>VUYV01000235.1:1298956-1428375 GCA_008711295.1 Anarhynchus alexandrinus | reverse complement strand
TTTTTAACTTTTCATAAATGCAAAGAACTGCTCTTGACTTCAACATAAAAAATGTTTCTTTTGTTCTAAAATAAGATACATAAATAAAAAAAAAAAAAAGAGAGAGCCTTTAGATTACTGGATACCATATGAATGAACAGAACCAAAATCTACTTTCACTATAAAGCACAGAAGTCAAATGTTCCTTAGAGGCAAGTTCTTCCTCTGGCAATGTGAATGCTTCCTGTTAGACCCCCTGTGGTCCGACTGAAGGAGGGATGTAGACCATTAGTAGGTGCTCCGACTGGCCCAGGTGAGCACTGAGGCCAAGAAAACATTTATTATGTGAGTTCTGCTGCTTTCTCTCTTGCTTATGGAGAGGGCTACTGCATTTTTGTTGCTGAAACCAAGTGCCTCAATACCATATAACTAGACATATCTTACTATTCACAGCTGCGCAGACTATGACTGTGATTAAATTTACACTCAACTGAGCCTCTCCTTGATAAGATAAAAACCTTTCCCTGCACAATCATCCCTTCTAAAAGTGTGCTCCACCAATTTCATCACGCAAATGCTCTGAAACTTCACCCTGCTCTTATTGTGTGTAAGAATATAGTTTTGCAGATTATTATTTTGTAATTTGAATTAAACCCATAATTATTTGATTTTAAACAGTTATTGTGCATATAAATTAAAACCCTCTTCCAAGTGCTATAAAGTTTCTCCACATATACATTAACTTTCAATTTTCTCCCCTTCTTACTCTAGTAATATTGTTTTCCCTCTTAATGCAATTCACAATTCAAAATCTTGCTTCTGTTGAGTAAAATATCTGAGTTTAGAAATATTTTGACCAAAAAGCTGCCAATAACTGTGCCTTCTCTTAGTTTAAATCCCACTTTTTAATCACTTATTTTTCATTTCTGAATATCAGCTTGTTTTCATTTCTCGTTACTTTCACTTTGAATTGCTGGAAGAACCTCCTGCTGATCTATATCTCTTCTGAGATATTTCAGAAGCAATTTCTAGCTTGGTTAACATTCCTATAGGGATGACATTCCATGCAACATACATCTACTTATATGCTTTAGTTATTATGACAGTTCCTAAATATATGCTATATTACCACTGTGAAAACCAAATGCTTCTAGGTAATATTTCCTCCTCTGTTCCACATCATTAACTTTACCAGTACCCAACACAGTTCATATGTTCAAGTATTCTGGCTGTGGGATAAACTGAAATCAGCTTGCATTCGAGCATGATTTCTTCTTTGAAGTTTCTACACATTTGCCTATTGCTATATCTGGATCATTGCCAGAATCCAGATTTCTGCTCCCCCTATCTATGCTGAAATTACTATCCAAGCATGAGTTATTGCTCTCGCTACTGCTTTCCAGTCTTTTTTAAAGATGCTTACCACTGCACCCTATAATTTCAATACACCTTGGTTTCATGAAGATCCTCTTCTTTATCAATGATTCAAAACCCAAATAACACCATTTTCAGGAGGCAACTCAAACATTCCTTTTTGAATTTCAAAACTACTAATTAATTTGTTTGACTCTCAGGATGGACTTTTCTTTATCATTCAGTGTATATATCACTGCTGACTTGCCCTTCTTCACAACACCCCATGCCAGCTCCATAAAAAGCAGACAGATTTTAGTTGTGTTTTTCAGCTTACTTGAAACTATCACATTTCCCTTTTTTTCTTGGGCATGGATTCACTTTCTTTTTCACACAGCATCTCCAAGTAAATGCAAAACAAATGTACACTATTTGTCAGCTAACACATGCAGAAAGCATCAAGAAACAGTCATGCTCTACACATTTTTGGGTAATGTACCTTCATTAAACATTAAAAAACAAAATCCACTGTCTTACCTGAAAGGTTCATACTCAATCACCTTGGTGTGCTCAGGGTCAGCGGCTGCAAACACCTGTCTGATTTCTCGGGAACGAGGTTCGGCCATGTCTTTCAGTTTCTTGAGGATGACACCAATATCAGCCACAGAGAACTTAATAAAGCAAAACAAGACATAGATTAGAGAGAAAGGCACTATGCATGTACCAGCAAGAGTTGCAAAGATGCAGGGGAATGCTGAACTGCTAAGTATTATTAGTTCCTTCATTGTCTCATTTGAAATGCATAAATCAGCACTGTGTTAAGTTTGGAGGGAAGCTTGCTACTGAAAAAAATTGCTTCCTACTGAGAATATAAAAAATTAAACAATACCCATCAGATCATGCACTTTCAGAAAGGTTATTCTAGCTACATAAAAGGACATCCACTTTTGCTTCAAATATTGAATTGTTAAAGCAGTAGCAGAAACATCTAAAGTACAGCTCTAATAACTTGGTCCTCATTTTATGTTGGTGCATCTCACTGAATTCTCAATTAATAAAATTCACCATGTTAAAACTAATCTTTTCACCGTTGGCTCCAATGAACTGTTGAATGGATATTCTCATTCATATTAGACTGAATATGTTGTTTTACATACTCAGAATTAGCAGATTGGAAATTTGTTAGGAACCAGTTTTTCCTGTCACGTTAGAAGAATGCTTATTTCTTCTAAATATAGGCCATTAAATTTAGGTAAACCAGAGCAATTAAACTTCTACCCTACATTCAGATTGTTGTGTTAGAGGTCTACCAAAGATTTATTTGCTATTATCATTTTTAATGTAAAACATCTATGTATTTAGTCATTAAATAGGGGTTGAGTCCAAGCATGAATATCTGATATGCCCTCACATCTGTCATGCTCTACCTAACTTACAAAGCACAATGAACTGTCCAAAAATAGTTTTCTCCCATTTCTTCCAGTAAGCAATGTTGTTTTAACTAGCAATTATTTGAAATTTGGTATGACTGGTATTAAGGACCTAATCACAACAGAGATTGGGCCTCACTCTCAATTATGCTGAAGTTTGTCTACAGCATTGTATCAGTTCAAAAAGATCTAGAAAATGGTATTTAAAGTCCCTATGACACTGCCTGAACAGTATAAAGCAATCCACATTTAAGAGATACATCAGTGGTTGCAGGTAATGTGCTCAGATTTAGAGAAAATCATTGCTGCATATGCCAAAACTGCTCCAGGTACAACCCTGGCATGCAATGCCATGCAAGGCAGTGGTGTGGAGCAGCTGGACCAGCAATCAAAAAGTTTTAGAGACAGCAACTTTTTCAATCCTCTCCCCAAGCTGTTATTGTTTGGGCCACAAACACACAGCTTTTTAGAAAAAGTGAGAAAAAGAGATTAAGAAAAGGCTGGGCAGAAGGAATCAATCAGTAGAGTATTTAAAGATGGACAAAGTGTTCTGTCTATTTAAAAACCTGCTTCCTCTACATTATCAAGGCAGTTATTTTTACATTTTTTTTCTAAACTACATATTCCAAACACCTACATAGACATCGAGTATCTGAGCAGCATGGCAATAACTCTTTAGTTGTTCTTCCCCCTTCTCATGTAACTGCTGACACGCGTTAGTCACAATCTAGTTTTGTGCGATTTTCTTAAGTCAGAGCTTATTATGTTGAATTCAATGGAAGTAAAATCAACCTCCTTGTTTGTGCTGCAGAAGACTATAAAGTTTGAACAATTGAGACTGTTTCAGAGATGACACATTCATTTCCAAGGAGGCATAGGGATGCCTTGTTTGAAAGAGTCCCCCTCAAACCTGGATAAAACCAGTAGGACTGTGCACAACACAAGTTCTGCTTTGCAAGCAAATTTATGTGTTCTAAATACATTTTTTTTCTGCGAATGGTAAAAAAACTAAAAGTGTTGAAAAGTTTTGAGAATTAGATCCTTAAAGTTACTTTAAGTACAGGTGGCAATCAAAATGACAGGACTCAATGATTTTTCTCTCCCCATAACTTAAAAACAATATAATATATACAATTTTGAAACAGAAAATTAAAATTTTCCAAATATCTCATATGGTGTCAAACAAATGTTTCAATGATAGCAAAATCAATTCCCAGCTGTACTATGTTTACCAAATCAAAATTTCATCTAAACCAACATATGCCTATAGAAATGTGGTCAAAATGGCTTTTTCCAGAAGAAAAACATTCCACCTGGATTTCTTTCACCTGTTTTCAGAAAATGTATTGATGTGTTCTGCTGAAAGGAAACCTCTGTCTATTCAGAGGAAAATTATTTATTTTCTAATTTTAGAAATAATTGACAAATAGTCATCTTAAAACTGTTTCTCCTTCTTCAAACCATCTTCCAGCTCTGCTCTTCTCTAATAATTGCTGAAGTTCTTGTGATTTGAGTATGCAATCCCTGAATGAACTGAAGCAAACACGGAGTGTCCATACCTCTGGAGCTCTATTCAAAGGATGTGAATAAAGCAATTATCATTGGGACAACAAACTTTTTTTTCTACCAGCTGTTTTAAAATCTTAACAGTGCAAAGAACATTTCAAAATTCACTTTAAAGAAGTATTTTTAGTGTTGCTCCTTCCCATTTTCTGATTTTATTTTGATAATATACAATCATTCAGTCTGGAAAACTAAGATCTAATCTGTTTGATTCAAGATAATCAATGCAAACAGCAGTTCCAAAAAACATTCAAAATTTAATGATGCGCTCTGCATTTTAGAGAATAGCTTTGGTTTTGATTGTACTAAAATAAACAGCCCAGCGGTAAGAACACATAATGTATATAGCTTTGTATTTTACTGCTTAAAGCATTTAGCAGCCATAGCATTTTACACCAACAAGCAAATGCAGACCTTCCTCGTTATTCCAGGGAATGCAGGTGGTGCTAACTCCACGTTAATTTACAAAGAAATCACACCTTTCTGCTATTTTCATTTGAGTGCGTGCGGCCCAAAGGCAGCACAGGGTCAGGCTGCATCTACCTCAGCCTCAGCAGCACAATAGCATCAAGACTCGCAGTTTCCAGGAATGTGCTAGGCCTACTGGCATTTTGGGAGTCCCGCAGGTCCACTCGCTTTGGTGAGCATGCAGACAGGGAACAATTAAAATTTGCACTATGAACTCCCTTCTCCATCCACAAAAGGTCTGGACAAATGGGCAGAGTACCATAGCTTGATAAATCCTCCTGGATATTTTCCCTAGGCACAATCTCAGCAAGCCTAAGCAAAAGGGCAGCTCTGGAGGTTTGCTGAAGACACAATTCATGCCGCCGCCCCACCATGAGCTATGAAACATGCACACTACCCCAAAGTCCTCACAGCACAGTCTAGTTCAAACACTGATGTTTAAGATCACGCTGTGATGAAGCAACAATCCACAAGAGGGATCGGGATGCAGAAATGCCTTGGCTCCTGAGCTGACGCATTCTTAAGATGCACCTCAGAGTGACTGGGTCAGAGCTGCACATAACAGTGCACATAACAGGAATTTCCAAGTATACCGGGTTACATTTATTCAAATATTGCAGCACAAACTTCATCATAAAAAGAAAAAAAAGTAATCTACATTTCTTACCAAACCAACATAAAATCCCACAAAACACTCTGTGGCTCTTCTGTGTTTCTCTATCCCTGTATCCTTTCTTTTTTGATCTCTGTGAGAACTGCTATAGGACAATCAATTTCCTCCTATTGGATACATTTCTGGCTTTGGCAAATGAGGGCTTCTTTACTAGCCATTTGTGTAATGACTGCTAGCATAAAGTATAAAACAGGGCACCACAGCTCTCTGTTTATTGTTGTTCTCCCCTCTGAAGGCAACACCAAAAGATAGTGGAACACAGTACAAACTGTAAGCTTGAATTCCTGCCTGTGATATGAATTTCTAACATTACAAGGGAAATGTTTTGGCAGATAAATGTGCATGAACCCCCAAAAATCATATCAGGGAATAAAATAGCCTCATCTGTAAAACTCTAAATTGGATGTGCCCACATCTTGAGTACTGTGCACTGTTGCAGTCTCCACATCTCACAGTTGCCTTGCAACAGCAGACTATAAAGGGTGAGACTCTTAACTGGATAGGATCAGGCTGAGGGGGAAGAATGTATGAGATTTACAAAATTATGAAGGTGGTGCATAAGGTGAATGGGGATCTTCACCAAACCCCAGAACACTAGAACTGGCACTGAAACTAGTGGGAGATTGGTTTATAACAGATAAAAGACACCTACTTCTTTCATCATACATTTTTTTACATAGTAGGCAGTGAATTTTTCAACTTGCTGCCACAGAAAGTTGTGGAAGCAGACAGTATCTGTAGGTTCAACAAGGGTTAGATCAATTAAGGGACAAGAGGTCCATAAACAGTCTCAAGAAGGAATAGGCAGGGATATACCTTTAAGAGTGGATGCTGAGAAAGTAGAAGAGGAATGGATGGTAAAGAGTGGCCAGGCTTTCACACACTCCCTAGCTAGCATCTCCTAAATCCATTGCTAGACACAGCACACTGGGCTGTGAACTTTGGGTAAAGAAACTAGGTATAAATAACTCTGAAAAACATATAGATAAGGTGCAGTCCTTACAGATAATACAAAGTAACAAGAGCCTGCTTCACCTCATTTGCATGCTTCTCCATGTAGTTGAACGTGTACTCATCAGCATCCACCAAAAGAAAGTTGTGACCATGGAAACAAACTCTGGCTCCAACAAACAGATCCTGAGCCTTGAAGTACTCGGATGGCTCACTCTTAAAGAGCTCCTGCCCAGGCTTCTTAATGCGACCTCTTTCCAAGAACTTCCCACCAAGTATCCCTAAGGGAATAGAATTGCAAATAATTAATTGTGGCTTTACTTGGAAAAAAAAAAAAAAAAAGACAGAAGAAAACCAAAAAGACACCCCAAACCAGCTAGTTTGTATTTAAATATCAGTTTTCATCCTTGAGTTTCTTGCCTCATAGTATACTCTCCCCTTCCCTCTCATTGCTAAAAGAACTGTCTCTGCCAGTGTCCACAGCAACAGTTACATTGTGCATATTCTGTGACATGTCCCATTTGAATGCCTGCCAAACACCTTCCCTTTTTTTCTTTTCTTTAAAATGGGACAGAAATGTGCCTCTTCAAATCGTTCCCATAACCCTGTCGCCAGCCTTGGAACTGACCCATGAGAAACGTAAGATGCAAAATGTAAAATGCAGGCAATTATCCTTGAACTGTTACAGCAAAAAAAGGAAAAAAAAAAAAGAAAATTCATAACTTAGGATAGCACAGTCCTATGAAGATCATGAATCCTGGTGCACTGTAATTCTAACTTGTTTTTAAGGGCTTTTGAATGTAAAAAAACAAAGTAGGACTGACATGACACTATCTTCCACATACTGTTCTGCCAGTGCAATTTAATTGTGATCTGTTATTTCCTTTGTGAGCTGGGTATGTCACATTATTTCTTTTCACATTATAATGACTTTATTCATGCCACTGGAAACTGCACGCAGCAAGGGTATGTAAGATACTAAAAGGAACATTTTGCTTTCCAGTAATATCTTCTGGTGCACCACAAGATTGCACTGTATGTGCTAAGCTTTCTAGAAGACAGTGTCAAATCTTTAATTTCATCAGGATATGTGCCCTACAACAACTCTGTAGTGCCTCAGGTTCCTTTCCTGTTTATATCTGAGCTTCCAAGCCAAAAGCCAAAAAGTATACTTTAGTAACGCTTAATGGTGTCTTACATATTAGATAGTGATGCAAGTCCAATAAAGGGCTGATGAATAGTGTAATAAAATGCCCTTTATAGTCAAAATTATAAATGAATGTGAAACCCAAACTACTTACTAAACCAGAGTTTGGATCAGATGTCTGTCTTAATTGCTTTACTAGCACCATAAAAGCAAAGGACAAAAAATACACTATGGTAATGGTCAGGTCTAGCTTGAATAAAAAAATTATTCAGATCGCTAACGTAACTCTAATCTTAACACATTCTTTTTCACCTAGCTATTAAAACAAATACGAATTTTTAGATTATATAATCCTGGCAACTGTTTGTAATGTTTAAACAAAACTGGTCTCTGTAAGATTGGCATTTCATTCTTGTGCACTCAGACTGGAAATTTACCTGAATTCCTCTGTCCCATGATTGTTTTTTAAATGTTACAAGTTAGTACATTTCACATGGTATAAAGAAAAACAATCAAAAACATCTCATTAGGTTAGAGATTTTACACTGAAACCTGATGAGAAATTTTGATGGAAATCTACAAGAGCCAGGCTCAAAGCACAAAATAAACATCACAACCAAAGACTCTCTTCCATTAAGATCAGATCAGACTTTGCAGGTGTTTGTACAGCTGTTGGCTTGGCCTTACTCTGAGTAAAAAAGGAGTTGTAATCTTCTACATGGGGAGCCAAAGTTCCCATGCTTTGACCCCCGTCTCAACAAGTGCTTCAAGATGTCCAGCCCTGTGCATTTCAAATACAGTTTCACGTGTTACTAGTAGTGTGAAATACTTCTCTGAAACTTTCAGGTTGCTGGACTGAGAAAAGTAAGAGTAACTTTATTACTTCCATCTTAGGACTTAGGAACATTTTTACTTGCCAATTTGTATCAATTCATACAAATAAAAAGGCAAAAATAGCCCTTTGAACCTGTGCACAAAAGGGATGGTCAAGTCGTTATTTGGGGAGCCATTTACTGTTTTAACTCATCGCCTCTCTAAAGTGTGCTCAACCTTACTCTTCTCCCACCCCATCCACTTCAACACTTTTCCTTCTTACACACAAATGTCCTTCTCGCTCCCATTTTGCATGCCTTACTCCTTTTTCCTAGCTGCTCATATCTGACCTCTGCAAAACCTTCTCATTCCTAACCTTGAAGAAACCCGTTCACTTTTCCTTCAGACATGACTAAAATGAGGGAGGGAGAGAGAGAAGAAAGGAAAGAAGGAAGGTGGGAACAAAGAAACTTCTGCAGTCCCAGGCCTCTTTCCAACTTCTGTTCTACCCCCCACCCCATCCCTATTTTTTATCCTGCCTCTTCAAGGCTGTTCTCACTAAATTCTCCAATGGCCAGTTCTTAGCCACATCCTTCCACTTCAGCTTTCTACCACCTCTGAAAGTCAGCTACTCCATCCACTTCAACATCCCAGGGAAGTGAAAAACCTAGTTACAGTCACTTGCCTTTCATACGTGTCTTAAAGCATTTGTTATTGCTGGTATGCAAACTTGCCCATTTATTGTTTCACATTTTGTTTGACTAGCAATGTTCAGTGGGCTCCCAGCTGCAATCCCAGCACATATTCTCATTCCTAAATAAAAGGAAGTCAGGGAGCAATCTCTGGCCTGGCACCCACACTGTTGAGAGCCTGGCCAACTGACCACATCTGCACTGCACAGTGTGTGGCTCTGGCTCTGCTCTGGGTGCTATGTGATAAATCTGGGGTCTTAAGTCTCAGTTATTACTTTTGTGTGTTAGAAGGTATGTGAGGGCTGTGCTGCAGTCCAACAGCATAAAATTGAGGGTGTGTATCGCAGCCCCTGGGTGTGGCAGAAGGATCTGAATTTTTGAGAGTGCAAAACCTCCTGGGATACCGTTAGATGACTGATAACGGTGCGGCAAGCCAAACCTGGTGCAGCCTTGTCCTTACTGCTTCGCAGGAGAGTTCCCTGGCATTAAGCATCCTCCAGGAGGGGCCACAGCCTCTCTGGGGCCTTGTCTAGTTGGAATGGTGCAAAGGAGAACCAGGAGTGACTTAACAGGCATCACATATGATTGGGGTCCAAGATTCGAATGGTTCCCTGGACTTCTCTAACAGGGCAGCTGTACCCTTAGCTTCCTTCATGTCTCCAGACATAAAGAATGCCAATCAAACATGTCATTCACTAGTGGAGAACTGAGCTGCTCTTGAGCCTCACAGCAGCATTACATAATAAATACATACATAAGTGTATGTATCTTTAGCTGTAATAAAAGAAGTTGCATAAATTGCAGTCCACTGGATGGCAGGAAGCTAGTAAAATAATGATGACAGGACACTGCTGCCATAAGCAGAGCTAAAAACCGATGTTACAGTGGAGTAGGGCTAACTGGGAATGCTCCTTGAAGCCTAGGCAGGTACTTTATGCATTTTCAAAACATTTCTAAGAGAATTGCTTGTATTTTATGAGGGGGTGAGGTCCCTATTTACGCATTCATAATATAGTTGGATACAAGTAGAGATGCCATTAGAAGTTCTTTGCATTGAAAAGGCTCAGGCCTTGCCAAAGACCTACTCATGTGCAGGGCACTCAAAATGACTTAGTAGCACCACTGGCACAGAAAGAGTTCTCAATACAGAAGGATGTAGATATTTACCACACCTTTATTTTTTATGGATGTGATGTTCATCATAGGTCTGAAAAGGATTAAGATCAGAAAACATTTTCAGTAAAGGCTTAAACGTAGGGTCACAAGAATACTTAGTCCTTAACTGTAAGCATAATAACTGGACCTCAGAAAGTCAACTGCTGGCTCCAGAGCCTGAAGCAAAGGGGAGCATACAGTCCTCCCTAGGACAGCCTTTGCTCTAGACAGCAAGCTGGGAGTACCACAGAGGTTAGTACTGAGTGCAGTGAGGTGGTCACCATTGCAGGATGTACCTGAAATACTGTACTAAGGTGCTCTGTGTGAAGAAGCTGATATAGGGCAACTCAAGCAGTATCAAAAGAGCTAGTCACGAGGTTCCACAAGAGCCTAACATGGTAACTAAGGAAACCTTCTATTACTGTTTTTCCCTTGTCTTTGAGAGAATGTGATTTCCTGTTTTTTTTTCCCTCTATCGTTTTATCAGAGGCTGACAGCGGCTTTTAAGAGTCAGTCCTTCGACTGCACATGTTGAGAGGTGCCAGAGCACTTCTGGATGTTAACTGCTCTGAAACTGTTGCTGCAGATGTTTTGTGGGCTTCACCGAAATACATTAATCTCTCCTACAGGGTCACGCTTAGCCAAGGCTTCCCTATCTCTCTGAGTTACAGAATGACTTCCTGACATCCTTCCCAGTGCTGTGCCCTTCCATTCGTGTGCAAGACACTCCAAGGAAATAAGCAGATGCTTGAAAATCACAAAACCTTTCATATCCTCAGTTGGAGGCCACCAACAACAGACAACAGTGATCAAAAGAATTTAACCGTGACAACATTGGGTGACCATCCTCCAGCAACAGGATAAATGTGAACATGCAACTGAGAAGTAACAAAGCATTTGTCATTTAAACACTGGTAGTCTGGGTCTTAAAATTCAGTTCAGTATTACACGCACACACATGTACAGACACTAGTGCAGGGTAATCTTCACTCTTTATATGCTCAACAATACATGATTCATGATAAAGTATGTTAAAAAATATCACAGCTGTTTTGCTTCCATGAGCTGCTTCTATACAATGGATGCTATATAGGTATCATAACACCGTAACACAATCTTGCAAAACAAAGCATTTACTCTTTCATTCTTCATGTCTGACATTTCCCATCCCAATTTATCATCAGTTACAATACAATTCTTGTATGTTATCCACAACAAAAGCAAATGTTTAAAGGCCAAATTTGCAAATTAAAATGTAATAAAAGTTGTAATGCATTCAACTTCCAGTTCCCAAAGGATACTGTGAAGTACTGTCATACAATGAACAGTGTTATTCTGAGTGATGAAGATTATAAATTACTATGACATACAACTATGCAAGATAATGTAGTAGACCTGCTGATGTAATTCCCATTGCATTTAAAAATCCACATCCCTGCTTCTGCTAGTGCTGAGCCTGGCCCCAACGTTTACTGTAAACTCTAATCAAATGAGCAGGGCAACTGGGACTGACTGCAAGACATTACTACATCTTACCTGTGTTTTGTTGTACCTGTTCAAAAACTGAAATGGTGTCATCACTCAGGAAATAGGAAATAATGAATTTCCGATCCTTGTCAATAGGACTATCTGTGACGAGTTTTGCAAGAAAGCGCAGAATGTTACTTTCCATGCCACTTCTAAAAAGCAGAAAATGTAAGAAAGCAAAAACAGTATGAGAAAAGTTTTCATCACTAAGAGATGCATTCTCCTGAGTTCTGTAGCATACATTATTGTGTTATTCCTGGACCAAGAAGGGAAATAGCGCAAGATTCTCTACTTTGTCAAAAACCATTTTCAGCTTAAATTAACAGAACCAGCTAGAGTCAGCCAGACAGAAAAGAATCATTTTCAGGGGAAAACTACTTCTCTGCCACAGGTCTGGAATGAATTTGTATTCAAATTCAGTTGCAAATCAAGCTCCAAGTTTCTTTCCAGAAAATTTATAAAGGAAGAACACATTTAGATATGTGCATTTTCAAATCAAATTCTGAATAGCAATACATACTAGGATTACCTCCACAAAATCAGGCCCACCAGATGATCTTACTAGTTGGATATTTGTTAAGTGATTGTGTTTTAAATAATTTAAGTACCACTATATGCACTACCAATACATTCCCAAGCTTTTTTCTAATAGCTTTTTTCTTTTACAGAGGTTCTACTGGTGAATCTCTAGCATGTGACTTTGCTTTCCACTTAGGCTTCAACAACCACTGCCTGACAAACCATGTCTTTCCTGTCCTGTCAGACCCAAATGGGGACACGGTACCTTGATGAGGTCTAACGAACACTGAGCAGAAGGGGAGAGTCACTTTCCTTGATTTCGGGGCAGCCCAGGCTGCACTTGGCTCCCTTTGCTTTGACTCCAAGCCCAGCTTGCTGCCCTCCCCAACCGGAAAGTAAAGGGTTAATGCTCTAATATTGCTACAGTAAACTCCATAAAATTCAGCAGACAAAAAAAAAATGCCAGAAAGTCAAACAGAAAAACAAATCAGTGTTGGACTGCTGAAGAATACAAAATTCCTGATTAATTCCTGGACTAAGACTTCCACCAAACTCCCACTGAAGACAGCAGAAGAGAAGGAAGTAGGGGATGGGAGGGTCAGAATATTTGCCTTCTCAAAAGAGAAATTTTGCTGAGTTCAGAGAAAATTGGAGTACCATGTCACCAAACCAGTCCTCATGCACCTGTCCGTTAAAAGTCTGAAGAGCTGCATATTTTGCTGAAAAAGAGACATCCCTACTTAACATTTGTCTCCTTCAGAAAAAGACAAACTTAAAAAAGTTAGAATTATTTTTCACTGAAATACCTGTCTTTCTCCATGAATTTCTTGAAATCTTTTTGGGGAGGCTTGAGAAGCAGACCCCTACAGGAGCACAGAGAATCCTCTTCGGAACCAAATCCAGTATAAGGAGGAAACGTTTTTTCTGGTTTTGGAAGTGGTGAAGCCTTATATGTAACTGGGGTGAAATCCTCTACAACAAAGACAGCAAGACTTATTTATTACTGTTCTGATGAAGCCATTCTATTAAGGATTTAAACTTCCAATATGAATACTTATTAGCCTATTTCTGTAACAGAGCACTGATCAAAGTCAAACCAGGATCCCGCCTACTGTTACAGGGTAGAAAAAGACTTCATAGAGGCCAACTGCAAAACTACTGTTTCTTCAAGGGTTTCAGGATTTCATCTATAATCTTAAAATGTTTGACAAATATCAGTAAGATACACAGGCAAAAGGAAAGACAAATATAGTTTCAAAATCGGATAAAATAATAAATTAACAATTCTAAATTAATTTTTCAGTTTTATCCTTTGAGACAACACGATTAAGTAAATACTTGGCTTATGAGTTTCCTGCCTTCTGCTTTTTGCCAGAGGAAAATAAATACATAAAAATTTATGCATTATTTAAATCATACATATATGAGAAGAATTTGGTGCATTGAAGCCAATAGCTTCAGTCCACATCTCACTTTATCCAGAGCTTTGGAAGTTTTGTTTTTACTCATTTTCTTCAGTCTCAAGTCTTTCCTCGCAGTGATCAATGGTCCTGACTATTGTAGATAAATAGCAGGAGCTCTCCTGACTCAGCAGAGACATGTCTGGTCAGGGACCTGTATTCACTTCCCTCAGGGGTTGCTCCCAAAAGCCCCACTGACTATGGTCCCTCCTTACTCCTCTCTTGGTGAAAATCTTGCTGCACCATTTGGCCCCTTGTTGCTTCCCTGTGTTGCTCTTTCTCTGCAACACAGCTGCTCAAGGCTGTGTCCAGTTGGGGCTTGGCACTTCCGAGGATGGAGCCTGCACAGCCTGCCCAGGGAGAAAAGTTTTTCCTGATATCCAACTGTAAGCCTCTTGTTTCCACTTATGCATATGGTCTCCTGCCCTCCCACTGTGTACCCCTGGTGAAGAGCCAGGCTGCCTGGTCTCAGCAGCCTCCCCATAGCTGGATGCAGGTGGTCTCTCGGGGCCCTTCCCGGGCTGAGCAAGCCCGGCTCCCCAGTGCACTCCTCGGCTCTGACCCTCCCGGAGCCTCCCCTGAACTCGCCATGGCTGGTCCATGTCTTTCCTGTCCTGGCAGACCCAAATGGGGACACGGTACCTTGATGAGGTCTAACGAACACTGAGCAGAAGGGGAGAGTCACTTTCCTTGATTTCGGGGCAGCCCAGGCTGCAGTTGGCTCCCTTTGCTTTGACCCCAAGCCCAGCTTGCTGCCCTCCCCAACCCGCAGTGCCCTTCCCGCACCAACAGGAGGGTGATGAGAATGTCCGAGCAAACTGCGGTCCAACTGGTGCCACACAGCCTGCGTGGAGCTGCATCACCTCCACACCTGGGTGGGCTGGAGATGCTGCCCTGAGGAACAGAGAGCTGTCTGGGCTAGTAAGTGAAAGACAAACACGAGGCAAACTGGAAGGAAGATGGATGACAAACCGCAACCCAGGGGGCAAAGAGTGATATAAGTGAGCAGTGGATAAAAATGGACCCCATGAAATAAAATTTTTTTCTTTAAAAGTTAGCTTTTCTACCCAGAACTGAGGAGACGTGAATAACCTACACTTGTAGCATGGGTTTCAGCCCAAATAGAGGAGAATGATAAAACTGCTGTCACTTGGAACATTTTCTGAATTGGTTTGTGATTAAAATGTTTTAAACATAGTTATATCAGAAGATGAAAGCAATATACTCTCTTTAAATCTGACTTGCCTAACAGCAGTATGAAGTTGAAAAATATAAAAAGAATTCCTATGTCAGTTTTTCTTTAACTTAAAAACACAGTGAGATCTCCCTTGGCCTTAACCTCTCAGAAAAATATGGTCTGACTTGAAAGATAATACCTTCATCTGAATCAGTCAAAAAGGGGGGGTTCAAAACCATGCCAACATTTTCCTCCATAAAATCTACACGTGCCTTTTCTGTGATTCAGAAGTATGAAGGCCAAGCCCATACGCATAAGAAAGCCCATTCAGAAATTGTCAAAGCAGTCTTCCCTGTGAAAGAGTATGTGTGTATGTAAGTACCAAAATACACCACAAATATTTTTTCCTAAAAATATTTTTTCCGCACCAAAATACTTTTTCCTAAACACTGTTTGTGACAAAATTGCCTCTCGACGAAGACATTTTCAGTGTGCCAACGGTATGTAACTTTATCCACGCCGTTCTTGCTCCAACAAACACGGCGTGTGCAAATCGCCACATAGGCCGGCAGAAGGAAAACCCCAATACCCACAGCTCCGGAGCGGGCGCGTGTTCAGTGGCCCGGCGGCCACCGCCGCGCTGGCCAGCGGGGCGAGCCCCGCGCGTCCCCCGCCGCCCGCGCCAGGGCGGGAAAGCGCCGGCGGGCGGTTCCCGCGCTCCCGCAGCGCCACCTAGCGGCCCCGCGCCGCGCCGCTCCCCCCCTCTCACCGCCCGGCGCCGGGGTCCCATCTCGGGTTCTTCTCATGAGGGTCTTGGTGCCGCTGATAAACTTTAACGTTAATTTCATTTTTAATTACGCAATACGTTAATCTGCAGTAACATTTTCTCCCTTAACGTCCGGAGGTTTGTCAGGGCGTGTTGCAGCAGAAACAAACCCCCGCTCCACGACACACGGCTGCCAATAAATAACGCGCTTCCCGTCCAAAAGATTTTGGGCAGGCGGGGACGGTCGGTTATAAACTCCAAAGAGAAGCTAATGTGTTTACATGCAGGTCACAGTGCGTGCACACTAACACTCACGCATAAGGCACTGATTTAGAAACGCGAAAGCGTTTCCTTTTGTACGGACTTCAGCGCATATGGATGAAAATTAGATTTATAAACTAAAAGGAAACTACAAATTAAGAGGAATATTGTGTTAGCCCCAGAGAGTATATTAAATCCCTCATAACCCAAGCTTGGAGTAAACGAAGTTCAGAGAGAAGTTCAGTGCCTTGGTTCCCGTCCTTTCCCTGATGTAAAATGACCTCGCTTCGTTCACATTCACCGGGCACAAACATCCAGCCTCGTGCCACCTACAGTTCCCAGGATTTTAAAGGATTATGTATTCAGACTCTCTCCTGTGAACAAGGATATTCAGGAAGAAATTGCTGTGGGGAAATACAGTTTACAAAACTAGTTAAAAACTCATTTCTGCAACTTTTGAAGGGCCAGCTCAGTGCAGTAGACTCGTAGCCATACCCAAGCTCAAAACTCATTTCATCTTTGCTTTGCCACGCACCATTAGGGTAGAATCAGACAGGCAGCTTGCGCTTACACATAAAATGCACACCTCTCAAGGTTATCGCCGTTTCTTAAGAAAATTACCTCTGTCCAGCCTGAAAAGGGAATCAATGCTCTCTTCTTCCAGGCTGTACCATCTTCAGTGTGAATTTACAGTGAGTAGAGGGCAAATTGAAAGTCCAGGATTACAAATTTCTACTTCCAGAAAGAATAGCGCAGGTATTTTCTCCATGGACAGTTTCACCCCTTGTTACTGCATCAATCGATGCCCAGCAGGAGATGGGCTGGCACTGTGGTGTTTCTTCCACCCAGTACATCAAACGTGTATCACATACTAGTAACTTTTTCTCATTACATCAAATCCTGAGTGAGATTTGAACAAGCGCTGGGAACAGCAAGAAACAAAACAGCTCCAGCCATCTCTTTAGCATTAAACAATTTGAAGATGGCATAGCCTTCTTAGTAAAAAAACCTAAATTCCTCAAAAATAATTTGTTGCCACAGAGGCAGCTTTAAACCAGCTTGAATGAGCTTGACTGCTTTCAGTTTCAATATACACTGTAAGATTTTTATATACATTCTAAGATTACCTTTGGCCCTCCATCAAAGAACTGTAGGAAAGCCCTCGTGTTAGATAATAACATATTTCAAGGAAGAGTCAAGCGTTAGATATTTTGGATTAGAGCAATAACCATACTGAGTATCAGTACATAGCAGGCAGGCAAGAAATTCTGCCTTGAGAGGAAGGGGACAGACACCTCTGAGCATTACAGCCAAGAACAGGAGACAGAAATCCCACTAGCCTTGGACAATGTAAGAGATGGCCATAACCTGGAAGGATGACATTGTTAATGTGATGTTCTCTCTACATAAGAGGAGATATATAACAAACAGCAGAGACCTGGGGTTTGTGAGACTCTGAGGTTTCACAGTTTAGGTAAGAAGTAAAATAAAAAGGCAATAGCACCATCTTCACAACTTCTACATGCAGGATTAAAGAAAATCTAGCGCTCACAGGAGCGTCCATGCAGCTAAAACATGTCAGTGTTTATACTGATTCAACGAAAATCTCCTTTTACAGAGTCTTACACCATGATTATTCCAGTTACCTGAGGAAAAAAAAGGCATCTGTAAATGCACAAGTATATTTAGAAGCCGCTGCTCAGTCTCCACCATGTGTAGGGGTGAGGTTAGACGCCAGAGAGGCTCTGATCTCTG
This sequence comes from Anarhynchus alexandrinus, assembly GCA_008711295.1. NCBI lineage: Eukaryota > Metazoa > Chordata > Aves > Charadriiformes > Charadriidae > Anarhynchus > Anarhynchus alexandrinus. Next base: position 1,410,686 of record VUYV01000235.1, on the reverse strand, counting down.
ACGAGTCCAGTGAAAATTGGCAGCAGGCTTTAATGCCCCCACTGAGGGAAAAGCAAGAAGTCAGCTGTTATCCAGCAGCAGCTGCCTGGCCAAAAGCACACATGTACTGGCCAGCAGATCACCCCGCACGCTGCTCTGCCCAGGCAGCAGGTCAGAAAGGGAGCCTGAGAAATGAGGGGGTGGGAGGGCGAGGAGAGCTGGGACAGGAGAGAGATCGCAGGGTGCCGTGAAAAGGCGTAACAGGCAGGCTTGGGAGGTGCCGGGACATTGAATAAAAATCAGTCAGAAACCAGATTTTACTGGTTTTGTTCCTTCAGGAACAATCTGTTATTTAAGAAAGAACACTTTACACTCAACTCTACACTTTATGCTCAACTCTGTGCTAAGATACTGTATTAAGTGAGAAGAACGAGTATCAGCTTCCCCCCACTGCACATGCATCAGTATATTTCACGTTTCAGCTGGGTGACCACAACACCTACATGGCTATAGAATATTTTTCTCCTTCTCTGAGGCCACACTAGCAAGTCTGGACAGACAATATCACATGTTAAGGCATTTTCTCTTGCATTCATAGCACTGCTAGATGACAGTAATGTCATTAGCTTCCTATTGAAGGGCATTAGCTATTGTTTACCTGTGGAAAAGCTCTCCTTCGCTGTTCACAAATAGGATAAGGAGCAAAACAGGTAAAACCAACATTGGAAATATATCAGATATCATAATCACGCACTTCAAGGGGAATCTAAAATGCCCTTAATTCTCCTAAAGGGCAAATTCCATTGGCAAGCAACTTATGCTGAAACTGCAGAGTCAAAAATAAATGGTGGCCTCTTTAACAGCTTTGGCAGAAGAGTATAAATTGAAGGGGAGTAATGTGAAAACACAATAACAAACAGCTGGATTGATGCAGTGAGGTGCTGAGCACACTGTGTCTTGACGTAAGAACTAATTTACCCATTTGCTTACTCTTACTCAAGTAAATGGTCTCCCTGGACTCAAATTGCAATTAAGCCTGTTTCAGTGTTTAATTGGATGGGAGCAGAATGCCGGGCACTTTGTGGGACTGAGCCCACTGAGAGTACCTTGTACGTCCACCAGACACAAGCAAAATTTGTAACTCACTAAGAATAAAAGGTGAACCCTCACCCTTTCTCTCTCAAAACCTGCTTCTAAGCCAAACACTTCCCTAATTCTACTCCTAGTCCCTTCCAGTTAAAAAGTCATACCTACATTTTTTCAGTCCCGATAGGGAAAACAGGAAAGAATTTCACAGCAAATTGTGAGAATCTCCTAGCTCTAAGAAAGTGTGTTTCTTCTGTGACCAAGACAGGCTGCATCAAGATGGATGTTTTTTTCATGTTAGCCAGAGTCTCTTTCCAGTCTCCCAAAGGTCTCAGCTAGTGCATATCTTTGGGTGTTTTGTGTTAAGGAGGCAGAGAAACTGGAGAGAGCACTAAGAAAAAACAAAAATTATCACAGATATAAAAGAACGGACTATGGGGAAAGACTGAAAGGTTTCCCCCAGCAGCAAATGGCCTGGGAGGGCAGTAGGGTGGTAAGATGGTGCGTATTGGAATAGTGTTCAAATATATACAGGGTTGTTTTAAAAAAAGGATACTGAGCAGTTGTTCTCAATGTCCAACAAAGGTAAGACCAAAAAAAAGTTACTCAGCTTCAGAGGAGCTTGTAAGCAGCATTTCTAACTATGAGTTAGGACAAGATACCTCAGGAGGCAAAGAGATCTCCCCTACTGGAGGATGCTGATAAAAGGCTATACAAACACCAGTCAGTGACAATCTGTGTATATACACTATCCTGCCTCGGAACAATGGGAATGGACGAGATCACCTATGGTCCCAATTTTCTAGAATTCTGCACATCAGCAACTTCTGACTTCTCCTAAGTTGCAAACCGCCTATCTTTAACATCCAGAGACATAATCAGTAATTACTGAGCCAGCATTACAGGAGGGGAAGAGCCTTTGCGCTTGTGTAACACTTGGTTGCATTGCTTGGTTGATACAGAATGGTCAGCTGCATTTCATTTATTGCCTGCTGTGAGTAAGAAATCCCCATTCACTGTTCCAGGATATTTTGCTCAGACAGAGGATATTGCTGCCAAACAGCGGCAGCAATCTTGGCTGAAAAAATTCTCAGGGAAGAACCCCCTGTTTTGCATCTCTGGAGTTAGACTCACTATTATTATAGATAATACTATGGTTATTGAATATGGCTTCCTCACACTTTGGCTAGTATACAAAAAGATTTATTTTGTTACAGACATGCCAAGCTATTAATAAAAAAGTCCTAATGAGACATGTTTTGCCAATTAAGAAATTTAGTGTTGTAATGGCAGCGCTACGTCATTGAATTCCCCCAGTGCAGCAGACAAGCTTTGATCCAAACACTACACTCAATCTGATCACAAGTCAAGCTGAAAGAAATAGTCTAACCAGCTATTTTGTTTCACGATGTCAGAGAAAGGCCATAGTAGGATTCTTCCAACCATCTCTGAACAGTCAGACACTTAGCTATATTTATTGAATGAAAAAACTGCCAGAAATTAACTAAGTTGTTTTTGCAGGAAGATGTCCATAATAGAACCATTAGCAAGTCTGACTGAGGGAATTCAGAGACAGATAAACGAAAGCCCCTATTGTTACACATTTCCAAAATGCTTTTCCATTATGGACATAGTTGCTAGTTTCCAGAATTCAGTGCTGAGACTTCACAGGATACATACTCTAATGGTCCAGAATACACAAAACTGCATTGTAAAAACCAATAATGTGACAGACTACTACTGTTGCGTCAGAAAATCTTATTATGTGAGGATTCTGACATCCATATAAAATGAAACATAGTATAATGGGGAATAATTGAGCTTATTCTACTTACCCACTCACTACATGCTCTTTATTATTTCCTGACTGCAAACACAGCTATTGGAATGGGAGGGGGGAAGGAGAGAATTGGCAGTCTATCCATACGACTATTTTGTCATTCTAGTTTTAAAATAGAGGCAGTTAGGAACAGAACATATACGTTATGTGTTAGTTTTCAATGGAGTAACATATAAGAAAGCCCTTCTGGATCACCTGCAAAATTACTGCTTTGCTGTTAACAGCCTACAACAGATTGTTATTGCTAAAGGTTTTAACGAACATGTTTTGTCAGTAATAAAATTTGAAGACAGCTCTGTCAAACTCAGAAGTATAAAAATGCTCATAAAGAAAGGATAATTATCAGTACTTACCAATTCCGTACTTTGTCCTGTAATATTCTTTAGTGAATTCATCACAATCACAGAGTATTATCTTCCTTCCCCAAACATTAATTACTGCCCCTATTTTCAGGTCACTGTCTCTGTAAAATTCTTGATGCACTGCTCCTGTCTAATAAAAGAGGGAACATTTATACGCCAGCTCTATAAATCTCAGAATCCCACAACCTTTCTTAAAATCCAGGCCATTTAGTGTGTGTAACTTTATAACCTTCACAGTCCATTTGCAAGTATTTTTCACCCCATGGTAAGCTACCTCACTTTCACAAATGTGGAATTTACATACGGTAAATCTCAGTAGTTTTCATTTGAGCTATTCTCCAGTAGCAACACAGTTTTATAAATATCTCTCTCTGTTGTAGAGGACAACCACCACAGAAATTACAAAAACTGCTATAACGACATTCAACAGCTGGAGGCATTCAATAATATCTGACCTTACGATTGTCCAGAATGTAACGGCCTCTGTTTCCTACTAACTTTCCAAACACGTTGAGAACAGTGCGACTGGTGATTGTCCCCGGCTGATACAGCCCGGTGGGAGCATACTGCAAGAAAAGACACCAACTCTTAATACAGTTAACAGTGAAGAAAGATAACTCAGTTACCTTAGAACTAGCAGGTTTTTTTTACAGACTTACTGTTATTGTAGTACTTTCTTGGGAGAATTTTTAGTAAATTCTAAGGTAAGATTACACTACCGAACCTAAAAGTCAGTGTGTATGTCAAAAGCCAGTATGTATGCCAGAAGCAGCATTCAGAATGTTACTGTGTATCCAAGAGTAAAGTCTGTTTTTTTGTGGAAGCAAACAGAAAGCAAAGGTTAGCACATCCAAAGTAACACATCCTTATCAACATCTGCTCTAAAGGCTATTACTTGGATTGGTAATTATTATAAAAACACGCAAAAGAACCACTCAGGATTGGTCCTACTGTACTAACCACTGCACAAATACAGGGGATTCAAGTTAGCATGGCAAAATTGTTATCTTTGTTTCTATCTTAAATTTCAAAATTACAAAAGTAATTTATCTCAGTAATATCAAACTTAATAAGCAAACACATTACATTTTTTTAAGTTATGAACAAACCGCTGATGCAGGGTAACCAAAGTGGGTTATTTTGTCATACCACCTTCCCTGAGACCCCAACTCTTGACTGATCTCCTCTGGTGTCCTTCTCAAAATTTCCACTGAATTCAGAGGAAGAAGCCAGCCCTTAAAATTGCAACATGCACTTCAATGGTAGAAGGGGTCTGTTAACATAGACCCACTGCTAAATCAGCATCTCAGAACATAGGATGCACAAGGTGAGAAAAGGGTAATATTATGCTGTTAGGTCTTTTACTATAAAATCTCATGTACATTTATGGCATCACAAACAGATTACCAGTATTAGAAGGGAAGGAGGGAAAAGATTCTCCAGTATTTTACTCCATCTTTGGGTTGATGTTATTCTATCATCAGGATCTGTCTGGAGCGGTACAGAAGTGTATCCAGCTCATTAATTTTATAATAATGATAGGTTACAGAGGACTCAAATCCCTTGAAGGTTTCTCTGAGAGAAGCCTTCTCAAATAAGTACCTGATTAATGCCTGACAAAGCTTGTTCACGGATTCCTATTGATTTTAACTAGCTTTGCATAAGGTCCCAAATCCAGGAACTCAATTTTAAGAAATCACTCTAGATTTGCTACAAAGAAGTAATGTTATGGAATACTAAAACTAGACTTTTCCGAAGGTTCCAAATATAAGTCATACGGATCAAATCTGAATTCACCTCAGTTTTACATTAGTTTATCTATCAATTTTAATTATTCTTCTGGACTTCCATTACTGCAGAGCTTTATTAATACATTTACCTTAATACACTAATATTGGAGAAAGGAAATCATAGGATATCTTTCCGCTTAAATTCTCTCTCCTTTTAATTTAAGCATGACAAGCCTAAACTTATTTTTTTCTATCACTTATTAAGTTATTGTATGAATATGTGTACATAACCTAAATCATATTATTATGATTAACACTCTGATAACACTTTCTAAATATCATTACAATCCTAATACAGGATTTTCAAAAAAAGGCATTTAATATTTCTTAATTAGTGAAAGAATTTTAAATAAGCTGAAATTTTCATTCCTCACCTTTGGAAGCTTATCTCTTCTGAGGAAAAGTGGAACTGTATCCCGGCCTGAATTTACTGGTATAATTTCTTTTATATCAATAGTATCATCAGACAAATAATAGTGCAGAACAAGTTCCCGTGGGTCATGAAACATGGATTCCGGGTCATCCCACACACAGAAAAAACGTAAAACTTGTCCATCATGCTCCAGAAATTGTTTCAAAGTGTCTATGCGCTCATAAGGGCGCAATGGCTTCATACTATCCAGAATCTGCAGATAAAGGAGAAATTAAAAGAAATATCTTTTTAATTATTTGCTCTTAGAAACAGGATACCAAACTACAGGGTACCACCTAATCTTAGAATATGCTTTAGGATTTTCAAATAACACCACACAATTACAATACATGAAACGCTATTTTATGCCATTACCAACGAACTATTTACAGGGTTGCTGTGCCCTCAGAAAATATATGAAAACAATTTTGGAATGGTTTTGATCCTTGTTTTTCTTGCAATAAGGTCCTTCAGATCAGAGAATTGTTAAATTATTTATAGTACAGCTCACATTTTCAACAAATTGCCCATGGTAATCAGATGACTACAACTCCAAACAGCATCACCCTGCCTGATTTACTTCCTTGAAAATTATTTTTTTATAGTTGATGTAGTATAAAGAATTAATTCTTTCTTTTCCCTTTGGTGTTTTCTTTCTTTTAGCTTTAAAACACAGTTAATTAACTTTTGATTCATGTCATACAGTTGGCATGTACTGGGTACGTATGTTCTCCTCCCAATATACACGCATAGGTCTGAAAAGGAATAGCAAATTTCAAACTAAAGATATATTCCAGCTGATGTGATCTATAACAAGATGCTATCTACAGTCATGGATGCTGCAAAACCAGTAGCACTGCATTAAATCGGATCCCAGAATGATGATCCAATCTGAGGATTGCATTTACATACTGTCAGTTACAGTCACCTATATAAATGGTGACCTGAACAGGGTGTTTCTCCTAAGTCAAAATCCATCATGTCCAAAGTATGTTAAAGGGGCAAGAGAGTCCTTCTAATCTACAAAATTCTACAAAATTGCTTCCGAAGGAGAATGGTGACAGACATCAATGAGACAATGTAAGCTGAGCTGTGCGAACAGAAAGAACTGTTGCCTATGGGCAGTTTATATCATTGTCTAAATTTCTATTTATCCACTGATACATCTTCTAACCTCAAAAATATGAGAGGCAAAAGGCCCATTCTTTCAGAGCATCAAATTTTAAAATGGCAGAACCAAGTTTTGCCTGCCAATGTCCTTGCTGGTCTGCAGCACTCTTTCCATTTCAGGCATCATCATGCTCATATGCATGGTATTTACCATCCTAGTACTATCTTTCTTCCTTCCTGACCCTTGTAGATACAATGAGCAACGAAATACAGCCACGGAGCCAGAAAACATCATTATCCATGGGAATTATCTCCAGCAATACAGAAATATGAATCTAAGGGTCTTGATACATTTTTCATTGCTCTCATTTTCTATCTCATCGTATACCTTCCTTTCTTTTGTACCTTCATTTTTTGTCCTATTAGAAGTCTGGTGCAAACCCATTTAATTTTGCTCAAAGCAGTCCAGAGCAATCCACCCTTAACAAATAAGAAGAATTACCTTCCACAATTAGTCACAGGGAAGTGAGAGCATAAAGCAGCCAGAATTTGCTAGGTAACTTTTCTGTAATTTCTCAACAACTGTGGATGTTAAGACATAGATTTCAGTAATATTTCATCTTCTGATGCTATTATTTCTCAAACATCTTTTTCCCCTCTCCATTCTCTTTAGATACACATACGCACAATACTTGAATGTTTTGCTTGTTGTTTTTAAAAAAAAAAAAAATCTAAGCAGGTTATGCTGTACCATAAATAATGCTGACATGGTCTGACAATATCAAGACAACTCAGCATGTGTTAATATACACCTGTTACCTACAAGGGAAAAGCAACCCATGGCCAGCCTGATTCACCACTACACAGAACCAGGAGATGTATTACAAACACTACTTTTCACTGGGGGACTGCAAAAAGCCTGAAAGCATGAAGTAAGTGAAACCAACATGTTGGCCTAAGAGTGCCTCAAAGACGTGCAAATGGTCCTACACATCTCAGTGATAACTACCTTCCATTTTTGCTGCTGAGGGCTGCAGCAGTTTTCTCAATAGAGGATTAAGTTGAATGCAAGAGACACATGGAGTATTTGTTGCTTTCAGAGTACTAGGCTGGATCTATCACAACAGGCTGCAGATCATGGGCCAACAGTCCTAACAGAGTCAGGTCAAGAAAAAAATACAGTGCCATCTGCACTCATATTAATCAAGAAAAACAGAAGTGAAAGAAACTGTCATTATCTCATCTCCTACAGAAAACATCACTCCCACTACTATTCCCAGAGAAAAGACCCCAAATTCTGCAGAGAGGAATCCACATAGCATTTAGGAGCTGCGAGTGAGATTTTTGGGGGAGGTGTGTATGCGTTCCCATATACTCATAAAAGAGGGAACTGCATTGAAATAAAACCTCACAAGTCTTAAAACTGCAGACTGCTGGGTTCTGTATGGCAGGAGAATTTGCTTTACACATGCAAAGAGCTGTTAATAACACGTGGGGTAGAGATGAAAACTGACATATGAATAGACGTGAGTGAGTCTGCAGGAAGTCATGGATGTGCTTGAGCCACAATTCCAATTAGATCTTTCTTTAAACACTTTAAAAGTGTCTATTATCATTAAATTAGCTTAAGCAAAATCATAAGTAGAACATATAAGTCAATTTCTTTTCTTTTCAGTTTAATACAGAAAGGTTTATTTTATTTTTACCAATTAATTTTGCTCTATTTCAACAGGTGTGTGAACACATAAGGAGAAAAACAGTTATATTTGGGACTTCACTATGTTAGTACAACGAGCCATATAATAAAATTTTAAAAAGCAAGTTTTCTCTTGTGATTCATTATGTTTAAATAATTACCTCTGCATACTTTCTATTTGCTGTTAGAGAAATATTTTATATCATACATATTACTAATAGCAATGGTACTTTTATGAAAATAAAGTTTTTGCTATTACTGCCTCATCTGACCTTTTGCCGCTCTTTGGTATACGGGTCATCTGGACGATCTGCAGGAGGATTTAATCTAACTCCCATCTTCCTCAGGAAATTTTTTGTAAACTGGTCACAATCTATAATCTTATATCTGCGGGCATAAAGGATTACTTCTATATTGATATTAAAATGATCTATAGTATAGAACTGATCTTCATGAGGAGGAGGAAGTGGAATCCGATGTCGTCGAACAATAGTTCCTGTGAAAGAATTAGAACAAATTCATAGAGTGAATATCCTCTGCTCTAAGGATCACTTTACAGACTTGCTCATTTTCTATGCTGATATGACCAAAACAGATGAAATCAAATGGGAGAAACAAAATTATCCTTCATTCAGCAAAATAACTATTAGGTAAGAGGATCCTATCTATTAACAACAATACTTTACAATGATTATCTTCTAGAACCTTAAGTTCTAGTATTTGACTTAAATTAATATAGAAAATTAGCATCTTCTGAAGCAAATAGGAAACTACTGGTATAAGTCCCCCAGTGTTGATGGAAACATAACAGGCTAGTATTTTTTCAACCAGAATAGTAAAGACACTGCTCTCATTAAGATAAGAGGTGTCTTTTTCACTTTTTCTGAGAAGCAAAGCAGTACTCATTACTATCATTAATTATTCTTTTAAAAAAACACACAAAAAGTTGTGCAAAAAAACCATCCGGCACCGGTGTATGAGAGGGACTAGATTTGTCTATGCTCTGCAGGGTGTGGAGAGCCATACATAGCTAAGGTTAGAGAAAAGAAGTGCCCTACCGAGGAAAAAAATCTAATCTATTGAGCATGGAAAGAGGTGCATTCAACTGAGCTTCCTAAAGGAGCAAAATTACAGTTGAGACAACTGAGATGAGTTGGGCTGATTGCTGTGCTGCAGTAAAGAAATGTATATGTTGATCCATCTCCAAAATACAGAGCCAGGAACTCATAACCCATAGTATAACAGGAACACTATCCAAAAGAAAAAGAAAGGGAAAATAAAAAGAATAAAGAAAAAAGAGAGACATTTTAACTTTGTTAAAGGAAGTACACACTTAAATTTTCTCCTTGATAGTCTTTAAATGAAAGGACTGTTTTTCTGGGAGTATTATATTTTTTTATATTTACCACATTAAAAGAGAAGGAATCTGCTATTGGTCTATCAGCTGAAAACTCACAAATATATTGATGAAATGGGTAATGCTTTACAAGTACTCACTGATCATGATTAAGAGACCATCTCTCATATGGAATGGTTGAGAGAGCTGGGTCTGTTCAGCCTGGAGCAGAGATGGCTCAGGGGGGGATCTTATCAACATTTTTAAATACCTGATGGGAGGGAATGAAGAAGATGGAGCCAGGCTCTTCTCTGTGGTGCCCACTGACAGGACAAGAGGCAATAGGCACAAATTAAAAGATACAAAATTCCATCTGAACACAAGAAAACACTTTTTTACTGTGAGGGTGATGAAACACTGGAACAGGCTGTCCAAAAAGGTTGTAGAGTCTCCATCCCTGGAGATACTTAAAAGGGTGGGGTTGGACTAGACAATCTTAAGATATCCCTTCCAACTTCAACAATTCTGTGATACTACAAGTGTTTTAGAAACAACTTATAAGCTACAGCCTCAGTAGGTTAAACAAATATGTAACACGCACATTAAAGAAAGGTATGCAGCTGCATGTATGACAAGCTATGATTTATTCTGAGTGAAGTTCACAAAGAACAGCAGATTGGCAAAGCTGGGTCTAAACTCTTTTTTTCAACATTACAAGAGAACAAAAAAGACAACAGTGACAGTTTTGCCACATCAATATCTCAGTATAGTTGTGTGAAAATGCCCTGCAGAGAATAAAAAAAAGGTCCAGTCTTCAGTCTCAGACTCTTTGCTGTGCTTAGCAACCCAGACACCAGCTTTATAACACGGATACCCACTGGTTAAGACCAGACAGAAACAACCAACCCATACTACTATAATAATTCCTTGCCACCATAGATTCCCAACAACTTTAATATTACAGTAATTATAAAAGATGCAACTTTAAGACCACTACAGTAAACACACAAAAATTCCAAAACTAAAAATAGTTCCAGCACTAACCTACTACTATAGTAATAGTTTACTAGACACAATTATCTAAAAGGTCTGTCTCATTATCTCTCACTACAGAGCTGGATCTCTTTCCAGTGCCCTTCAGCTGTGCATCTGGTAGTGTTTCCCACTGAGTCCCGTTTGATGATTTTCCAGCGCTGCTATTTTGTTTTGGGGGTAGGTGGGGGTGGAGGAGGGCCTGGGGAGAGAGGGGATGAAGAGAGGCAGAGGAGGAGGGAGAAAGATATCACTGTGTGATTTTGTTTGGTGTTTGAATGGCCTTATTTCTGAGTTAGTCCATGGAAATTCTTTATTGTTCACTTTATTTCCCTAGGGACTAATCTGTATGAAATACCTTCCACTACTACATTATCAGAGTTGTTTGTTAAATTCTAACTCCTACAATGAAAACATACCCTTAATTTTTCAAGGGAATAAAGCAACAAAGCAGATTCACTTTACGTTCCCACTAAAATAATTATTTAAGAGCCGGTCAGCATCCTGATGTTTCACATTTACCAAATCCGACATTCTGGTTACTGACCTTTGACTATAAAATAAATTTGAACCTCTATCTGCTTAAACATATGCATATTTAAGCTGCATCCTCACGGAAATATTAATTAGAAAACATGGTAATTAGCACATTTTAACATGATGCAAAACTGCATTACATTACCGTTAGCAAAACCACAGACATTAAAATATGTTACCTGATTTTGGCTAATCCTTAGGTCACTCCTACAAAAATCAACAGATAATGTGCTAAGACAGAACAGTCTTCCGCATAAATGCAGAACAATGCAAAATCCTGTTGAATCATCCATGTTAGTGAAAATATAATGGTTGACAATTTTCTAATATGAGGTGCTTTCTGAGGGTATATTCACCTCAGAACTGGTGAATAAGCCTTCAGCTAGTTTTTCATATCACTTTTCAAAGTATAATACACAAACCCATTTTGTTCTGAGGGATAAGAACTTCTTTCCTAATGGAAAATGTCTTGTAAAGATAATATCTCTAGCAATCCTTTGCTTTTATTAGGTATCACTGTGCCTGATCTATACATGTGGAGGATACATTTTATATTGTTGAATTTCAAATTCAGTAAAACCTGATCAGTTGAGGTTAGTACTCAGCATCTTTTAAATTGTCCTTCCTTCTAGAAAATAATAACATTTCTACTTCTAGAACTTTGCTACAAGTTGTCATAGGAGGATCTGGGCACATGCAACACTCAGGTTGCTCAGGACGGATGGTTATTCTTGATGTTTCTTTCATCCTTTGTCAGTTTATTGAGCAGGCTATCCTACTGCACCACCACCAATATTTTAAATATTTGCATCTGGCCAGGCTAAATTAGCTCTCCTCTACTGTGCTCTTGTAAAGGGAGTTGGGGTACTACTTTTCTCTGACAGTGGTGGTGGCATCGCATTCCCACACCGTAATTTGTGGCATATCTTCTTTTCTTTCAGGGCCTCTGATTATTTGGCAACTACAGCAGCAGCTTAGGGATACCTTAATAGTAGTGAAGGCCTTCTGACTACGGGGCAGCTTATGAAACTGCACAGCAAATGATTTGGTCTCTGCTGCTACACTGCTCTGCAGAAAAAATAAAGTGGTATCAAGAATTTCCTCAGCACAGCTTTCTGACTCCCCCTGCACTACTCAAGAGTGCATTAGAGAGGAGAGGAATGGGTAACACCTGGAATTTGTACACTCTTTGACTGCTTGCACAGAAAGGAGGAGAAGCAACCACTACCATTCCTGCAACACAAAGAATTCACCCCAATAAACAAGGGAGCTTCTTACATTCACTTATTCACCCACCTCAGAACATAGCAAGGTCATGATTTGGCCACCATCAAGCACGGCAAAATCACAATTATTTCAAGGCCTCAGGGGAGGTCTTAAACTCTTAGATAATCAGTTATAGTGGAGGAGCTGACTGCAACTTCACTTTCCTGCTTGTACTTTCCTCTTCAGCCAGCCGGCCTTGGGAAGCCAGCCAGCAAGCAGCTCCATTCTCTTTTTCAGCTGGCTGACCTTGGGAAAACCAGCCAGCTGCTCCACTCTGCTCCGGCTTGCAGGGCCTGGATTGCACTGGAAGCTACAGTCAGCCCCATGGGACATAAATGACCTTTTGATAAGACAGTATCAGCCAGCCCCAGTCCTCTTAACTGGGAATTGGATCTACAAAACACTTGCACTGCCATATCTAGCCTGGCTCTCTTTGGGGGAATTTCTTTTTATACAGGAAAAATAATTAGCATTCTGGCTCTGGAAGAACACAGTGGAGTTTGTTATGTGATTGAGTTTACTGTCCTTCTCTTCATGCTGTACTCCCTTATCTTTAGTTAGTTTTTGTGCACTTTGATTGTCCTGGTATTTTTTGCTTTGATTCTGGTTTCTCAAGTTCAGCCTGGCCTCTGCATTCCTTTTTGTTTTGCATTGAATTTTTCTGTTTGTATATATTTCTTCTAATGCTTCTAATATTTTCCAAAGTTCAAACTATAGGAAAGCAGTTTCCAAAATTAAATGAAGTTTAAATTTCAGTTATTTGATAGCAACCTTATCTGTCCAAATTCATGTCCAAGTACTGCAGAGGATTCCATAATGATCTTTTTTAAAGTCACTGAAATACATTTCCCACAGATCATTTACTGTGTCACTCTGAGGTTTTGACCAATGGTAAAAGCACACTTTCTGGCTTTTTTTTTTTCTGAAGCCAATTTGTTTTAGTTTTGTAAAATCATAACCAAAGTTAGAAATTCTTCTAACTTCTTCGACAGCTGTTCCTTCACCAAATCTTCCTGCAGTCCATAAGCCTCTCCAAGGTTTTTTTCTGCAAAGCCACAAGAGCTACCCACAGTGGAGAGTACGCTGGGAAACTACTACGTTTCTCTGATCCCACCATGCCCAGAGACACCCATTCAGACCATCAAGGTCTCATTTGTGGGTTATGGCACAAGCACTGGTAATCCTGTGGCCTCAAGGCATTAAGCAGCAAAGCTAAGAAGATATACCTTTGATCTAGCCTACCACCTGCCTTTGATCTATCCCACCACTGCTATATCCACTCTGCAAGAAGACTCCTGAGAACAGCCATTTGAGCTGTCTATTTTACATTTTTTCTGCCAGGGTAAACATCCAAGTTAAGGTCACCACCACCTTCTGCCTTCAAGAGTTCAATTCTACTTTTTCCATCATGTTTTTTTGCCACTCCTTTACACAACCTCTTTCCTGCCACGGCCACTCCCCAGCTGTTCACATAGACTGAGCCTATCCTGCTCCTGATGTTCCCACACTTCTTTCTTCACCCACATCTCCACACCTGTCGTCTTTTGCTCCGTGCAGTTTGTCTTTCAACAACCCAAGATTTCCTACAGTTGAACTGTCCTCTACAAACCCCTGGCCTTTTAATTAACTGAAATGTTGTATTTCAGCAGAGATGCAGAGGACAGCATTATGGTTAAGATCCTGAACTTCAGTTCTGTTCAGTTCCTCATACTGTTAACAATCTTTTGTGCATGATGACGGGCAAGATTTTCATTCCTTTGTGCATCAGTTTACCAGCTTCACAATGCAGACAGTTACGCTTCCATTGTTCTTAGGCTTACAAATTCCCAGTCAGGACAGGGAATTTGAGTAATGTAAGAGATATATATAATTATAATAAAAGAGGCAATGGGCCAATTCTTAATTGAAAATGGAATAAGACTAGCAGTTATTTGTTTGGGTTTTCTTTTTAAGAAACACTGCTTTTGCATTTATTCAACAACAAATATTTAGTGCCTTTAACATAACAACTTTGTGGTTGTTCTTCAGTTATGGAGCATGAAGCCACTGCCCAAGTGCATGTGAGTAAAGAATCCTCCGATAGGCATCTCCACCACCTTTTTCCCTCTACATCATATTAATCTCTAGGACAATAAGAATATTTATGTAGCTGTTTATAATAAAGTATAGGCTCCAGATGATCTCATCAACTGTGGCACCTAAACACACCCCAAATAGTCCTTGGGCTTTTCAATCTACAGTATCTCTTCCCTCCTAAACACAATGAATATACAGAGCTTCCTTACCAGCCCAGGTACCAGCAACAAACAAATTAAGTGCACTTTTGAGATCTTGGAACTTTTCTTTTTAATCCATCAGTTTAATATGTTGTGTATACTCATTTATCCCACATAAAGTACTCATACAAAGCTGTAAAGGCCTTCAAACATCCTTGCATGGAAGACGGAGAGAATTCTTGTTTCTAACACTATTCCGTTACCAAAGGTGACTCCAAAACCATTAACATAAGATACAGCCAAGGAAATGGGGGGAAACTGAAGCCTTCCTGTCACTGCAGGATCATGACTAGACTGCCAGGCACATCAGGCCTGAAGGGGCAGTCTGCACAACCCATACAACAAAGACAATGAAAATGACTCATTACTATAGCTAGATTCAAAGGAATCAGCTTTGAATTTGCTTTATCCTGCTCTAATAAACCTGGCTTCCACCTTCCCTCTCAAAGACGTTGCCTCTGCCCCTCAGGTTAACTGTACTTCCTTCGTCAATGCTCATTTGTTCTAAGCCACAAAATCCAGAAACAGCTGCTCCCACTCCTGTGACACACAAGTCAAAGAAAACTTAAACCTGATGATATCTCTGTGGTCATACATATGAGTGCAGGGAGGGGATAAGTAACTTGCAAGTTCCCAAGACGAGATCCAACATGCTTTTCATCAGGTCTTGAAAAAGCACTTGTCCAAGTAGGAGTAGGACAAGATTCCTCTGAATTCAAAATCAGTTCCTGCTGAAGAGCCAGTAAGATTTCTGGCAAGAAGAACCACACAACACAGGGAAAGCAGGGCCTGAATTACTGGTTTAAGAAAAGATTGCCAAGTAATTTTATATCAAGTCTAACAGTAACAATGCACGTAGCACCTTTAAATATTATCCTACTCTGTGGACAAACAAATTGATAGCATCAGCTCATCTTGGAAAAGAATATGGTAATTAAATGGTTAAGTTACTTTTGAAAATTGCTGTGCTAAGATCCACCAGAACATACAAAATATCTTTGGGGATTGGGAGGCGCAGTCATCCCAAGATACTCATCCCAAGACATCCTGCTTATCTGGACTATATCCCTTGAAAACTTTTTTTAATTCTGGCAATGGCCCATAAACACCAAGAAGCAGCAGCTGTGCTCCACTTCTGCAACAGGATGTTGACTGCTACATCACATTTTCTTAATGCAAACCAAGTCCATTAATACTCCAGTAAATCAGCCCAGTAAACCCTCCTCCAAAACCCTCCTTAGTAAACCCTCCTTAGCCTGGAGAAGAGAAGGCTCCAGGGAGATCTTATTGCGGCCTTCCAGTACCTAGAGGGGGCCTACAGGAGAGCTGGGGAAGGACTTTTTACTAGGACATGTAGTGATAGGACGAGGGGGAATGGCTTTAAACTGGAAGAGGGCAGGTTTAGATTAAACATTAGGAAGAAATTTTTTACTTTGAGGGTTGTAAGGCACTGGAACAGGTTGCCCAGAGAGGTTGTTGAGGCCCCATCCCTGGAGGTGTTCAAGGCCAGGCTGGATGTGGCCTTGGGCAACCTGGTCTAGTGGGAAGTGTCCCTGCCTATGGCAGGGGGGTTGGAACTCGATGATCTTCAAGGTCCTTTCCAACTCTAAACCATTCTATGATTCTATGATTCTATGAAAAGTCCTCAGACTGGCCCAAGTGAAGCAATGTGACACTGAGGCTAGGCAGCTTCTTAACTTAGAGGCATCAAGGACAAATTACTGTGCCAAGGGCATTTAACCACAAAAGAACCAACAGCCAGAGGTACAAAAGGCACTCTTCTTCAACAATGGCAGAGATACTGCAGCAGCTAATGAACAATTACAAAGCTGCAGCTAGAGAACTAACTGTCAGTGCCAAGATGGGAGGAACCAGGCTCAGCAATGGAGATCTAGAACACAAATTGTTTTGGCAGAAGTGACACAATGCTGACAATAGGCCCGCTATCATACGACTTCAAACAGCTATATTAGAGAAAAAATTGTACATGAGAGTGCAGGAGGGGTATCTGCCTTATAAACCTACATCTTCAGAAACTAAGACAATAAAAAAGTTCACATTATGTTCTGTAACAAGAAAAGACAATTATACCTGTTCACTTACAGCCCATTTTAATTATAAAAATCATGTTATGTATCCAATAGAAAGGACCAAGACTGTACAGGCAAAAAAAAAAAAAAAAAAGAGCGCTATTGAAAACAGATACCTTGAGTTATGCCACTATTTTTCACATGAGGTTCAATCACTTGAATTGTATCATCCTCAAGGTAGAAGTATATTTTACAATGTCTGATTCTATATAGCTCTTGATTTTTGTCAGGCACTTCTTCCTCAAAATAGGCATCAAAAGACAATACCTATTAAAAACAATAAATAAAGGCAGCAAAATCTTCAATGCTTTTGCAAAATATGTCAATAAAATAAACTTGTATAAATTATAAGTAACTAAATGTATGGATTTCAGAAGGTAGATTTATTTCTCACAAATGTAAGACTAGAAATCCACATTAAATCACATAAATTCAAAATTCTTTGCTTGGCATTTTTATTATCACAACATCTAAGCAGAGATAAAGAAAGAAATCGAATATAAAACTAACAGCAGGCTGCTTGGAAAATCTTCCGAACAAAGCACTTTTGATAACACAAAGAGTTATCTAGGTCCTGAAGCAAATTTTAGACTTCTATTCAATGAATTGCTGGAAAATAAAGTACATTATGACAGTAATGGCTTTACTATTGAGGTGAGTGGAAAGGAGAGTTCTTTTAAGCAGATCCTGAAAGCTGTCTAATGAATGGTACTGAAGACTGTCAGAGAGAAATGATGTTTTTCAGGAGTCATTTAGAGCTGTGCAATATTGGCATTTCATAACTTACCTGGTTCTGCAATTCAGTGAGTGGGGAAATCTCAGAGAGCGTACTAACTGGTCTTCATGGTCTCTTGCAATAGCAATAAGGCAAGAAAAAAACGCTTCATAGTTTTGAGGTGCTCAGTGGTTTACTACAGTGGCCTCTATGTCTGGTGATCCCAACTCAAACTCAGCAGACCATTACACAGGTTTGCACTTCTTGGTATCATTTATGGTGTTTAATCACCAAGACCAATTTTAAGGGAATGTGCAAGAAGTATCTACTTAGTAGCGTGTTATCTACCAGGATGCTTTCTGTGGTAAGTATGTGCAAGGAGGCAATAATTAAAATAAGGTTTCCATCCTGCCCCCCCAACTCATTTGGGTCAAATCAGTGCTAATCCATAGTTCATTTTTTGCAATGATTCTATTCAATATATTAAATTACCTTTATTCTTGATTCATTAGACAAACTGAAGCATTGGAAAAAAAGACAACTTAACTGTTCCCTGTGTTTCAGTGGGCATCTGGCAGACCATGATTTGAAAATGCTTGAAATCTAGTGAGCTAGCCAAGATCCCTATATGACACAGAACAGACCAGTTAATAGTCTGTATTCCTCTGGCACGTGCCTTTGAGAACCTCAAAGTACTTCCATGAATACTAATGACAGAGATTTTAAAACACCCTAACAGACAAACACAACCTCTTTTTCTACATCTGGGGAGAGAGAGTTAGTGGCTTGCTCAGGAGCACACAAGAATAGCCGCTCTGTGTCCTAGTCAGACTTCTCAATAGGCCACTCTGCCTTCTCTCAGGCAGGGTAACTGCAAGATGAGAAAAACTCTGTTTCCACAAACTATTTCAAAGGCTAAGATGCCACTGATTTGGATGCATCAAACAATATGACAGACACATTTTTGGCATCAACTCTCCTGCACTGTGACTGGCCACCATTAGAGAAATAAAAATTAAATTATAATCAAATGATATAACTGTTACCTGTTAAACCTGACGGCATTAAATCTTCACAAAAAGAATCTAGACACTATATGTTATGGCTTGTTTAAGTAGTACAACGTGCAAGTTTCTAAACAACCTACAGACGAAATAGATGAAAATAAATAAAAATGCATTCTGGCCACATGTAATTTTTAACTGTGGATTTCACTGTTTCATGTATCAAACACAAAAACACTGGATAAAACATCTGACATAAAACAGAGCCAACACAAACAACTCTATTGTCCTTTAACATCTCTTCTTCCTTCCATTCGTCTAAACGTTGGTGTATAGTGCCATTTTTGGCAACCAAGGTATCCTTCTTGGCCTGCAGTTACTGTTGTGTAAATGTCTTGAATACTCCAGGGGACCTAAAAGGTACTATGGTGGAACCACTATATCCCAGTCTGAATATCCAGGGGTTCAGCTGACCAAGAAGCTGAATTTCATTCCTTGCCCAGATGCTGATAAGCCATGCAACCACTGGAAACTTCCTTAGATGCTGTACCCTCTTCTCCCTGTTCTGCTAGTCCCACTAGAGTATAGTTGTTTGACAACATATTGTTCAAGTGCCCTATTTGATTACTAATTGTTCTTAGTTTTGTCAATGACCTTTTCTGACAATGGATGTTTCTTGAGACACCAGCCAGGCAAAATGGTCTGTTTGCATAGATCTCCAAGCACAATCAGGTACAAAATACACTGTATTTATTTCTTTCACTGAGCATACACCTATGTTCTGGTTTACTCCATTCAAGGAGTTTGTGCAAGTTCTTTTGCACTTAAACTTTATTCTCTTTATACCCTTATCAACATGCTACTGTATGAAATAATATGCAGCAGCCAACTTCAATTTTGCAGATCAAAACAGATGATTCAGGCAGGGTGAGGAGGGGAAGGAACAGAAAAGAAGATGAGTTTCTTTTCATTTTAAAGCAAAGTTAATTTCAAAAATACTTGAAATGTAACACTTCCTAACTCATGTCTCATCTGTACTACATTGCTGCGTGCAATGTTCCCGTCCCACTCTAAAAAATTAAACATTATGTATGAAAACCAAAAGTAACAAATATTGAATAAACTCTGTGGCATTTTGTAAAGTTGGCACAAGTTTTCCTGGCACCTGTGGTAGTAAAATTATAAACATCATTTCAAGCCCAGGAGGCCTTGAGTGTGTACTTAATCGTAGAAGAAACTAAATTTACACCTGCTTCCTATTAGGCATATGAAATTGCAAAAACTATTTCTTAACCTACTTAATAATGAAGTTTCATGCCTGTCCTTCCTCCAAATACTATGGTACTGCTGAAAGTTAGAAGCCATAGAAAAATGGTAAGAAAGCAGACCGCATTTAAAAAGATAAACACCTAATCAAACCATTTTTCATGTAGTCCATTTTGCTGAGTCCCAAACTGCAGCACTGGAGGACGTAGCTACACTCTAGGGTCTTAACTGGGGAAGCTAAATTACTTGGGTAGTACCCCTTAACTGTCTGCAATTAATACAAACACATGAGCCCTCCAGAGGCCAATTCTGAACCTGCAAACTTCCCCCCCTGTATTGTCCTGTGGAGGAATAAGCTGATTAGAGAAGGAATGTCAAAAGGCTAGCTAGTTCATCTCATCAGCCGTGTTCAGTGGCAGATCCCCACTGCATCCTGCCTAACCCCTTTATTTCATAAACTCCAGTCCAAGTCCTGCTAACTTACATATGGCCCTGAGAAGCCAATGCACACCTCCTCGTTGAGAGACGGGTGCAGCTAAAGCAAGTGCAGGACTGGCTGAAGCCTTAACACTTTGGCACATTAGACCAATTCATACTTAAGCACATTGCTGAAAACTATGTGAGCAATATTAAGGACTTTGGAGGTAATGCTAACCGAAGTCATGCATATCTGTTCAAGCCTTACATTTTCTTGTAGTAGTTCTGGTCTGCCAAAGAGATGAATGCGTAATTGTACTGCAATTACCTGCATGGCTTTTCTTTTAAAGCAAAAATTATGAGCTTAGCCATTCTTCCCAATATTTAAATACTGTAATCATTTAGTCATGCAACATTTCTGTGATCTGCTGAATGATTTCTTTTTCTGGATCATTTTTCTTCTCTGATTGTAGGCTTTTTGCTTTAGAAATAAAACATCACTAAGTAGAATTTAATGTAAATTTAAACATGGAAAGTAATGACTGTGCTACAAAATTCATATCATCACAGATTACAGTTATTTGATAACTCTCTAACTTTAAAGGTGTCACTACATTCTTACAAAATAAAAAAAAAATATTTTTAAATTCCTATGTCTATAATGGACACAATCTAGCTATATCACACATGAACAGGTCACACAAAAGTCAACAGGACTTTGAGCAAGCAAACATGATGGCATAAATGAATTCCAGGCCTATAGCACTCCACTGTGGTTACTGGTTTCCGAGTGCCCATGCACAGTTTTTCCTGGACTGGGGCCTACCTTACATTCATTCTTATCATCTTGCTAAAAAATTCCTTTACTGTCACCATTTTCACTAAAAAGAAATCTGTCAACCACTCCCTTATTTTTATTATATCCAGTAGGAAATGTAGCTCAATATGTAAATATTTTTTATGTTGCTGTATGGCATGATATATGTTTATATTAATTGTCCGATATACCAATATGATGGAAAAATAGATGTTACCACTCTTTCAGTCTATCGAGAAGCTTTTTTTTGCATGCACAAAATAATCTTCTGAAGTATAGGACTAACTGAATTTCACCTTTACACCATCTTTGTCATATTGTAGCTATTCATAAAAAATGTACACATACAGATTTCTACGTACCTGCTTGTCAAATGCTACCCAAGCAGGAGCATCACTTCCCATCCCTTTAGGAAACACACTGTATTCAGGTTTCAGCTTCTGACCAGGTAGCGGTTCACCTCCTATTCCGGGTTTATCTTCTCCAACCAGCATAGCAACATTATTGCAGTAACCCCAGTGCTGTGACTTGTGGAACTTTTCTTTCCCTATCTGTCAAGAGTTTGGAAGAAAAAGAGAAAAAAACATCTATGTGTTTGTTTTAAAATCCATAAGAGTTAACTATCTAGGCAAGGGGGATTGATCATGTAAAAGTTTCTCTATAATTACTTTAAATACAGAGTCTAAAAACCTGTAACAACTGGAATGCTGCAAGTGAAGCGGCATATTTCAGTGGTCAATTTGCCATCCCTATAGATGAAAATGGAAAAATATTCCAGTAATTTACCCAGGCTGAGAAACAGGATGATACCAGCCTTTTCCCCCCTCCTCCTCCCTTGCAACAAGGATTGAGGCATGTGGTAGAAAGAAGCAAGTCACCCATGAGAACTGTTGCAAAAGGTAGAGGCGAAAAGCCTTTTCTATAGATCTCCAGAGGACAAATGGAAACAGTTCAGGAGTACCCAGAGAACAGCCTGCTCTCATTACTTATGTCAGAGATCTTATTTACACTTGCATCCCTGAGAGCAAAATAAATAGCTCTGTACTAGTGAATACACTTGAATTTTGGGAGGTTGGATCTGAATCAAAAGACAGAATATTCATTCCATCTGGGCTTATTCCAAAAGAAAGTCTCTGCAGTGATTTCTTTATATTATTACTATTTTTTCAGGCATTTAAGGATGGAGTGCTTAAAAAATACGCACAACCAACTGCAAAGAAACCCATCTTGCCTACTCGCATTTTGTGGCTGGGGCTGGAGCCAGTCTTGAAGTGATGCAGAAAAGCCTCTGGCCTCACATGAATATCAGTCCTGTCCCTCCTAATGAGCTGCCTGCTTTGCTGGCCAGTTCCCTCGGTGTGAGCTGCACTCAGGCAGCAATCGCCTAACGACCCCACACATCAGTCTCACACGAGAGGACAGGGAAATAGGAAAAGCCAACAGAAAGCTCCACTAACCCTTCCTCCCATGAGCTGCAGTTCTGACTCGTTAGCTTCTCTGGCTCTGCTATTCCTGCCCTCCTCACCCTCTCAAATCCTCAAAACACTTTGCCTGGGAAGGCAGAGAAGGGCCATGGGTAACTGCACCCGAGCACACCTAGCAAGGGGAGATGGAGACTACTGCAGCTGTGCCCTACTTTAGCCTGGGACTGGGTGAACATGAGGGAAGCTGAGGCTGAAGGGGGAAGAACTGATGTTATGGGTGAGCACAGAGAAAGCCCTTGGTAGAGGAAAAGGCTGGACAGCAAAATTTTCACAGTAGCACTGGAGCAACTATGTCGGCAAAGTAGCTGAGGGACAAAATTGCCTCTCATTTGGAAGACTGAGCAACACTAATTATCACAAGCATATATATTTTAAACAGTACGCCCCCAAAGTTGTAGACAACTCTAAATTACTATCAGGAATCAAAAAAATGGCCAAGCAAAACAACAAAGAAAAGGGACAGATCATTGGTTTTCATCATGGCAACATTCAAGTGCTCCAAGATAACGTTACACAGCACAGCAGTTCTGGGAACAAGTGCAAGCAGTGAAGCAGCAAAACCTGAAAGTAACCGAGTAGTTATTTCATTCTGCCGATATGAAAGAGAGTGAGGAATTTGAAAGGAAGCTACCCAACCTCATGGCTCATAACATTCAACGCGCGTATAGGCAAGCTACTGCACCCTGAAAGTTACAATCTGAACCATTCACCTGCTTTGCAGTGCTCTAAATCCAATGATACAGGATGGAGAGCTGCCCTTGACACGAACAGCTCAATTAGCTTAACCTTTGCTTAAAACCCTTTTGCATACCACTTGTGTTGTTTTGCAAGGACCGTGGTATGAAAAATAATAAATTACAATTTTTACACATTATTATTTGTAATACCATAATAATCATTGGTCATACCTTGCTTAGGTTAACAAAAGCTGGGTTAGCCAGCACCCTTTGAAATAGTCATTGCAAAATGAGCTAAGGTTCATATGCTGGGGACAGTAATGATTGGGAGTATGGTAGCACTTCCCCAAAGAAGATATTGAAAAGGTAAGCAGCGTTTTGAAAAGAGGTGAACAAAAGGGCACATGGCAAGTATCACAGTTTAAAGAATAATACAAAGGAAAATAAAAAGTAGTCCTGAACCATACGTTCATAACTCAAGAACAAGGGTTACTGAATAAAAGAGAAAATCAATAAAAGGAAATACTCGTTTGTGTAACTACTAGTTAACCCATGTGTCCCCCCACCACACACACACAAAACATTGCTCAAGCCAGGAATTTAGCAAGATTAAAAGAAGAGTTGCATATTTGCAGGAATAATGCTGAAAATAAAATATTTCATATCAGCACTTTTTTTTGAGCTGTGATATAAAATTTTATGCTGCGGTGCACAGCAGTGTAAGCACCAACATTTAGGCATTAGGAGCAGATCTTCATGTGGTCACCTCACCCTTCCCTGAAGAAGTGAAGACAGGTGCTCTCCTGGTACTGGACACTGGAATGGGCGGGCACTGATGGGGTCTGGCACCCGCTTTGTAACATATCTGCACTTAGGATGGTTTTCTCTCTCTCCTTTGGGCATTACCGAGCTGCCCTTTCTTCTTCTATTACTTTTTTTTAATAATTTTGTTCCTCAGTAAGTTGAGGAGTAAGTATAAAGTAAGTAAGATAAAGAGTTGGGGAGAAGTCAGAATGGGAGGGAGCTTTCAGCCTTTATCAGTTCAAATGTGGAATAACTATAGTCAAGCTGAGTTTTAAAAGGGAAATTTCTAGGCAGAAACATCTGATTTATACTGAAGGTGCTACAGAACAGATACACTTTTTGGCACGGCAAGTATTTAATTATGTTCTCCCTATTACCAAAGCATGAGTTTGGGAGAAAGGCACAGTTAACAAAGCACAGTGAGGGTAGCAGTTTTCCTGAGCAAAGGAAAGCTTTTCATGTCCTCAAAGCTTCTTCTAGAAGCATTTGCTGTCCATCTCTTTCTGGGTTTTGGCGAGCTACAGTGATATTCAAAATAATCCAGGTTTGCTCCTTCTGGAAATTTTCCAGAATTTAGAGATGAAATAGCAACATCGTTCATAATTTGATATGAAAAATACACAGCCCAACAGCTACAATTCTGTTAAGAATCTTTTGTGGCATTCCTGTAACTTTGTAGGGTTCAACAGAAAGACTATTTTAGATTCCTAATCACAGAATTACTTATAAGCCCCTTCTCCATTAAAAGTACCTAAATCCATATGCAAAATAATCTCTTCTAAAGGTCTGTACAGTTATTTCTTAAAAAAAAAAAAAAAANAAAAAAAAAAAACCCAAACCAAAACAACAACAAAAAATACAAAAGAAAGTTTAAGAAAAAGAGTAATTATAATTGAAGATCACAAACGAGAAAAATGACATTTGGGAATGTCATTCATGGCTAATGAAGTCAGACCACATCCAGCCTAAAATAGTGACAGAACATCATGTTACCTCCACAGTAATATTAAATGACTTCTAAAAGAAATTTGTGAGAGCACAGGGGAAGAGCTTTACTGTGTCTGCTGTGCTAATGCAGCTAAACTGAGCAGGCTGTAGATCTGCTGAACAAAGCTGGCCATTTTCTGTGCGGTGAGCCTGAAATAAATATTGAGGGTACACTCAATAGTGACTAATACAAAGGTCAGGATTCTCTGACTGCAGCTATCGGCTTTGCAAACTCAGCCACTGCAATCCTTGGGGAACACTGCCTTGTGCTCTCTCCATCTTGCTCTTTAATACTCTCATACAGAGTCACAGCAAACTCATCAGGGAGCTGCACATTTCAACTGAACCAAACACAACTGGAAACCTCTCCCCACAGTGGCTGGAGTGATGAGGGAGCCCTGTGACACACGCTGTCTCAGGAGCTACGTGTTTTTAACCAAGTCCCACAGGGAGTTATGGCAGAAGCCGCTGGTAGCAGTCCGGTTTTCTTCCCTGTATCCATTTTCAATTCCCATCTTGAGAACAGCAGCTGCACTGTGGAGGTCCTGCTCATATCCTGCATCAGGATGAACTATGGCGTTTCTGAACTACTCTAGGCTGCTGACACACTCTCCTGCTTGCTTCAGCTAAGCAATGGAAATAAATGCAAATGCTGCACACTGTGCCAGTCAAATTCATGTGACCTCCTGCCCTGTGGAAAGCCCAGGTTGCCACCAGACAAACAGCAGAAGTTCCTGCAATACTTTTAAGTAGCATCTCTCACAAAATTAGCACTCACTGCTTAGTGAAAAACCATATTTCAGCTACCTATTTTCAAATCTTTTATCATTCCCAGCTTTCTGCAGAGATTTCAATATCTTCAGAGGTTAAGTGGTACTGTAAAAGGAGCATTACCTTAAGACATTGCTCCCAGCAACTGTGGTGCCCCTCTAACACATCCCAGAACAAGGTGCATCCACGCTAACAGCCTGCATCAGTGCAGGAAAGACACAGACCTGTTGGAGCGGGTCCAGAGGAGGGCCACGAAAACGGTCAGAGGGATGGAACACTTCTGCGACAACAGGCTGACACAGTTGGGGTTGTTTAGCCTGGAGAAGGCTCCAAGGAGACCTTATTGCAGCCTGTGAATATTTATAGGGGGCTTATAAGAAAGATAAGAATGACTTTTTAGCAGGGTCTGTTGTGATAGGACAAGGGGTAATAGTTTTAAACTGTAAGAGGGAAGATTCAGACTAGATATAAGGAATAATTTTTTTACATTAAGGTTGTCCAGAGAGGTGGTAGACGCCCCATCCCTGGAAACATTCAAGGTCAGGTTGGATGAGGCTCTGAGTAACCTGATCTAGTTGAAGATGTCCCTGCTCATTGCAGGGGGGTTGGTCTAGATGACCTTTAAAGGTCCCTTCCAACCCAAACTATTCTATGACTCTATGATTGTATTAGCTTGCTCTTACTGCCTGAGCTGGTTCAGCCTGAGAGAAGACAACAGATGGATACAAGGAAAAGGGTTGAAAATGCAACCCTGACAGGCAGCTACAGGAAGATTTGGGTTTGGGAGTTGTGAACAGACAGAGATCTGGGGGAGTGGGGCTGAAGGGCAGGAAGTAGCGAAAGGGGTTCAGGAAAGAAGGCCAGGGCAAGGAGAAGGGAAGGCACAGCAGGCAGGCTTACTTATAAAGAGGTCGGCAAGCACTCTGTCAAGAAAAACTAATGTCCCGTTTTGGCACCAATGATTACAGAGAAGCAGGATTACTCAAGCCAGGAAACACAGAGGCAGCAGCAGCAGCAGAGTTGAGGGCAATTCCAACCTCCTGCAATAAACAAGGAAGATGGGGAATTTGTGCTGTGCCACTAAATTTTACAACAGAAACTGATATGCTTAAGGATGTATTTTCCCCCAGAGATTGATAAACTCATTGTCCAAGTCTCTGAGAAATGCCATGCAGAATTCTTGCACAGAATTCTCTTTTCAAGAGGGATTTCAGACCTCAGGCACAAAAATACACCAGTCAGCTAGCACCTGGTAAGTCTGACCCATACAAATACGCGGTCCTCTCCATTTGCTGCTGATATAAGGCAAGAACATCAATCTGGTATCAGAAGAGGCAGCTGCCTTGGACAACAGGAGGTGGACCAGTAACACTAACAAAGGAAGTAACAATGCTGTTGCATTGCAACCAGTGTCATTCTTAACACAGTTCAGACTCTGAATGCATAAACCTTTTCCTGCAGTAACAGAGTAAACCTACTATATGCTACATTTCCACCACATGCAGGATTAAACACAATTATCAAGATCTGTGATTTTCTGTCCTGACAAACAGGTGACACATATAACTTGTATGGACAGAGCTGAAAATCTCACTATTGAGCAATTTCAATACCAGTTGGGCTCTGCAGACAGGAGCTACAGTACCTAGGTCTCCCCACAGCTCTTAAACATTGGCTTCAGTGGCAGGAACAAAAGAAAAGAGGAGCTCCCCTTTTCAAGGGTATGCAACAGGTAGTGAAATTTTCAAACAGGTAACCTAGGAGTTACTGTTTGTGAAAATAAAGAAATGAATAAACTCTTGAATTCAACAGGACGGTAAATGATGTGTGAGTACCACATTCTGCCAGTGCCAGGCAGACAAGGGCACTTCTCTAAGGCTTTCAGGACAGAGGAGCAGCAGCCTTACCGAGGGGCAGCGGCATTCCCAGCAGAGACTGGCCTCCCCAGCCTCAGCGAAGTGGAAAGGCCTGACTTCTGCCCATTAGCCAGGCCCCTGAAGAGACGTCCCTCACAAGTGGGCAGGAGATAGGCTAATCTGTGCACAAAACACCAGCCTGCTCTATCCTTAGATATCTGCATCGCCCACGTGTGAACGTGACAGGAACTGCTGATGAGCAGCTTATCTTTGGACTTCTGTTCAAGGAACAGGAGTTTTAAAGGAGGTGAAGGGGGTTTATCTGATGGGTGGACTTGTCTGTACATGAGCTACTGTAATTTTGATTTTAAAGAGATTTGAAAAAATAGGGGTGGTTCCTTTTACTCTCTTTTTAGACAGAAAATATTTTATGCTCCTGATGCCTTCTGCTAGTCATCATTCTTCTCCACCCCATCAAAACAAACATCAAATACAGCGCTGCTTGTGCTATGCCTACCCCTGCTCTTCATTCAGCACAAAGGAAACATTACCTTACATTACCATAGGAATCACTTCTGCTGTTTTAAAAGTGCCTATCACCTCCCTATGTTTCCCTCCAGCCTCATTAGCTGTGACGCCCGAGCAGCAAGATTTTGTCCCCGCTACACAGGACCACAGCAGCAGCATCGCTCTCAGGGAAGCTGCTGAATCAGGCACCAGTCGGTTACAGTTAAGGGAGGGAAAAATAGTGAAAACCGGTCAGTGGCTGCTGCCTTTCACAGTGCCGGCACCAGGGGCAGTTGCGAGCTGCCTGGCCTTGCTGCCGTTGCTCCTGGATGTTTCTGCTCCCGGTTGGAAAGGAAGCAAGCGTTCCCAGCAGAGCTAGCTAGAATTAAACGTAACAGAGGAGTAATACAAGGGTTAGTGGCTCTTAGATCCAGACACCTAAGCACTGCAGAAGAATTTCTTCCTCCCCATTTGCCAATGCAGTCCCTGCTGCTCTCAAGTTAGACTCCACGTCCCTAACTATCTTAAAGCTCTGTTATTCTGGAGACGCCCAGCCACCTTATTAAACACATCCAAGGTAGACAAAATGCGTATGTACTCCTCTTCTACTGTCTTTCATGACCCTACATATGAGGCAGGTGGAAGCATTAGGAACAGAGAAAAGAGGATTGCAGCAGTAGCTTGAACAGTGATAAGAATGGAATTAATACCCATAATTATAAATCAAGGGCTGTCAGCAACAGCAATCCCCTGTCCCCTGCTTGTCCTTCTTCAGGGCATGCTTTGCTACTGTTGTTTCTGTGCAGTAAGAGGCGTTGATGGCAATGCTCAGAGTACTAACAGGTGAAAATACTTCTTTTCAATTTATCTATAGCAAGTGACACTTTTTTCCTTTATATATGCTCTTCTTGGGCTCTCATTTGTGGAACTATATGAAAATATAATTAAATCTAACAGTCAACAACTAAGCAGAGATCAGAAATGCTTTTCAAGAAAGACAAGTTAGCAGTATTGACTCCACTATCTCAAGGACTGTCAAAAAGAGCAATTTGGAGCCCTGACAATGGTATAACCATGGTATTACAATGCCATTTTGTGCCAATCGTGACTTGGTTTTCACACCTTTAGTTCTCATAACACATATATGCACTATATGTACTTCGATATGGGGTGTTCTGGAGACAACCCACTCCATCCAAAAACATTAATTCCTATCAATTAAGTTAAATTAAAATTTGGAGAACATTAAAGTCTTGGATAACACTGAGCTCAGCTATTCTGCTTCCACCCAGCAGATACCAGTGGTACACACCTATTTCAACATTGCTGATATGCCTACTCAGCAGCTACATGAAGCACTATATACACAACCAACTCTTTACAATACAAATTTGAATTCAGCAGGAGAGACTGAGTATTCACCACCAGGCCCTTTTTTTGGTTTTCCATCTAAAACAATGGCACCCAGCCTGCTGTTTGTCAGGAAGAAGTTGCTTGAAAGATCCTCACTGCTTGTAAGCTGGGCTTTTGCTGTAAGAGGTCCTGTGTGTGCACACACCTGTGCAATGCTGACACACCAAGCGAGGTCAGGGCATTCACATATTTCTACGCAATTTCATGTTCCCTGTACCAGCACCTAGGCTCTCACTTGTCTTGTTTTTTTAGAGAGCTGCCAGAGGTTTTACACTGACCACTGTTAATGTAAACTGATTCATAGCTCATAAAGTGGGCTCCCAGATATGCTACCAGTGTGGACAAGTCTCCTATTGAAGGCGTACTGATGCTTATGGTATCATTGGCATTAATACACATCTTGACAAATCATTTGCAAATTGTCCCTAAAATACATTATCATTTTCTACAGTCTCCCTCATAGGGTGGACCCAGCTCAGAAACTAGCAAAGCACCCCAGCAGTCAGGCTGCAGAAACAAGGGCCAAACATGTTCATAGTGTGAACACAACAGATATTTCCAGATATTTTAACATTATTAATTGTCTACAGTGTTTCATTTGCTTCCTGAAGGCACCAGCTACAGTGCCATGCCTGAATCCTTCCTTACCTCCTGCACAATTTCACAGTACAGATTGTATTCAGCAAATTTCTAGCCATCCTTGATGAATGAGTTTGAAGTCGTGATGGCAACCTTTGCTTTTGTTTGCTATTGCAGCTCATGATAAAAATACCATCTTATATATTCAGACTGCCATTGGTATTTAATAGTACTGGCAATTCTGAAAAACCACATTGGCATCCCTAGCGTTTTTTCCCCCCATCTGCAAAGACTTTGGTTTATTTAGAGGGTATCCGTTTCTCCCCGTTTTGCTTTGTTAGAGACACAAGAGCTCAAACTGCCCCACAGCAGCTGCCCGATCCCTCAGTCCTGGCCTAGTTGCAAAGTATTCTCACTCCCAAGATACAACCGGAGGAGGTTTGTACACCTAACACCATCTCGCGTTCCACCTGCCGGGTAAGGAGAGGCGGGGAAAGGCCTGGCCGTGGCACCGGCTCTTGCTCGCCATCCCCGGGGCCGCCTCCGCAGGGAGCGCTTGCGCCTCAACCCCTCCCGCCGGTCCCACCGACAGCCAAAGCACATCTTGTTCCGCCCTCGTCCCCCCTCAGGCCGGCGGGGCACTGCCTCCGCCCGCCCAGATGGCGCCCGCTTCGCCGCCGGCCCGGCCCGGCCCGGCCCGGCCTGGCGTGGCCTGAAGGGGGCGGCCGAGCCAACTGACGCCGGCGCCGCCCCCGAGGCAGCCCCGGCACCGGAGCAGGGAGGGATAGGGGCGTCCCCTCCGTTGTCACTCACGTTCCGGTCGCGGGAGGCCCCGGGCAGGAGCGGCAGCGCCATGGCCGCCCCGACCCGCCGGCAGCCCCGCGCCGCTGGGGGCGCCGTTGCCTGGAGACCGGGCGGTGACGTCACGGGGCGGGGGCGGGGCGAAGGGCGGCCAGGCCGAGCCGGGCGCTGTCAGGCGGGGCCCCGCCCCGCGGCGACCGTTGGGCCCGCAACGGACGGGTGTCTCACGGGACCTCTGTCCCCGCTCCCGCCGGCGCCGCCGCCGGTTCTCCCGGTGTTACAGCCCGCCCAGGCGGTACCGGAGGGAAGCGGGCCCTGGCCTTCGTCCTTAGGAGCGCCCCCGGCCCTGCGGGAGCGCGGGAGGTGTGGCGGTGCGGGCCCAGAGGCGGGGGCGAGCCAGGGTCGGCGGCCTGTGGGACCGGAGCAGGACTAAATACGAATCCGTTTGTTTAATTTTTCAGGCTTCGCTGCCGTCCTCTTCACAAATCTCTCCGCATTTACCTCAGGCCCAAAGCTTTGTGTAATCCCGTGCTTCCCTCCCACCTGCTGGGGCGCAGCAGCCTCTGTCGGAACGTGGTTCCCTCCCGAAAGTAACTGGAATGGGGATCACGGGCAGGGGCAGATCCCACCACGTCTGGATTTTCTGCACGAATTAATTTTTAATGTTTTTTTTTTTTTCATTTTTGCAACTTTTTTTTTTATACAGCACATTTTACTTAGGGTCCCTGGCGGGCTTGGGGGAGCGGGGGGTGGGATGCTTTTGCATCTTTTTGGTTGGGTTGGGTTTTTTTTTTTGCATTTTAGTCCACCGGGATGGTGAAACTAGGTCAGTGGGTTTCCACTTTCTGGTTTCCCAGTGCTGTATTATGCACCTGCATTTGCATTTAGTGCGGAAAGGTAAACATTTAAAATGTATTTTAATTGAAAATAAAAGGAACCATCGTTTTAATCCCATTCATTTCATACAGTGGGTGGTATTACGCTCAAATTTAAATTTCAAACAGAAAATACACTGAGAGTTTCTCACGGATGGCTTGGGGGTGGGGGGAAGGGTTGTTTCTTTCTTTAATGGAAGTAACATTTTTGTTGTTAATAAGGGAGGATGCATTCCAGATTGCTTCCAAAGCCTGTTCCAGAGAACAGCAACCATGCTATGTTATGTTCCTCCATTTTACGTAAAGCTGTTCATGAATATATTTTTTTAATTAGAACTGCTTTTTACAGAAAAAAAAATGAGTTTATGGGTAAAATAGTTAGCTGAAACCCAAATATTTCAATTCTGATATGCCATCACGCTGTCTCAGAGGAGCTGTACTTCAGTTGCTTAATGTCCTTATTCTCGTAGATGGAGTGGATCTCCCCTGCCGTATTTCATACTCTGTGATGCATCAGGCCATGAAATTCCCATAACATATCATCTCTCCTCCCTGAAACAGAGGCTCATGGAACAGCGCGGGCGATGTGTTCAGTCTGAATGAGTCCAGGAGGCGCTCCCCGTACAGCTCCCATGGAGCGCTTGTGCAGCATTCGCTGTCTGAATTGGTATTGGGCCAACATATTCTGATTCCAAAAACTGTGCTTTCAGTCAAAATTCTTTCATTTTGGGTTTTGGGGGTTTTTTTGTTGGGTTTTTTTTTTGCCAAAAGTTTGAAATGGGGAAGGGAAAGAAAGGAAAGGAGAAGGAAGGAAGGAAAGCAAGCTGTGCAAATTCTGAAAGGGTCTCTGCAGGGCATGCAACACTGCCATACTTCGGCAGTGAAGCTCTTCAGCATCACCCGTTGTTCTTTGCACGTTTGTGTGATCCCCCGATTTCCTTTCAATATGTCTTTATGTACCTGACAAACGTTGCACAGGAGACAGCTGGCACACTCATACAACATACCTTTCAGTTTTGGCAGCTGTCATTAGAGAGTGAGGATCTTCAGAAAGTGGATCCAAAGCATTTTATAACGTGTATGTGCCAATGTGTCTCTCTGAGATTACCGAACCAGCCCAGCTGCAGCTTTGTGCACAATCCCCATAGGCCCTTTGCAACTGATGGCACAACTTCTCATTTGGGATAGTAACCATTGTCAAAACACAATAATGAAGAGTTAGTGTCTCTTTTCACTTCATTTTTCCTCCAGAACTGGTATCTCCTGTTTGTTTTTTTGTGACTCGTTACATAGCAGGGCAGCTGAAATGTCTTAATACTCTTCTGATATCGACAGTAAACTGCAGTTCCAAGGTGTCAGGCAGAATGGGCAGAGGCTGTATGGCTTCTTTAGGAAGGTTAGTGAAGTGCATGGCGTCAATAGAGAGTCCAACACATTTCCAGCAGAAAGCCCAGTGAATCGTCCCTAACCTTCAGGTCAGATCTTTCTGCAAAGGATTACCTTCTGCCTCACCAAGTAGGGAAGCCGCAGGGAGCTGTGGAGAAGGGGAGCATCTTGCCTGTACACCAAAAGCACGGTTGCAATGTGATGTTTTCTACCAGTCTTCAATCATTTTTTTGCTTTCAAAAGTGAAAAAAAAAAAAGTGTATTTACTTCAGAACAGAATTGTTTCTTTCTACATTACCTTCTCTTTGGGGTCTCTCTCCAATGTTTATCTTTTTTGTTACTTGCTGTGTTCCCTCAAGAATATAGACCAAGTGAAAACAAATTAATGCCTTTTCCAGGAAAAATAAAAGTACTACAGGAAAACCATTTTTGATAAAAGCTTTTTATTAAATGAAGATTGTTAATGACAACAAAGGCAAGCAGTTGGCAGTAGTAAATTGACTGTATATTCTGACAGTACTCTACGGATAATAGTGGTGAATGTACATAAGACTGCATTAGTTGTACAGTTCAAAGGAGGAAGAAAGCAGGAGGGAAGCTAAAGCTGTGGAAAATATGGAGAATACTGGTTTTGTGATAAAAATACAGAGATTCTAGTCTCTTTATATTGGAATTGAGTTTTACTAGCAAACTTGAAATCAGTAAGGGTATTCAAATTGTAAACTTCTGAGTAACCCAAAACTTTCCAGAAAAGCCTTAATTTTAAAATAAATAATGTTTTTCACTCTGATCAAATGCTGTTGGCTCCGGGCTCTTGTTAGTCCATTTGTCTGAGTGGAAGACCAGATCTTCCACTTTCAAGTTGTGTCAGTTTAGAATAGGAAAGTTTGGAAAGAAGAGGAGACCAGGAAAGGTTGACTAAAATCAGTGAAATTTAGTGTCATTTCACTGTGAATACGTCTCTGCTTCCATCATATGTGTTACTTCCTCCTCTTTCTGGGACTGGTTTTACAGACCACGTTAAGGCTGGGCTGTCCAAAATTAGATTGTTCCGAGGCTGCCTAGTTTGAAGTGAATTATGGCCCTATATGGATCATCACACAAGCACACTAAAACTTGAACATAAGTCGAACTCTGACATACACTTAATTAGGTATCAGAAATTAAGAATGGAAAATTATTAGCTATTAATACCTTTTTCCTTAGGCCGGTCTTAGAGAAATATTGAACGCTGTACCAGTCATCTCAGAAACCACATAGGGGATAGGATCAGAGGAATCAAACGCACATAGACACAGAGAGAGCTACAGCCCTGCCTGTAGCTAGTGTGGGGGGAAAACGGGCAAACCCTGACAGGGCTGTTCATTGTGGCGCAGTGTGGGTCAGCCGATACCATCAATGAACGATCCTGAGAAATATCGATTCCTTATGTTTTACCATGTCTTTTATTACCTCATTCATTTTATTTTCACCGGTCAATGAACATGTAGCATATGAAGATACTTCTTCAGTGGCCAGGAAACAACCCTCAGGCCATAGATTTTTGGCTGCAGCTGTGGAGTGCTCCAGACAACCCGCACAGGGAAAATCAGGCATTTTTGCAGCCGTGGGTCTGTGCCGGACACGTACCACACAGGCACTTGGTGCTTTATTGCTGCAGCTGCCCACTGCCCCAAGAAGGCAAGGTATTAAGCATGAATTTCCACAGCTCATGGCCCATAGCCTTTTTCTCCTGGTGATGCTGTGGAGGACAGGAGAGCAGAAAAGCAGTTACATCCAGCCTGGTCTCACTGGAAGGTTTCCTTAGCTGGAATGACCTTTCCATGGCTAATTGCTCCAATTCAGCATGTCCTAATAAGGCACGTTTGCACGAGTCACCCCGCTCGGATCCGCCGTGCCCTTTTGGGAGGCGCTGGGCAGGGAGAAGGTTGGGAGCCATTGTACCCCCGTTGGTGCTGCCTCCCTGGGGCGGCCTGTGTGCTGGAGGCCCTGCAGGAGGCTGGGTTTCCTCCCCTTCTGCCCCCACCCCATCACACCATCTCACAAATTCATCAGCCTCTGGAAACTTGGTGGAAGAAGTTTGCTGTCTCACGGAACAAGCTCGGTGGGCGTGTTTCACTCTGCCGTGCCTGTTTAAAGCATTTTGAATTTCCGACTCATCTGATACCCTGCTCTTTTACATAAGGTGTGAGCTCTTCAGGGATGTTTGCAATCAGCCTGACTTCCCTATCATTTGAGTCGGGGAGAATATGAGGGGCTGCTTTCCTAAATCCCCCACACTTCTGAAAGTACATGAAAAAGAAATATTCTGGGCCTGGTAAATACCTTTGAGTTGCCCCCGCTGCATAAATTCAGTGAGATCTGCAGTATGGAGTAGCTGTTCAGTTCCTCTTCACCCTCCTTACGTGGGCTGATTTGAGATGCAGCCATGCTGGTAAAATGAACCCGACAGAAAAGCCTCTAATTTAATTCAGAAGCAGAATGCAGAGTTTTTGCAATTAAACCATAGACACGTGTCCACAGCACACAGTAGTTGCTGGGAAGAGTAGGAAACACCCACAATAAGTAACGCACCTAACGAAGTGACAGGAGGAAAGTACGAATACAGCACTCGGCAGCAATATAACCATTCGTCAAAATGCAGTCGGGGCCTCCAGGTTATGTCGTCCCCTGTTCAAAGAGCGAAGCACACGTTCCTCCCTCCAGGTAACATCCATTTCAGAGTGAAGACCAATCACCTGGGAACGCGAAGCCCCCATGGCAGGGGGGCACAGTGACTGTCTAGCAGGAGCAGCCACCCCCAGATAGCCCCATGAACATCAGGGAAATGCCACTGTCACCTCCACTGCTGCATCCAGACACCTGGTGACAGTGTCCGACACTGCAGAATGGTGGGTCGCATTCATGGCCACAATAAAGAAAGGAGGCAGCTATTTCCCTCCTGACTGTATTTGGTTTTCCTTCCTTTACTCCTGACCTGTTTGGGATATCAGTGGGACTGAATCTGAATCCATCCACATCACGAACATTTCCTGACTTTCCTCTTTTTGCTCTCATGCTGCCTTGCTGACAAAAACGAGGGGGTTGGCTCAGCAGAAGTGTCAATACACATCTTTCCTTCTTTCCACCAGTGGTGCAACTTGCCTGTAGCCTGAATCTCCGTGCCCATTGTCAAAGCTCTCCCATCCAGCCAACGAGGCACCGCAAGACACTCAAAAACCCCCAGCCCTGGCTGTGTTCAGCCAGACTTACCAGTCTGCTTCCTTCTGCCTAGGAAAATTCTGTCGGCATTTCTCCAAGTCTTGCAAGTTGCCTTGAGGATACGCCGTCAGTTGAGGCTGCATGACTGATCAATGCCTCCCTCTTCTCCTGTCCTCCATTTTCCAGCTTAATCTTTTCAGCTGATGGATAAAACAACAACAAAAAACCCCAACAATTTTTAGAATTCCCATGGCAATAAATAGATAGATAGATTACAGTCAATTACCAGAAACTGCTATTGATCAAGGCTGGTTTAGAAGTATACTTGCTTTCTGCAATCAAGCTTACAATACAATTTGCCCTGCATTCAGCATCTATTTCAATTAAAATGAGAGGGGAGGAAATGCCACTTATTTTAAATAAAAAGCTTTCAAGCTATTCTTGCAGGCTGCTTTGAGGCTCTAGGACAGATCAAAGCTGCTTTGAGAACTCATCCATTCTGCCTCAAATATGATAGCACATTGTCCACAGAAAAAAAATAATGCAGTGTAAGATATCAAAGCAGCAAGTACATTTTGGGTTTCCAAGCAGTGGTCTCAAAGCTGGAGAAGTCTGCCAGAATAATAACAGAACGGGAGTGACAGTAATCCCCTCCATCACAGAGACCAAGACATTGGCAATTGCAGGCACCGTACCAGAAATTGTTTCTTAAATTAATCAAGCTCTGTCTTAATGATAGTCAGGTCATCTGTATGGATCAAAAGTCTTGGTCAATACCAGCTTCTCAAAACTGACTGAAATCAGTCAATTATGAATAAGTCAGGAATTGAGTTTTACCCCAAACATAATCCCTTTGCTGATTAGGACTTTATTCTAACTTCCAGCCTAAAGGCATTCATGGGAAACATATCCTTTTCATCCTTGTTTTGGCATTGTCCTTTGAATAATGTGTCTCTTCTTTTGCCGTTCGATGCCTGCTTCTTATGTAATGGCAGATAGCAATCTCATCTCCTTTCAGCTTTTTGCCAAGTTTAGCGAACCAGACTTTTTGGCACTCCACTTGTGTGGTAGTTCATCTTTCTTCTGAACACCCAGGCCTGCTTTTCTGTCTGCCTGTTCCAGCCCGAGTGCGTCTTCCTTGAATAAAGGTAGCTGTTCACAATAATCTAAAAGAAGTCTCACCAAGGTGCTGCACTGTTCCGATCACTCTCATCTCTGCTGTGCCTCTGCTGTGTCTGCTCAATATTTCTTTCTCCTGTCTTTCCGCTTTCTGGGGTTTGTGCTTCCTCCTACCACTTATTCCCACTTGGACTGCTTTTGGTTCTGCTTCTTTTCTTCACTGCTGCTTTTCTCATCGAAGGCCAAAATAAGTGAGAAAAGTGTCGGGTCCCCCTTTCCAAACCTGTTGATTGAACGTGCTGAAGAATAAGTGGTCTGCAGGGAATAGGATTTATTGGGCTGTTAGCTTGAATGGAGCCGTCTGGTTCAGCCTGTCGAGTCTCTGAGCACAATTTCTTACTGCACAGCTCCACTGCTGCTCTTCCTCTCTCTAAATGTACTTGGAAGGGCTTTTGCATCAGCGTGTGAGGAATATAGGTAAGACCTAATTTAGGGGATGGGAGAAGCAGACTTTGCTGTCTATCAGAGGTGGTTTTGTGCCCTTAAAATGTATTTTTCAAGGCAACCGGTCCTGATGCTGCATGGCTAACTTGTCTTCCATTTGTTGAAATTAGAGCTGCTGTCCTGATGGGGTTTTGTCTGTTTGTTTGGAGGTCACCCATGTTAGCACAGAAAGAAATGTCTTAACTTGAAGTTCAGTTGAACTTCTGATTAAACTCAGTTCTTTTTGTGGAGGAGGTACCTGTTCTTATTTGATATAGTTCTACCTTAAAGATGGGCCAAACTCCAGATCTTGTCAATTAAAAGGATGAAGAAGGTTTAAATGAGAGATGAAACCCTTCTGTCATGCTAGGGTGTGAAATTAGCTGATCGCTAGCACATTCCACACCACAGTGAGGCCCTATTTATTTTTGTGTGCTAAATGCTGTAGCAGGGATAGTTAACAAATAAATAAATTAATTGAGGTTGAATCCTTAAAGGAATTTCAAGTGGAACAAAAACTAATGTGAAAGTTGAGGCTTTAACAACCTCGACAGTGTCACTTTAAATTACACTTAATAAATACCATGGAGCTGAAGTGTTCTGTGGTTATGCATATATTTGTGACAAACGGTTGCACAAATATTTGGCTCCTAACAATGAACTAAATGGTATGACATTTGCCTGGGAAAATTAATTACTTTAACATGTGTTGTATAAAATATGAGATAATCATGTAATGTATGTGTATACTGTAGAGCGTTGCTGAGTGACTAAGTTATTACCAAAGGAAATTTATGAGAAATAAACAAGAAATACTCAGAGATGCTGTAAATGTCATGTTACGCTCAAGGGCCTTTTGCGGCTGAATAATTTTTATGTGGATGAGGAGGACAGGATCATGCAGCGAAAAGTCAAGATGGAATGAGTTAATCTTTGTATTTGCATGTAATTTTATTGGTATTTAATGTAGCTATGAAGTTTCTGTTTCAGGTTGTAGGCTCAGGTCATAATGAAGAGGACAAGATCAAATCAGACTAAACTTAGTGATCCAGCGTGGTCTCAGCACCAAATTTTTAACTGTCTATGTTGAAGAAGAAAGGCTGCCTATGAAGGAAATGGGGAATAAAGCGGTCCTGATAGTCAAGTCATGGCTGCTGGGTTGGGCAAAATCTTACTGCCTAATTTATGTGACTTTTTGGAAGGATGAAGTAATCTCCTTTAGAGGTCTTGCCTGTGAAGAGGCGCTTCTCTGTGCAACTGTCACGTCTCACAAGCAGAGAAGGTTCAGCCACTGCCAGAGCTCTGCCCTCCCCTCCCATTTGGATGCTCCACAGAGTCTCCATGAGACTGCGTACACAAGGAAGAAATGGAAAGCAGTGAACTGGAGAAATAGGAACTGGCGAGGGAAAAGCAGATCCATACATTTATTCTCAGACAAAATGTGTAGAGCGCAATGGACCGGGTCTCTAAATAGTAGCAGGAAATAATGGGGTAAAAAATCACGTCCATTACACTCGTCTCCTCTCCCCTAAGAACCTCAGATAGATGGGGCTCTTTTGTGAACAGCTAGCAGAATCATTTAAAAAAAACAGGGCTGATTGGTTTGGGGGGGGTGGGGCGTGTCTTTAACTACTCCAACAGTTATGAAGAACGTACTAAACTAGGGCACAGCCTGCTCAGTGAGTGTGTCACCGGCATTTTGTCATGCAGCAGTACAGAAAGCAGTTTCCCAGGTGGCGATCCTGCAGTCAGTTCCTACCACATGAGAGGAACCGCTGAGGAGTGTGAAGGTGGAGGACAGTGCTGGTGAGAGAGTCATAGGATTTATAAGCCTCAGGGAATGAAGGAAGGATAACATAAACCTGAAGACAAAGGACTTGAAGGCAGCAGACTTTAATGAACACAGAGGATATTAGCAGGTAAATTCCTCTGGGAATCAATTCTGTGGAAGAAAAGAGCTCCAGAAAGAGCTGATGGTTCATTTAAACAAAAAAATAAATAAACAAGAGACAGTAGGAGCAGAATCACAAAATATCCAAGCGTGTAGAAAGGATAGAAAATGCAGTAAGAGATATCTGAAATCACAAGCTCTTCAATGATCTCATGTGCAAGAAGAGAGTGTACAGAACATAGAAACTAGGTCAAATATCTAAAAATGAATGTTAAAAAAAAACTCAGCATGAGCATACAGAGACAAAATCAGAAAGTCTAAGGCACAAAATAAAACACTTCTATTCTTTGCTTATACTAATAAGGCATTTTAAGAGCATTTTTTTATAATAACAAAAAGGGAAACCAAGGGAAGAATTACTCTATGGGTAGGAAAATTGGCAGATGATGCTGAAAGGCTCAGAGAGCTTAGTGCCCTTTTTGAAGAAGACTAGAAGAGGACAAACATAGTGCTTCCGTTTAAAGTAGGAGCAGGGAATTGTGGAGCCAGGG
Source organism: Anarhynchus alexandrinus (assembly GCA_008711295.1). NCBI lineage: Eukaryota > Metazoa > Chordata > Aves > Charadriiformes > Charadriidae > Anarhynchus > Anarhynchus alexandrinus. The sequence continues at coordinate 1,370,270 of VUYV01000235.1, read as the reverse complement.
AGTTAGAAATAATCACCATCCCTGTAACACCTGCGAAAAGACTAAAACAAATAATAAGGTGATTTATAACTCCATGGAATTTAAAAATGAGATGCAGCTTGACATGATTTGCCTTTTTCCAAATCCACCAGATTACCTTTTGTGACAAGCAAACAGGCATTGTAGGTACAAGAGGAACAATATGGGCCACACACAAGGTTGTGTGTGTGTGTGTGTATGTGGGTGTGTGCTGGGGGCCAGGGGTACCTGGCCAGGCCAACCACAAATACGCTAGGAGGGGGCTTTCAAACAGAGGCAAAATGTGCGATCCCCCTCTGATTCCTGCTACCGCTGCTTATGCAGCTGCCTACGCTGAGGACTGTGTGGTCTGTAATAGCTGTAAAATGCAGGGAGCACCCAAGCTGAAAGGAGCCGGAAGGGCGAGAGAGGTGAGCAGTGGGTGCGTTCTTGCAGTGCTCTTGCAGCTGAGAGCGGCTGTGGCCCTTTTTAAGAAGAGAAGGGAGGGCGCAGGGGGTGCTTGGAGGCTGGTGGGGCCATTTGCTGCATAGCTCTGAGCACCCTGTGCTTCTGAGCTGAATGGCAGGAAAAGGGGACGACCCCAAAAGCCTTGCAGGCAAGAGGGAACTGGCCTTCCCAGTGCTGACAGCGTCTCGCTGTGCTTCTGCATCCTGGATGCTTGGGCCAACGCCTTACAGAGAGCACCAGACGCGGGGAAAGATGCTGCATATAAGAAAGCTTAATGTTCAACATACATCTCTGGAGCTGTGATTCTTTATCTGTGTTTAATGGCCATAGTGGATAAGACAAGACAAAAAGCAGTCCACTTACGAGAGAAAAATGCTCTAGTGGTGAGGATGGCAAAGAAGAACATCACGCCCCTGCTGAGCAGAGCATCCTCATCTTCCAGGGCTTGTAACAACAGGTTAGACAGATGGCTTAGGTAGAGCTGATCCACCCCAGGGTCAGTGGGATGTTGTAGATGAGTTTGTGTAGTCTCTTTCAGCACTGTTTTTCACCCAGGGTATGATGAAGTGTATCTGCAGTAATGGCCCAGCAGGAACCCCACTGGAAAGGTGAGGGAACGGGTGGCCTTTCACTCACGGCAATCTGGCTCATCGTTTGCTCTGAGGTGCACGTTCAGGCTTGTCCCTGTGGGCTCTTTTCCTTCTGCACAGCTAGAAACTGTACACTTGCTCGGAAATGGCTGAGGAGATCACAAGACCGATCTAGCGGGTGGGATATTTTGTCTCCAGGGGCAGCTGTGCCAGATGCCTCAGGGAGAAATGCAGAAGCCGTGTGAGTGGGTAATCAGTGAATAAACTGCTCGTTGGAGGAAGAAGGGCAAATACGAGAATCCAGCTTCTACATTTAGAAGTCATAATCTGAAGCACAGCTACCCAAACCCGGAGGCTGCTAGCGTTTTAGCCCTTGCTAGCATAACTGTTGGTAATCTCGTCAGTTGTGGAGTGGATGACATTTTTTTAATCCTGCAAAGTTCTCGAGGCAATGAAGCTTCATCTCCCCATTGAGTGCAACAACCTCCCTCTCTCATCCGCTGCCTCTCAGTGTCACTGGTGGGTTTTGCTGTCTTATTATGAAGAAGTTGGGAGAAGTGCTATGTCTACCTGCTCTTGACTTCCTTAGGTTGTATTCTTCTGAATGCTTCCTCAATCTTAATCTGTTTTTGCCCAACTTCCCTAACAATTTTCATTAACCGTGCCTTATATTTCTGTGTGTCTTGATAGAGAAAGGGCTAACATTAGCCTCTGTTTTAATGGAGAAAACCAGGTTATTCTGAAGGATGGTGGAGAACAGTAACCTACCATGAGATGCTTGAAATGCCTCCTAGGAGAGAGCCAAAAGCTCTCCCGTGTCTGCAGAGGGATCTTAGGGAGAGTAAGCTCCTTAAGCTAAATTAGCTCTTCGGAGTAGGTCTCTGTAGAGCATTAGGCTGACCAGAACCGAATGCAGTATTCAAGGTAAATAACTAAACCTTAATGGCACAGTAATGTCATAATATTGGGTATATTTTCCGTCCCATTCCTTATGTACCCCAACATCTTTCTAATGATTTGACTACTGGTTTACACTGAGCTTCCAGGTGAATGTCACAGTCTTTCTCTGACTTTGTCATCTGCAATTTAGGACCGAGCACTGTGCATCAGAGTGCTTCAGGCTACTCCATCCACTGGACATGATTTTGTGTTAATGAGCACCAACAGCTTTATCATCCCACTGCTCACATGCTCAGGCTGGGCAAAACTTTCGGGAATTCTTTTCTCTCCATTGGCTCAGCCTAACCTAAATAGCTTCGTGTCACCTTCAGATGTTGCTCCTCCAGATGCTTCAGATGTTGCACCTCTTTTATAGATCACAAAGAGGTACTGCAAAGACCACTCATCATGTTACACAATTCTTTGGCATATTAATACAGGATTGAAAAAAAAGACTGAAAAAACATTTCAGTTACAAAGATAGGAGATGCCAGGATTAAAGCTTCTTGTGTAGTTGTGATCTAAATCCCTCTGTACAGCAATATAGGTTTTAGTTAGGGGTACACAGGGGATTATTTAGAGGACCCGTTCTCATTTAGGAGGCAGTATAGATTCTGGACAAGATGGACTGTTTTTCTGATCAAGGATGCAGTCTCTGGGTAAATGTACTATTATTACATGGGCACAAAGAAAATGCAACACCATTTGTGATCCACGCTGGCTGGACAGACAACATGAAAGGGACTTTGAGATGCAGTAGAATATTCTCTCCTGGACATTTTTTTTTTTCTATTTGGTTTGAAGAAGAGGGGAGAGAGGCCATCTTTCTAATACCTATACATTTAGGACATTTTAGACAAGTGAAACTGCCTTCTTCTTTAATAAAGTAGGAACATATTAACTGTGTTCTATGCCTGCTTCATCATAGTCATAGATTTGGAAATATAAAAATGTGTGGTGTTTGGTAGCTGTCATAGCTAAGCTATGGTGATCAGCCCAGATACTGGGCAGTTTTGAGTAATTTACAAGAACACAATTCATACAGGTTAGTAAATTAAAATACATGTTCTGTGTGAAGCAAAATACTTTAACTTACGGTTTCTTAGGAACCTATTATTTTTTTATCATCTGCTGGTCAGGGAAAACAAGGTGTGGCAACATAGTCAATTTGAGATTAATGTTATGTATTCCTAAATGGCATCAAGACTCTGTGAAGTACATCAAGGTACTGTGAAGTCAATGAGTAATATCCCTAATCAAAGGCATTTTTGCGAATAATCAGTTCCATTATTTTGCAAAAGCAGTTCCACTGTATGCTCAGTTATGCAACTCTATGACATGAGGGAATTACCACCACAGATGACCTGCAAAATGTGCCCCACAATATGGCATGTAGCACAGAAGGAGAAACACATTTGTGTGTTTTACCAAAGGAGGAAATTACTGTGTTGAAGTTACAAGGCTCAAATTTAGCCTGCCACATGTTTTTTCCCTGTCACATCTTGTCCCGTATCTTGTTCTGAGTTACTGCTCACCTAGAACCTGCAAGCAACCTTGCAACAGCCAACCCATGGTGACACACCACCAAGTACTCTTTGCCAGAAGATAATTTGTTTTCTCTGGGGGTAAGATAGCAGCAGAGAGGGGGGCTGGGAAGCAAAGCTCCAGTCAGGCTGATCCCACCTGTGGGAGATGCATTGCCAACAGCAGGTGTTAAAGTAATCATAGGATCACAGGATAACTCAGGTTGGAAGGGGCCTTGGGTGTCTCAGAGCGGGATCAGCTCTGAGATCAACCCATGTTGCTTATGTCTTGTGAAAGACAGGATTTGGAAACCCCCAATGATGGAGCCTGCGCAACCTCTCTGGCAACCTGCTCTGCTTCAAGCTTGTCCTCATAGGGAACAAGTTCCTCCTTATGTCCGGTCTAAACCTCTCTTGTTTCAATATATGCCTGTCGTCTCTCTCCATCCTGCCACACACCCCTGTGAAGAGCCCGTCTCCTCCATCTCAGTGACCTCTCTGTAGGTGTGGGAAGGTGACTGCTAGATCCCTCCAAAGCCTTCCCTCTTCATCAGCTGTCTCAAGGGGACAGGCAAATGTCAAGAAGCAGCAATCTGTATACTATGACCATTTCCACTTTCCATTTTATTCAAATAGTTGGACTTTATTCATAGGAATCAGTGACAGTCAGTAGAGGTTGTTGAGGCCCCATCCCTGGAGGTGTTCAAGGCCAGGCTGGACGTGGCCTTGGGCAACCTGGTCTAGTGGGTGGTGTCCCTGCCTATGGCAGGGGGGTTGGAACTCGATGATCTTCAAGGTCCTTTCCAACCTAAACCATTCTATGATTCTATGATACTCCTATCCCAAGGATATAAATAAATGCATATTAACTATGTCTTTTTCCTAGATTGCCATATAGAAATAAAGTAACAGCCAGCTGGGTGTATGCACAGATGGGACCTCACACTTGCTAGCAAGGGGTTAGTTTGCGCTGTGCCCTGGGTATTCCAGGTGAGGCTATGTCTACCACTGCCCTTTGGTCTTCTCCCAGCTGCGTGGTGGGCAGAGGATGGGGTGGTGGAGACAGCAGACTTTCTGTCAGCCCACAGCCCCCCATAGCTAAACACAAGTGAGAGGCCGGTTCCTCTGCACGTACCTTTGTTCTTGAAGCACCAACCACGCTTCTGACAAAACGCTGTGCTCAGGCTACTGCCATCTCACACATTTCCCCTGTGCTGGGAGTGTCCCAACAAGAAGCAAGTATGCAACTGAGGCAAAAGCAGCCTGGGCTGGTTTGTGCTACCCAGCTAGGGCGATGGGTTGACATCTATACACAGAAGATCCCAGCCACCATCCCCCTTTACCTCCCGTCTTCCTTCACCGGGATTCCTTCACCCTGGCATGATCTCAAAACCAACGAAAGGAGAGGCTGGTTTCTCTGTAATCTTTATAGTCAGGAAAATAAGCACTCCCACTTTCTTGTTCCCTGTGGAGAGATCAAGAGGCCTAAATTCTCTTCTGCATCTGCAAACAGCTGGGAAAGGCTGACCCTTAAACTGTGTTCGTACCGCTTTTCCTCTGGATTCCTCACCCAGCAGTTTGGCAGATTTCGTGAATTTCTCTTTGGAACAAAATCAGATTCACTGAAATGAACAGCAATTTTATTAAGTGTTAAACATGCAGCTGTATTAAATAAGTAAAGTTAATTTAACTGTAAATAAGAGCCAAAATTCAGGATAATCAGATTAATACAATGAACTATAATAACATCCATTGAAACAGAATGATGCAATATCGACTGCATTTACAGTTTGTGCTGATTTGGAAAGAAAAAAAAATATGTACCTGGGAAGACTGTCACCAGAGTATTACTGAGAGTTTTTTCTGTTGTGTAATTTTTTCAGAACCAGAGCTATTTACTTGTCAATTGGAAATTAAACCAGTGAGACTCAATTAATGCATGACACTGTTCCCGTTGAGTACAAACATGACTCAGAAGCAGTTCATAAAGAAGACAAGCTCTTGCTTAGTTTAGCTACATGACCCGCTTAGTTCTCAAAGGGACCCATCAAACTGAAATTAGGCAGTTAAAAAAAAAAAATCATTCTAAATAAATTCAGGAGCTAACAGATCCTGGGATCCCTCTGCTAATTTATATAGCTTTGCAATCACATTTTCCATTTTTTTGTCAAGTTTCTCTCTTAGGTGAGAACACGAAGGTGAGGCGAGGTTGTCTAATCACAACTTTACAGTCTGCACATCAAGTGACAAGTCACGCATAGCATGATGTCAGCCCATTATCAAGAAAAACAGGTCGCTTTTGTCCCATGCTACTGCTGGCCGCAGTTTTCTACATTTCCAAGGCTTGGTCAGCCATGGTGAGGATTGCTATGGTGGCACTGGAAATTTAATGCACAAAGATTTTTGCAGGGCCAAGCTGCCAGCGAGAGCTGAGCACAGAAAATATCTGCCTTTCAGATCATATCATATCAACACGAGGTCCCAGGGAAGGGAAAGGGGCATCATTCCATGTGGAATGTGGTCATTCTGGCCATGATTCCTCTCCCAGCTGAAAGGCTCCTCGGGGTGCAATGTTTGCTTTCTTTTGCTGCAGATTATTTACTGGAGGTTTGAGTAACTATGGTGATATTTGGAAAAACAACCCAACCCCCTTTTTAAAAAACATTTCAGGGTTAGCAGTTTTGCATTGGGGAAGAAAACAGGTTGGGCGTTGGTGGCGTGTTTTCAAATGGGAGCTGTATAGAGGTGAGGGTGAGACTCCCGGCTGTAGAGACAAGCTGGATCTCTGGAGGCTATGATTCAGTTGTCTAAACAGAGGCACCCCATCCCATGTAGAACACCCTACAGTGTCCAGGTCACCCATATATAGCTGGTAGAGATGATGGAAAACCCCATATGGATGGTTTGGATATCCTGAGGTGTCCCAAGGACATTGGACCCTCCCTGTTCAGGCACCTGAGTCCTGCCCCCTTTGTTGCCCCACCAGAGATGAGGTGACACCCAGATCTACAACATCCTAGACAAATAATTGCATGCATGCAGGGAAGGCACTTTTTACTGAAGAGGTCCATCAGGTAAAATTTTAGGATGCTTAAGAGGGCAAAATGCCTGAAGGACTTAATTATGCCTCTGTGAATCCCTCAGCAACACTAGGCTACCTGAAAAGCCTCTCACTGCATTAGGTTAGTGCATCACAAAGTCACAGGAATTCACAGCTGGAAGGGACACACTCCCAACCCCTGCTGCCTCATGCCCTGAGACAGGGGTGAGCATTTCTGAACCATCAGTGCTGAATATTTCCGTAATCTTTTCTTTGAAAAGAAGAACAAAACATCCTTGGGTTATGTCTTCCAGTGCTGCATGACTGCCGTCATTAGGAAGTTTTCCCTATTGCCTAGCCTAAATCTTCTTTATTTCAGTTTAAGCTGATTTCTTCTTGTCCTTCTTCTGATGGACATGATGAGCAGTTGATCATAATCCTCTTTATAACAACCTTGTACGTACTGGAAGACTGGGAGACAGATTTTCTGAGAACTTGATTTTGGCCTTAAAATAACTCTCCCAAATTATTTTGCTTTTGTACCACTTGGCCACAAAATAGGCAGTTTTCATAAAAGAAAGAGACAGGAACGATCATTTGATAACCATCTCTATCCCTCTGCAAACGCAGGTTTTAGTCCTCTTGAGAGGCGACCTGTCAGACATTAAACTGATACTCTTATTTATCAGTGTCATGTGTAATCTGTAAATCCTTCTAGTGAGATAAAGGTTTGCAATTTTGTTCCAACAAAAATGTTTGGAGAATTCAACTGACTGCTGCCTCTGATCCCTTATTGAACTTGCAGTGGCCTAAGTGACTAGTTGCTGAGCCAAGGAAAGCTATATTAGGTAATCTGGATAGCAACACAATGGACTTCCCACTTCTTACAAAGCTGGAGATTAGGAAAAGAAGTGCAGATAATCAACAAAATCAAAATACACTGATTTTAGAAATCACTCAGGAGCATTTTCTTAGCTGTGTAGGACCAATGCTGCCACTTCAGCTGTGCGTGTTTGGCTCCTGGTGCGAACCTTGGGCTGCGCGTGCCCATGTCTTCTCCTCTCTTGAGAAAGAAACCTTTTGCACAAAACTTGACTTGCCTTTTCTGAAAAATGAAACCTGTTTGTCAGGAAACAGGAACCCTGTCTGAAACCCAGAATCAGTTGGCGCTGCTGCCGTTCATCTGTGAGAAGCACTGACAGCTTTTGAAAAGCAACGCAAAACCTGTGCATGCCTCACGCTACTGTTCCAGTTTAGATTATGGACCTGGGGAGATCAAGTCCATCACTGCTTATTGTCTTGAAGGGGATCAGTTTGAGGAAGAAGCATAGAGGAAGCAAGACTGCATGTCTCCCGACGCTGAGCAGGCTGGAAGAAACTCAAACCCAAAATTGAGAATAATACCCACTGCACAGGAATGGTATCACTTTTAGGCATTTGTAGAAATACTTGTGCTCGAGTTTCACTCAGAAAACACCAGTTTTGCATGTTATATAGCTCCTCAGTGGTGTGACATGATAGCAAGGAGGAGCAAAAGTGATGGGTGACAGCGGTGGGCACTGCCTTGTCACCCCCAAGTCAATAGAAATTGAAGCAACGTCCATCTGTCCATCTCCACCTGAGGAGTAAAGCATGGTTTTGTAGGCTTGGTCGTCTTTTCCAAAATACCCATCCTGTAACACAGGCAGTGCAGTGTTGTACCCCTCTATCTCTGTGACCTCCCTGCGGGGAGCTCAGCTGCCTGTGTATCAAGAACCCAAGGCCCAGCTCGGATACGGCACAGCTGCATAACCTTGAGTCAGGCTGCTGAGAAAGAGCTATGAGAAAGTCAGCAGAGAGATAAGAGAGGTAAAATTACAGTCAGAGGTAGGGATGCTGAGACAAGCTTGTTGTGGAACTCAAAAGAGTTCAAGAGGGAAAACACCTGCAGGGAAAGATATTGAATCCTTAAAAAAAGAAAACAAAAACAAAACACAAGTGAGGCTGTTTGGGGCTGGTCAGAAATTAGGGGATGGTCAGGTCAGGTTGTTGGTGTTAACGTCCCACTGCACAGGGATACCTGGCTTTTTGAAATGCCCCTCATCCCTTGTAGTAAAGGTTCTGTTCCATGCATGGAGAGATGCTGCTGCAACAGCACCAAGGGTATGCCCATGTCCTGTCTGAGCAGCACAGCATGGAAAAGGAGGTATTGATTTTGACACCTTGAGGTGAAGCAAGGATGCAGGTGGGTCAGGAGTGCTGGACCGCTGCACAAACCCCAGGAATGTGGTGCCTGCCTAGATGCACACATGCACACACGCACACAGAGCCACTCACTGGGTCGCTACCAGTTTTTCTGGCCCTCAGCAGGCTAATTCCAGCTGGACTCTGTCATGCCTTTGCTTTTCCCAAGTCCTGAATTAGCCAAAGATGAGTTTGGACATCCAATCCTGCACAGCAGCTGCCAAGCAGAGCAGAGACTGCGTTGGAGAATGAACTGGTGTCCATGGGGAGCTGAGGAGGAGGGGAGCTCCTCTTCAGATGGGAGTAGGACATGGGGACTGTCCAAGGTCCCAGCCTTGGGTAGCTGTGTCTACAGGTGTCCTGGCAAGGTTGGCCTTGGCAGCTCTTTTGCCTCTGCAGTGCAGCTGCACAGTGGTCCCATGAGGTCTCCCAGCCTTGGGCACGCGTCTGAACCACACAAGAATTGCAGGTATCTGAGGGTCTGTTGGCCACTGTGCGATGATGACCATCTCCCATTGACATCCATTTAGGATTTGTGCCTGCACAAGTCCTGGAGAAGAAACCCCTCATGGCAGGTGCTATGTATGCATACTGGGCAGGGTGGTCACTGTAGATGGGGAGGACCTGAAGGATGCCTTTGTGTCCCTGAACGCTCCTCTCATTTTCCCAATGGTGGTTATTCTAACACAGTCTGTTGCTCCCACAGCTCTTTCCTTGCTGGTTTTCTTCAGTCAGCCCGGCGATGCTGGTGCTGGGCACTGTGGACACACTCTGCAAAGCATCTTTGCCACCCTTCGGCTCTCGTCTTCTGGCAGGTGATTCCTCCTGCCAGCTGGAGACAGACTAGTTTATTCAACCACTCTCTGCAGAGGCTGCTCCCCTCAAGAGGTTCAGATTTTTCCAGCCCATTTCCTTATCTCCTTTTTTTCCCCTCGAGCAGAGATCCCCCTGAAGGAACGTACTACATGCAGCTCTAGGAGAAGGTAAATGAAGCACTCTCCAGAGCTTATAACCTTCCTACCTGGTCTCACTCCTTCAGCCCCTCTTCATCTCTGGAGATGCTGGCTGACGATCAGGGCACTGAGGGCAGCCCCCACCTGACCCTGGAGACAGCGCTGGGAAGAGGGCTGTGGGAGAAGGAGCTGTGGGCAGCCTCTTTGGGGAGCTACTGTGTGGTGCAGACGCTTGTCCTGGTCCCCACTGGAGGTGTGGTGCAGCCCTGCCCGGCCACAGGCCCTGCTTGTCCTGACCCCCACCCACATGCCCACGTCCCCGACCCAGGAAGGTGCCCTGCCGCCCTCCCATGGGGACCCCCCGCCACCCCACTCCCTGGGGATGGGTGTGGGTAATGGGATCTTGCCCCCCCTGGGCAACAGAGGATTTAACCTGCTCGCAATACAAAGTGGAGAAGTTTGCCCCCCCCTTTTTTTTTTAAATTTTATTTTTGTTGGCAGCAGTTAAAACTATTTCATAGAGGAATCACATTGCTATCTAAATTAGAGCAAGCAATAAAAACATGTGGAGGCCAGAGGAGGGAAGGTGTGGAGGTATAGTATATGAAAAAATTGTATTCCTCTACCTTCTTATTCAGCCTGTGGATGATAAACTGCACAGTACATATATTTACAAAGCTTTGCAAAAGGTTAGCAGTTACCTCCTCTATAATAGTTGCTTATATGTGGAAAAACATCGTTTGAAACTGTAGAGATATCAGAAACCCTTTGGAAAGATAAATCATGAGCATAACATTGCCAAGACCTTTCCTTGTGTTGACAAGAAAGGATTTGCACGGAGAAATCCTATTAATAGAGATTATTTGCATAAATCTTTTGTGCAACAGACTCCAAGTCATTTGTGTTATATGTACTTCTCCCATGGCATGTATGTTAATACAATGTATTTTTAATAATATATTCATTTTGCCACTTACAAACATACACAGCCATGACTCACCAGTATTTAGTTTCTCCTGCAGAAGTGAAGTCAAGCTTACAGATCTGTAAATGCTGGGGTTGCGGTGCTCCCTCTCGTTTCTCAGTGTAAATTTCATTAAACACTCACCAGTTCTCAATAATTCCCTTTCCGGTAAGTTATCACAACTGCTCCACAAAACCTTTCCAGTATCTCCCTCTCCCTTTACAGTCCTAGGATGTGATTTATCACTCCAGTCTGGGTGCGCTGACAACTTTTAATAGTACTAATTGCCTTATTATCCACTCCAGTGCAAGAGTAAAACCTTTTGACATTTTCCTTCCTTCCCTGAGGAAAACAAATCCCAGTTCCTGGGATATTGCCTTCTGCTGCCTCTGTGATTACTGGGGCGAGGAATTCCTTTAGGCCCTTTGCCTTATCAACCTCATCTGTCACCAACTTTCCATTCCCGTCTCTCTCTCGGTGCTCCCTAATCACTTTGCATCTTCTGTTATTTTGTGTTATTTTTTTCCCCTCTTCCTTTTTCTTTTGCGATGTCAATCTTCATCACATATTCTATTCCTTATTTTCTATCAATGTACTTTTTCACATCAGGCTCTGTGATACTTACCTTGCTCCAGTTTACTATTTTTAAATTGGTGTAGGAGTGCCTATTAAAAAAAAATTCATTTTTCTGGCTGTTCTATATTTGAGAATTTGCTGCAACAACTCCAAGCAAATCAGGCATGTACACAAATTCCTGTATGTCACCTACCAGAGGATCTTAATTTTCTAAAAGCAAATCTAATATCACAAAAAGAGGCAGGTCTCTAACCTTTTCAATGCTGAGATAATGAATAAATTTGCTTCTTTTAATAAAAAAAAAAATGGAATTAATTGCAGTACCACATACCCTCAGCATCTGTTTTCCCTGCTCAGTGTGAATAGCAAGAAGAGACCAACCACAAAAGAGCGTTTGTGATGTATATTTAGATGTGCAGGAACACAAGGCTAAACCCAGGAGAAAGACTGAGGGGCTGAGTGGGATAACACCTGACTTTCACAGTCCCATAGATGTGCTCACAGCAGGATGGTTGGTCATCAACACTGGATCAGGTCAGCTGTGGCTTTGTTCAGTCAAATCTTGTAACCCCTGAGGAGGGAGAACCCACACCATCCTTGGGTGACTTGTTCCAGTGCTGCACCACCCTCCTGGTGGAAGAGCTTTTCCTAATGTGCAGTGTGACTCTCCCAAGCCACAACTTGTGGCTGCTGCCCCTTGTTGAGGAGGGTTTGGCTCCATCATCTTTGTAACTCCCCTTCAAGTAGTTGTAGATCGCACTTCAGCGTCCTCTTTCCCAGGCTGAAGAACCTCAGGTCCCCTTGTAGGTCATATGCTTTAGGCCCCTAACCAGCTTAGGTGGTTTTCTCTGGACCCTTTCCTATTTCTCCACATCCCTCTTGAACTAGAGGGCCCAAAAGTGGTCACAGTATTCCAGGTGTGGCTTCACCAGTGCCAAGTACAGACAGGCAGATCATAACTTTCCATAACTGCTGACCATGTTCCTCCTAAGGTACCTCAGTATGCGATTTCCTTCTTTTGCTGTGAAAGAGCAGGGTTCATTCACATTCAATTTGAAGTCCACCATAGCCTCCATGCCCTTTCCAGCACAGCTGCTACTCGGGCAGCGGCTGCCTATGGGGTTAACCTGTCCCAGGCACCAGAGTTTCTGCTTCTCCTTGCTGAACTCTATGAGATTGCTCTTTGTGCAATGCTCAACTTCCCCAAAGCTCTACGTTTGACTGTGCCAAATGCCTCTCCTGATTTGGTGTCAACCACAGATTTGTTAAGGGGCTACATTCTGGTCCATCACACAGGTCTTTGATGAAGATATTGAACAATATTCACGCAGCAGCAGTCCCTGATGTACTCTGCTTGATACCACTGCCAGCTGGACACCAAGACATTGATCGCTGCCCTTGGGGCCTGGCAGTGCAGGCAGTTTTCAGCCCATGTAAGAGTCTGCTCCACCAGCCTCCCCTTCTCTATATAGCCACTCATTTCATCAGAGAAGGAGAACAGGCCAGGCAAGCATGATTTGCCCTTGGTAAATCACCTTCTCGTCCTTCATGCCCTTGGCAGTTCAAACATGTTTCATGGAATTAATCTCACCCAACCTTCCGTACCTACAGGTGAGCAAAGTCATGGCCTGGGCTGCCTTCAAAAACAGTGAGGAAAAGTCAGTCCTTCTAGGTCAGGTTCTTCTGAGCCACCGTAGATGCCAATTTTAGACTAAGCTAAATTTGCCATGGAAATGCCTGTTTCCCTTAAATCATATAAGCAGGCCATAGGGTACCTAGCTCGACATCCCGATTCAGACAGACAATTTCCACTTTTTGTGCCTTGCCTTCAGCCCCTATACATTGTGCCATCCATGGTTTTTGGATTCTCTGCAGACGACCTGAGAGCCTCAAAGCCTAACTAGAGATTCCTGTAACAACATGAAAAGAGAAAAAAAAAAATGTATATATCACTTCCAATGTTTGTTCTACCTTTGCTCCCATATACAAACCAGTTCGTCATTGAAGCATCTGATTAGCTTTACTTGCACAAGCAGCCTCAAAACAAAGCTCCTACAGGAGCCAGCATGCAATTTGACTGGCACAAGAAGCTTTTAAGTTTGGAAATTAAGTATCATATTTGATGCCATAGAAATAGGAAAAAAAAAATATTATCAATGTTTCAAAAGGCAATTTCTCAATATTTAACTTTAACAATCATACGCTGTTATACGAGCATTAAAATACAAACTCCCTTATTGCTGTTAATTTTCATTCCTCCTCTTTATTGTCCCAAATGGATTCTGAAACAATATTTGGCAACACTTGATTTGAATACATTCCTTTCATACATCTGCAGGTTTTTCTTACGTTTACAGATTTGTTCAGATGTATTTTGGCTTAGATTTCTGTCTGAGCAACACCAACTATCAAAGCACTTCAATTGTCCCACTGGAGAGGATTTGAAATCTGAAAATTAAAATCTGTATTTTTGGCTGCAGTATGAGTTTGTTGTCTGTTAAACACACGAGAAAACAGCATAACCTTTACTTCACAATTCATACTTCAAGAAAGTAAGATGTTTAATTAAAAATCATACTAGATTTGTTGGGTTTTAATTCTCTAGGTCCCATGAGCGCGTATTGGCAGGTGTATGTAGATAGACTCTCGTTGTGATCAGAGTTCAAAGCGTCTATGTTAAATGGGAATTGTATTGTTCAATAGTCATTTATTTCCTTTGTGGATGTTAACATTTTCTATTAAGTATTTTTACAGTGCATATATGCAGAAATGTTTTTTTACAGCTTAAGGCTGTGAGCAGTGGATTTTGTGGGGGTTTGATTGTGAAGCCAAAAACTCTTGCATCAAGGATGAGATGTGTAACAACATATTCCAGTTCTTAGGTAAGCATCCTACCAAACAGGCAGCAAAATATCCTGGCTGTAACCAACCAACCTCCCTCCCTTTCCTTCCTTCCTCCCTTCCTTCCTTAATTCCTACCTTTCCTTCCTTCTCTCCCTCCCTTCTAGAGCATTTCCGCTTCAAGCAGCGCGTTTCACTATTTCGCAATGATTTCAGGTAAGCTTTGAGGAGATGAGACCCAAGTTTCTGTCCCTACTCCCAAGACTGCTGAGACACATCCACACAACAGAGCGCATCAGCAGGAAAGACCAAGGATATCTCATGCCAAAATACCTTCTGGTTTGGTAGGTGGGGTACTGGTCTAGGAAGCAGGAGAGGTTTCCCAGGAAGAGGTAACTGAATGCGGCCTCCAGCTTCCTCGAGGTCTCTGACCCGGAGGCATTAGCTGGCAGATAGTCCAACAGCTGAATTGGCTTACAGGATTTATTCCCCAACTTCACCCCACTTCCAAGCGCTGCATTCCCTCTTTTTTGACGGATCAGCAGTAGCGCATGCCACGGTGCTGTGTTCTGGGTAGCTGGGAAAAAATAGAAGGCGGGCAAAACAAAAGCAGGGAGGTAGGAGTACACTGAGGGACTGGGGGCACAGAGGTCGGGGGGCAAGAGAAGAGGGTGAGGGGGGCAGAGGCCCTCTGGATGCTGAACCCATGAGCCAGACCGATCTGTTAACATTGTACTGGTTTACCCAAAATATAAATTGCGCCGGCTTGGGTCCAGCAAGGTTTCTGAGTTAAAGCACGGCACCGCTCATGCTCGGGTTCGCACTGCTGTTTCCTGTCCAGCCTGGGAGCGCAAAAGCCCCTGAGACATCTCTGCACTGTGTTCCTCAGCACTCCAAGATTTAGATGGCCTCTTAGCAGGAATGCGGGGCCAAACCCGACTGAGGTTTCAGGCTGTGCTAGAACAGCACTGGATGCTTTGTGCCAACCCACCCCACGATTATATTAATTAAAGTTGGCTTCCGGTCTTACAGGTCCTGAATGAATGTCAGCTTTGTCAGTAGCTAAGAACTCACCACCCACTTCCCAAATTGCCCCAAAATAACAAACATCAGCTCTTCCATCTTGTCCCAGTACTGGGACATCGCCACATTGTGTCAGATCTGCTGCCCAATCAGACAAGGGAAAAACCGCTCTTTCAGCTCATCATTCCTCTCTAATTTCTGAACTATAATACAAGAGACAATGGAGGGTGACACCTCCTACTCTCAGCAGATGTTATTCTAGTCCTTCTCCCCCACCAACCACCCACCCCACGCACAGTCCTAGTGTGACCAAAACCCACATTTTTTTTATGATCAATCTCCCTTCCAAAATGTGACCGAGTTCTAGTTGTGCTGAATTTGGGTGAACATCATCTTTTTCCACTATCACATACAGACCGCACACAGGCAGCTGCGTGCTACACAAATTTGATTTTAAAGTAATTCTTTGAGATTTCCAATATTTTTCAGAAGGTCAGGAGGAGGTATTACTGATGCTTCTTCACATTGCTATATGCTAGGTATGTTATGAGATCTGCACAGGCATCAATTTTGAATTATTGACTTCTGCATTTTACTCAGTATGCATCCCCCCTTCTTAAAACCTCATGACAAATGCACTTGAACATAGGAGGTATCTGTATCTTTAACTACAACATTTTAATTTTCAGTCTGGCTGCTAAAACAGAAGCAGCCTTCAAAGATTCAGCCAAATTCTAGCCTCTTAAAATTCAGTGATAAGATCACACTGGTTTTGACCAACCAGTTGTCTCATTTTACATTAAAACTTATTGCCCAATGTGGCTTTAACCTAAAAAAAAAAAAAATAGCAGAAACTGGACTATCCCATTAAGATAATACAAAACAAATAGATGATATATTAGCAATCTCTCCCCAAACTCATTATTTAGTAAACTTTCAATGGGTGTTCACCACAGAGGGATATATGGCATGCCCTAGTCAATCATTTAGCTTAGTATTCAATTTTGAAAAGTGACTGATAACAACTGCTTGAGGGAAAATACGCAAGCCTGTAGAAGGCAAAGGTAGGATAATCTGATCACTAGAATGATTTTATCATGAACTTCACCAAGCGATATTGGCTATGGCCAGAGAAGCCTGAAGTTGCTTTTCTTGCATCTTTAGATATAACTGAGCGCTCCTGCAATTTGCACTCCTCAGTGTTGCCCCATCTTCCCCTGAATGGCGCCCGTTCCCCGGTTTCATTAGCACCCAGTGCAAATCAGTTCCGCACACCAGTTACACCTTACATGAAAAGCTGCTTACCTGTGCTAGGTACGTGTTTTTCTACCTTCCAGTTAAGTTGTTCAGCTCTACAATAAAAACCATAGAATAGCTGGCTCAGCCTTTCATTAATTTACATATTTCTAACACTTTCCTTCTTTAATCACTTGCTTTCTAAAATTTATGTTCTCCTCCCCCCCCCCCCAAAAAAAAAGCTCTTCAAAAAAATTTTCTTCAGTTTCACTCTTCTCTGAATCTTCTTAGTCTGCATTAGTTTTTCCTCAGAGGGTAATAGTAACTTTGAAATCATTGTAGAGAACTTCGCACCAGAAACATCATATTTCTGCTGCGCTCCATTCCGTTCTCGATATTCCCATTCATTTTCCTGACTGTACCGTTACAGAGCATTCCCTTATGTACGGTGATATACAAGACTCTGTTCTGAGCTGACACATATAAAACCTCAGGTATTTGCAAGAAAAGCTGCATTTATCTGCCGCAGTACTTCATGTTTATCAAAGTCTGCCACTGCATACTCACCCTGTCGCTTGTAGCTGTAGCTCCTGGCGGCGTCCCCTCTACCTCACCAACATAAGGAACCGCATCAAAGAATTTAGCTGGTATTGCTGTGCCAGCAGTCGTTCTTCTTAAGTCTGAATGCATTTATGCAAGGCCAATCCTAATACAAGCCACTGATATTCACCATTTCAATTATATCGTTTCTCTGTACTTTTTTTTGTCCCTCAGACAGTTTTACATGTACAACATTACACTTCTTATTCCAAAGGCTTCAAAAAAATAATAAACCCCTCATATTTAATTCAATCGGTTCTTTATTCATTGCCTTACTGAGAATCTCAGATAATGGCAACAGAATAATAGCAAACAACTTTCCTCTGCAGAAATCAGTCTTGCATACTACTATTTAAGTTGGGGTTTTTGTTTGTTTTGGGGTTGGTTTTGGGTTTTTTTTTAAATCTACTTTTAACTATGAAGTATATATTCCTTGGTCACATGAGCAGCCTTTTTAGCAAACACACTAAAAGATAGACTCATAGAATCATCTAGGTTGGAAGGGACCTTTAAGATCATTGAGTCCAACCATCAACGTAACACTGCCAAACCCACCACTACACCATGTTCCCTCAGCACCACGTCTATACATCTTTTAAATACCTTCATGGATGGCGACTCCACCACGTCCCTGGGCAGCCTGTTCCAATGTTCGATAACCCTTTCGGTGAAGAAATTTTTCCTAATACCCAATCTAAACCTCCCCTGGCGTAACTGCTCTCTTGAAATCCTTTCACAGAGTAGACTCTTTTTAAAAACACAAGTTTACGGGTTCATGCCACTGAGGCAGTCACTTCATTCCTAAAGCCCTTCAGAATGCCCGAGTTCATTCCAGTCAGAGTGGGTGACTCACATCAGTTGGCTCCAGTAACTCTTCTGACATGCCAAGTCCATTAGCTTCATCAGCAGAAAAGAGCTGACAGGTTACCTTCCCATTATCCTTCGGACTGAACACTGAACCACATTTTAACATTTTCATTTTTCTTAATTTTTCCGTAAATCCCAGATGACCCAGCACGCACATTCCTCCTTGGGCTTCCCACTTCCAATAAACTGCAACAATTGTGTTTACATAGCTTTAGATATTCACCTTAAAACAAAATATTTAGATGTGAGCATTGTATTTGTGACCATTTATGTTACTTGGGTTTGGGGGGGTTGGTTGGGGGGGGTGTGTGTGTGTTAGATTTTATTTTCAAAAGTCTTAAACAGGCTTTAGCTTAACTAAATCCTTAAAGCTCACAGATATGCATGACGTGCTTTGTAACTTACTCACCTTGGCCAGAAGCATGCATATATAAAGTCAACACATAATACAGATCTCAAGTCCACAGATGCACTAATCTCTATATATACTCAGTTACTATGTCAAAGGCCTTTCACGTACAGCCCAGCTGATGGATGTTCATCCCATATCCTGTACATCCGAAGTTCACATCCATCCATCTGAGGCCAATGCTGTTCAGACACATGAACAAGAACCCAACAGAACCTGCATGAGAGAGACTCCATTTGACGTGGACTTGCTGCTACAGTAAAAAACAGAGAAATTGGGACAGAGCAAACAGTCCTCCTTGGGCAGAAATTTCTAGAAGGTTCACAAGTCTGACATGCAGAAAAATGTGTTATGCATTTGTTTGGATTCTCAACTTCTTTAGAATAACCTCGTAACAGATTACCAGAACCACCTTAAAACCCTACATGAGACTAAATTTTCCAGCCCATCCACAGTTGTGCCTCCAATCTCCTTTAGAATCCTCTTCCCGCTTTGATCTGTCAAAGGCAAACACATCAAGCAGATTAAGTCCCCTTTGCTTTCCCAGACTTCAGAATAGGCACTCTCCCAATAAGCTAACTGAAACCAATCTGTACCCTCATTTTTCCACAGCCAACACCCTAGAGAGTGAAAGTCAGTGACAACTGTAAAAAAAACAAAATTATGTCTAAGCTGGGGAGAACATCGTGGAAATAGAGGTGAACATGAAAGTGAGTGTCATTTCCAGCTCAAATGGACTGCAAGAGCAGCCTTCAGTTCATTCCAGGCACATTGCACTGACATCCTATCAAGCCCTACAAAGTACCATCTCTTGCAGAGTGCTCGGACAGAAGCCTCATCTCTTCACCTAACCAACTACTGAAGTCTGAAACAACCCCTGTGGTTTACTGAGTGTAAAACAATTAAGCATCATATCACTGTGGAGTCTGTGCTCACGATTATCTGCGTACTAGTTTTATCAATGAGTTTACCCATGTCCACACATCTGGGAAAAATAACACATATAGTTACTTAGCACACAAGTATCACAAGTATCTCAGCAAATATTTGTACCAGATGCCTGCGGGCTATAAGCATGAGACTTTCTTATTTTCTGTGTACACAATGGCCAGAGTCAAAGTTAATTTTCACCTTTAATAAGCTCATGATTCTTTGTTATTTAATACTCTGTAAAAAGGTATTACAGATTGATAGATTATTGCAGTGACTTCTAAAGAACATGGACAGCCATGAGGCTGAAACTACAATATCATATACATTATGTAGTCATTGATACTATTTACTACAGCATGAAGAAAAATACTTTTTAAATAAACAATATTTAAATGAAAACATAGAAATGGAGCTTTCTTTCTTAAAGTATGACTACGTATCTATATTCCAAGAATAACATTTTTAAAAATGCTAAATCTTGAAAGGTCATAGATAAAAAGAGTCATGATGAAGATGAACCAGTTTTGCCCAGAAATGCTATAATGAGCACACTGCACAGTTTTTTTTTCAGCAAATCCTAGTTTTGCCAAGCTTCAAGAGGCAAAAGCCTGAAATGTAAGCGCTTCCAAGTTGTCTAGCTAGTCCACTCGTCCTGTTCTGGAAGGCCCAGTGACTCACACTGCGTTAAGAGAGCGTGTCACCACAACTGTTCTTTGCCGACATGAATGCCACCAGGAAGAGACTGTTCAGGTCCTTACGACGCCAGGCCTAACAAAAAGCCTCCAACAAATCCACTGGACACCACGATGTTCTGTTTGATAAATTCTGTTGACTGAGAAGAAAAATAATATTCATAAAGAACTGAATCAGTTGTGTCTGGTTGTAACATTTAATACTTATCACAATTTTCTGGAAACAAGAATACTAAAATTATGGAGGGGGGGAAGCAACACGGTTAAAAAGATATAAAGCTAGGTGGCAACTGCTGGCACCAATGGAGTGAAAACTGACTCTCACCTGTCTTTACCAATAGATTTGAAATACGGTTTGCATTTTAAAAATCAAAATACAGAGGAATTGCCATAGCAATTTCATGCCAATACCACTCGTTTTGATTAAAACAAGACAGATATTTTACAAACTCCCTTGGCAAAAAAGCACAAGCACTACCATCACTTCAATTTTAATTACATGAAAAAAAGTTTAAAAAAAAAATTGGGTTTTTGGAATACTAGATCATTGAAAAAGAAAGACAGTTCACTCCATTATGAGCCAGTTTCCCAACAACTTAATGCAACAAAAAAGCACTCGTGTATGATAGTTGTGTACAATATTTCATTAAGTAATAGCATGGAGTATAACATGTTAGATCAAACATGTGCCGTTTCTCCACTTGAAACACTTCAGATTGGCTACTAGTGCACAATTAGAAGAAAGTAACATAGTCTGGGGGGAAAAAAAAAGTAACCACCAAAAACCCCATCCTGTTCCACCCATTTATGCAGGGCAGTGGAGAAGGTCAGGTTAAGCCATTTGGGGTATAGGAGCAGCTAGAAAACCATCTCTCTTGAACTTCCACTTCACATTAAAATTTAAAGTAACTTTTATCACCTATATGCAACTCCATACAGGTTAAATCTGAGACATCAAAACTCTTAATTACAGAGGGCTAGTGTGGCTACTGGTATATTGTATGCAACATACTCCAAGTCAGGATTCACAGTTACTGAGAAAGCAACTTAGATCATCTGTATGAAATTTGAATGTAAAAACAGGCTAAACATACCGTGGTGTTTTTGTTTTTTTAAGATAAAATAATTAAATAAAAGTCTTCCAATGACAGACTGAAATACCCTCAGTGACACTGATCAGTATCACAGGCTACCTCTTTTCAACATACTATCTAACTGACAGATTCTGAAGACAGATATTCTTCAAACTGTATAAAAATGAGATAAAAACCACAACTCTAGTTACAAAGTGGTTATAGCTTTTCTCCATAAAGAAAGGTCAGTCTTTTCCAACCAAGTAATTGTGTTATCAGCAGTCTAAGAAGATTTCGGTTTTGTCTTTGTAGCTACCATGTTTTAACCACAACACCCGCAACTTTTTACCATGTCATGACCTTACTGCTTTCTCACTATCCAAGAATCTGCACAGACTAAATGGCAAAGCCAATGGCAGTCCCTAAGCCGTATCAGCTGTAGAAATGCATTAGCGTTGATGCTTGTGTGTCATCTTTAAGAGCGAACAAAACAGAAAGCTAAATGAATGAGAGCAATCTGATAACTTCTAATAAAATATACAGCCAGATCATTTCTGATGCCTTCCAGTTTTCCACCTGCATTTTCAACTAATCATCACCTGCAGTGGAAGGTAAGAAAATCTGGCTGGTAGAAAACAATTTATCACCTTAGACTTACCTCTTCAATTAGAGTATTGATTTCAGGTGCTGCCTTATTTGCACGCTTTTTTAACTGTTTTTTTGCTTTGTTTACATCTTTTTCAACTCTCTTCCAGTCAACTTGTACATATCCACTATGACTAGCAATCTAGGAAAATAAAGGGTATTTAGTACAGCTGCAGTTAACATTTCATGAGTCAAAATACAGTATCTTAGTGCCTACAAAATTGTTTCTTTTTTTTTTTTAATTACAGATACAGGAAAAGACATTATTCCAATTACAGCAGGTACTCTGCTTTAAACACTAATATTTTCCACAGTAACAGCAGTTCAAATTAGAACAGGCAATGGTAAAGCTCAGTAGACTCTTGTTAATTTTACTAGTTCTCTATTCTTTAGTTATAAAAGCTTTAAATAACAATGTTTTTCCTTCAGCATTTCCTTTTCTTACATGTAAAGTTACACTAAAGAGAAAAGCATGTTGATAGGACAACAATGAAAAAATTGTTTCATTTTGGCTTCTCTCAGAATTATGGAATTCCAAATTGTGACAGATTATCTGGGGCTAATCAGAATCATGCTTAGAAATACTGAAAACTATTATTTTATCCTACCTCATTTAAATTGTACAACAAAAAAAGTATTCAATACAAGAGAATTCTCATACTTTCTACACAAAAAGCCAGTAAGTAGAAAAGTAGCATGGCCTATGTACAGCACAAGTTCTGTAACATCAGCAAAATGGGTAAGTTTTGGGGGATTGTTCATATCAATTTACACTCAAACTACCAAAATGCTTAAACAACATCCATGAGATTTTTAGCACATTTAACCATCACCCCAACCCTTTGCCTTATTTCTCTTACTAAGATTTGATAATGAAAAAGAATAAGATGTTCTGTTACTTGACCAACACTGACAGTCCCACCAATTTCCTTAAGACGATTCACAAAAGAAATACATATTTAAATGTTCATAAGATCATAGCTTAAAAAAAAAAAACAACCAGGCAATTACTGCATGCTCTTGAGAACAGTTAAAATAAACAGCTCATTAGTTGGAAAAAAAAAAGAGAGGAAAAAAAAAATCAAAGCTAAGGATTATTTTAACTGCTAAGACAAATAGATATAGACCACTAACTTTACAGGTACATTACAAGGTACATACAGGTACATACAAAATACTCTTTATGAAGAGGTCTCAGGTCTTCTTACGGTCATGTTTGGCAAATTAATGTAACCTATGTAACAGCATTCTATGCAAACAGTATAGTGGGTAACTAAAAGCAACAGATAATGAACTTTTGTGGAACAGATAGTTAAATATACAATTTAAAAGTTTTGGCATAGAAAGAAGCGTTTCACACAGCTTACAGGCACAGAATTTTGACTTTCACATAGTTCTTTCTACCAAATAACCAAAATTAGACCATCTAGCTTGTTTTACAACAGCCACAATAATTAAGCAACATATTTCACCACCGATTAGAATTTCGTGATCCTGAAAAAAAACTAAAATGAAACAAGTGTCAGACAGATTTTGTTTGAATTCAGAACGAAGCTCCTAAAAGACCACCTATGTAAGAAAGTAAACTTCAGTTTCCATCTTTGCACACGATTTAAAAAAACAATTCACTGGACAAATGCAAAATGAACTTATTAAGTATTATACTCTCCTTTACTTCACACCTCAGAATATAACAAATTCATTGACGTTTCCTGTCTATTGTAAAACCATTTATCCACATGGGCACTAGTGTCAGGCAGGGGTCGCTAATTAAGGACTGTCTGTACAGGATGAAAACATGAAACCAGTTTTAAAGCTGTACTGGTTGCATATCCAGTCACTGGATGACATACCAGGACAAAAAAAACCCAACATTGTGCACTGGGGCAATTTTTATTTTATGAATTTGACGTTACCACAAGAATTTCAGAAAGGCTCAAGTATTTAATTGGTGCCTTAACTGAAAACTAAACATGGACTGACCTACCCAGTCCAACACAATGTAAGAAATGCTAATATATTTACTTGTCTGTAAAAAAAAAAAAATATAAGCAAATGGACTTCATAAGAAACATTTAATCAAGACTAGTTTAATTAGCTCAGTTATCCATACAGTACAAAGATGAGGCAGAAGTTTTTAATTAAGTTCTGTTTAGCTCTCCAGTAGGTACAATTTCTATTTGTATCAAAACTCCAGTTTACACAACAAAAATTATACTACTTTTCTCCCTGAACTTAGTAGCAGAGATCTTAAGTTCTGCTTTTGAGTGTTTGTACACATCTACGAAATAAGGAACAGAGGACAATGTTTTGAATATAAAATTTATAACTGAGAAGAAAAAAAAACCCTGTACTTCACTGCAGTGATAGTCAGAGCCTGTGTTGTATCTACTTTGGCTGCAATCCTACTAATTACATAACTTTGTATTGTAAGCACAGAAATAATCCCACTGAACTCAGATGTTAATGAGACAGACTTCAATTTTTAGACCCTAATACATCATAAAAAACTATTTGCTTACAACATTAAATTTACATAAACACAAATTCTTAAAGATCATTAGTATTTTTAAACACAGCCCGTACAATAACCAAGAAACTAAAATAATAGTATTCCATTATCAGTTCCATACTTATATATATAGTCACATAGGTCTATACATAGAGATACATATATCTTCTTAAAAAAGCCATATGGGGGTGTGTGTATATATCTATATATACAGTAATATATGATAATGGAATAATATATATATTATATACATATATCTCTCTCATACATCACAGTAGCAAAATTTATTTTTGTTCAAGATCTTCCAGAACTGTTGAAAAAATAATGGATTTTTTTCCAAAAAGGGAACTGAAAATATATATCAATTCAGGAATACTAAATATATGTGCCTCTTTCTCTACATTAATCAAAGAAAATAGAGATCTAAAGGGAAGACAGCATTTTGGGGCTGATACTGGAGAGGCAGGCAAGTACTTTGTTATTGTGAAACGTTATTAAGAGTAATGAACAAAAAACATCTACGAGCAAAAAAAATCACATGGCAAGATGGGATAAAAGAATTTTAATTTCCTCAAAGACAAAATCTCTCATACTAAAAAAGCCCAACCAAGCCCAGAAAGTACATGTAAGCTCTCTGTGCTCTGCTGCTTTCGCAGCATACAGAAGCCATGTATACTTTTAGGTATTTCTGATATATAGATAGGTAGCAATCCCCATCACATTCAACCAGTTTCCATCAGAACAGATCTGATAAGTCTCTAACTTCAATATACAGGTAAGGACTGAGAAATGATACAACATCTTTTTTTTAAGAGTTAAAACTGCAGAGGCTGTATCTTCAGCCACCATCTGCTGGCACAGCTCCACTGTAACCAGTGAAACACTACTCCAATTTACAAAGGCAGAGAAATGATACCCCTCCATTTCATGTCAAAACCTGCCAGAAATATGGTATTTCTTTAAAAGGCTAACTTCCAACTACCATTTGCTTTGGCTGTTCCCCTGAGTGTTCCCTCAAAGTCTACAGACATCAACTGTGAAGCGGGATATTCAATGCAAAACTGAACACAACTCTTTCTTTTTAAGTCCCTACCCCCACAAGCATATTGTTCTCTCCCTACTTCACTGAGATGCCGAAACATCATCATGGCATGGTATCAACAAACCCCTGCACAATATATAGCCAAGGACATCTTAGAGTTTATTTTGCTTCTTGTGTTGTTTTCAAAGGTTCACTTTTCTTAAGTTAGAAAATAATTTAATGAAGAACTGAACTGATGAGTGGCATATTAATGGGACGAGGCAAAATATATTAATGAAAGCACAAATAACTGAATAAATATACAATTTTATGATTAAATAATAGTCAACACACATTGGAAAAAACTGCAATTTGTATGTTGACTGCAAAGCAAAAAGTGATGAAACCATTATTAAGGATACAGGAGTTTAAAAGCACAGAGAGAATGGGCGCTTATTAAGAACATTTGGTTTTAACCAATTAATTATAGCAGAACCACATGAGTTCATCCTTCCCTACTCTTCAGGATTTCACTAAACCGTGCTGTATAAGCTAGAAGTTATACAAGGAAAATCCCTTACTTGTTTGAGAAATGAATTATATTTTCCTTAATGTAGTTCATGGGTATTGGTCTTATACCAGCATATTTGAAGAGCTAGATCTATTTCAAGAAAAAAGGATAGTTAATTGATCAAATTAAGCTGTTGAAATATCCAGCACAATGTGATACTAGATCTCAATTTTGAAAACTACTCTAATTCCTTAATGTCATTTTTATTCTCTTCCTCAGACTACTTTTCGCTTAATCTATATTAAGACTGAAAAACTTCTAGATCACTTACAAAAATCTGAAAAATCTTTTTTGTTTCTTGTACAAACTGACACTCCAAAAACTTATTCCTTTCAGTTTCCTACTAGATTTCTTGAGATGGAATCATTACATGCTGAAGAAATAATGCATTTTTTTAATTTCAGGACTGAAATGTTTCACTGAATGGGCTTTAGCCAAGAATCTTGCCTTCTATAGTAGTTCTTTTTTATCAGGTAATTACAATGTCAATATTGCAATCAGCAGTTGAAATGACATCTGCAACTTCAGAGAAATTTACAGATAAAAAGGAAGTTTCTAGTCATGTGCTGAAACGCTCCTCTGCCCACTCAGGGGAAGCGCTGAACATGTATTCATAGGGAAATTAAAATCACGATGTGTGATCTTTAAATGAAAAAATTAAAGACTACAGAAACATAATTACACTATAGAATTTATGACTCAGCTTTAAAATGCAAAACGTTTTGAATTAAAATGAAAGACCAAGGCATTTACTTCATTCCCTTCCAAGAGAATCTGATCTTACTTAATTAAAGATATAGACAACTCAATCAAAATATGCAACTCATTTTTCCTCTTGGATAATATTCCTTTTCAGATACACTGTAAACGAGATCAACTAAGAAATCAGACACTCAAACACACAGCAAATCTATTTGATGTACAGCAAAAGCTCCCAAAGCTTCACAGCTCAACAAGCAAAAATACTGCACAAGTAATGTGTTTTAAGCAATTTCTGTTTTCATTTGTCTATAGGTTTTAGGTTTTGGCTTTTCAGCTTCCTGTAGTCAGAAGTACTAATGAAGGCACCTGCAGGCAACATTCTGCCTGCTACCCCTGGATGCCAGGCCTCTGTTCTGTAGGCTCTTCCATCACATTTAGATAAGAATCATCATTAAAAGAATTAAGACCAAAGGCATACAACACGGGAAGAGAGATTCAGATCTTTAAGTCAACTAGATGAAAAGGATGACAAGTACTTCAAGATCCACTGCATGTATATATACGTGTATATAAAAAGATTTAATTCTTCCCTCATGATCCAGAAAAACACATTATGGGCTAATGAAGTCCAGAGTACTCCATCAAATTGATTCATTTGCTGGCATAGCACATTTTGCCAAAAATTTACATTTGGATGATTCTAAACCATTTCAGATTCAACGCCCTCATAAAATTCATCCGTATGTTTAGGTACAAGCCCAATAACCACTGATTTCTAGGAGACTTAAAGAGGTCATCAATGCACAACAGTAAAGTCAAATGAATGCTAATACTACAAAGCTTCATATCAAAACTATTTCTCTTTGACTTTTTACGTTGTTGTTGATGCTTGCTTTTGAGTAATTCAAAATGAAATACACTTTATATTTGTTGAAAACAACTTAAACCAAATAGTTCCAAGAGCATACATTCTCACATAGAGCACTGCAGTTCAGTTATATGTTCAGCATGGGGTTTAAAAAAAACAAACCAAAACCAAACCCCAAACCAGCAGAGAACATGATCATGAGGGAAGTAAGAGTACTTCACACAACTGTGACATTTTGATGCATTACACAGCAGCAGAGGTACTACCCAAGCCTTCCTGATGAACGGTTGACTACAACAGCCATTACAATCAAAGGAATAACTAAAAGTGGTATATGCCTTTCAGAAATCCTCCAGGGTGACGTTGGAAAGAATCTCATATATATCTATATCTATATCTTTAACATCCTGTCTCAGAAAATTGTTTGTTATTGAACCTAAGCAGGCACCAGTCTATTTCCTCTAGAATGATCTGAGGAAAAATGACAAGCTCACAGGTATTAAGACATGAAAAATGCCAGTAAAAAACAAGAATTCCTTGGCAACTTACAGAAGGATATGTGAAATTCTCCTTCACTTAAAGTTTTGTCATCTAATGTAAAGGCTTTTTGAAAATACGCCCTCCCCTAACAACAATATCTGATGAAAAATGCAAATGGGCATAACAGATAATGTCATTAAAAATTTTTGGACTTGAAATCCAATTGAAGAGGAATGCAATGAAGCTATCAGAAATCAGCAACACTTCAGAGGTTTAACAGATATAACTAGTAAATACAGCATGGGGAGAACAGAGAAAAACATGGCTTCATAATGGGACCAGAGCAAGCCTTCCACGCAACTTCCAAAGAAGCCTACTTCTTCTAAAGCACTCATAAAATTCTCAAACCTATTTAAGAAAATGCAGCTTACATTCCTTGATCTCCCTAACCATAGCTTTACAGGCAGTTCCTCCAAACTGCCAGTATTGAATCACATACAGCATCCCGGTTTCTGCACAGAGGTTTTTGGTGGCTTACTACAAACTACTTTACAGGATTAGAGTATATTCTGATTTACCACTGATTTTTAGAAATGTCTCTTTTGTACACAATATTCCAGCTGAAATGTAAGTTTTGGACTGATAAGACTAAAAAGATGAAGTAGATAAGAAGCCTTCCTAATTAAATTTTACCCAACAGCTGTGTTTTTCCTATTGTTTAGTAAATAACATTTGCCAACTTATAAAGCATGAAATGCTACATACTTGAAGCAGAAGAAAGCCACCACCTACTGCAGTTGCTGCAAGCTTTCCGACTTTCTGGAACAAAAATCCCGCACACCTTAGGAGAACAAAACAAAAGAAAAACCCAGTCCAATGAAGTTGTCTGCTGAACAATGCCACGCTCAAAAATTCCCCAACTACAACTATAACTATTTTTTCATTTAACAAAGCAAATGTATCATTTCACTTTTTTAAATTTTAAAATCAGAATATTTAGTATAAACAATATATAATTAATAATGTCTAACACAAGACAACATGAGTAACGGTTGCTAGTTCATGGCTGTCTGATGGCCCCTTTAAAGTAAGCTTGAGATCTCCAGACCTTGTGTATACACAAAAGCTGTATGCGGCTATTAAATGTAGCACGGTAATAAAGCACAAGCCATTATAACTGTTCTGAAATGGAAGGTAAATGTATTATACCAGCATTCATATTAACTACACAACCCATGACTTAAATATCTCAAGTAAAAAGAAGTTAAATCCCTACCACAAGAGTTAAAATCAGTGGGCCCATTCCACAGGGACATGGCCTTAAGTCTATTTTTAATGGATCAAGGCAACCAGAAAATTAATTATCTTGTTCACAGTCTCCAAACACTCCCACATCAAATAGAGAACAGCACAGATATCAGTATCATAGAATAGTTTAGGCAGGAAGGGATCTGTGGAGGTCATCCAGTCAAGCTGCCTTCCGAAAACTGGGCCAGCTGCAAAGTCTGATCCAACCTCCAAGCTAGATCAGGTTGCTCAGGGTCCTAGCTCAGGCCAGCGTTGAACGTTTCCAAGGCTGATGGTTCCATAACTTCTCTGGGGCACCCTGCTGGTGTCTGACCCGCCCCCTGCCAGCCCACAAACAGAGGGGAATTATTTTTTCCTCTGCATATGAATAGTGAATTCATATTTATATACATGAATACACACACAGAGGCACATACATCTACAGATACTGAAATATACAGTTTCCAGATCTTTCAATAAGCCAGTTTTTATGGATGCCAGATGAACTATTCCCTAGAAACTTCAGAGTTTATGTATACACACCTAACTTTTAAAAAACATTTTAAGATTACAGAAGCAAATAAAAAAATCAGACTGAAAGCTATGCTCCTACAGCTCCTCAAAGCTGTACTGAGCCTGGACATGGCAATTTTGTTTTCAGTCTATTTCATCTTCCAAATCTTGCATAATTCTGTTTTAAAAGTTACTGTGCTATCATAATGTTGTTTTTCACTGAACTTAAATTTTTTAGAATACTGGAGTAGACAAGTACCATTCAAATGCCTTTGACAAATAAGAAATACCTTGACATAGCTGCTAAGACTGTGGCCGCACTTTCCAGTTGAAGTTCTCATCTTTACTGTCTAGCTTTCACCATGAGTTATTTTAGCATGACCATGCTGTGGTATGTCTCTTCAGTTAGCATGAAAGCAGATTGTTAATTTGTTCAAAATGGCTCCAGCTGAATTTACAGGGAGAAGATTCTCTATAAAATGGGGCTCTTAATTAATAGTATATTCTGCCACACGTGTTTTTTTTTTTCCTTTATTTCTTTTACCTTTAAAATGTCTTAGCCATAACATCATAACTGGGTTTCTAAATCTATGCTAGTAAGGAAATATGCTTTCCCATACAAACAAAAGTTATATACAGTAATTTTCCATTTATTCCTTGTACTTTTTGAGTTCTGACATTTCCCCAAATCCTTTTCACAGTTACTGGTATGAGTTCCCTTAGATAACTGGTGTTTTACCAATACTACAAAACACTTCAGAGTGATGAGTCAGAGTAATGAGTTAAGAAATTGTTCACACATGAATAATCTTAATGATAACGGAAGAGAAGATAAATGTATCTGCTTCAAATAGCCTTGGAAAGTGGTCTTCTAACACAGTAAAATGTCTAGCACAATTATGAAAAGTGATGCTCCCTCACCAGCCAGTCACGCCGCCCATCACAATCTGGGTAGCTACGGAGTATTTTTCTACAATTGGTCCTGAATTCCGGCCAAACACACGATTCCACCAATGGTGACGCCGTGCATACTCTGTTAAATCCAACACTTCATAGGAATCATCGTCACTTTCATGTTCTTAAAAAAAAAAAAAAAAAAAAAAGAAAAAAGTTATTTTCTCAGTTATGCAGTAAATTTAACAATCTCTGTAAAACCCCGAAATGTTAACAGAACCATTTTTGGTATTAACTGGCTAACCCAATGGTTTAAACTGCAGCATACAGGCCACCTATGGTCAAGCAGCTCACAATTTTGAGATATTATGCCATAATATTCAAGGTAAGGAAAAGATGACTATAGAGAAGGTATAACCTATAAGATCTATGACTGGCACAGAAAAGGTGAACAGGAATCTCCTAGCTGTTCAAGTACAAGAATCAAGAGGTATCAGCTCAAACTAGCAGGTAGCTGGTTCAACACAATAAAAGGAAGTCCTTCCTCTCCTCTCCTTCACCCCCCACCTGCCAGCAGCCCCAGTTAATCTGTGGAACAGCTCACTGCAGGATGCTGTAGATACCAAAAGCTGATGTGGGGCTCCAAATAACACAACAAATTAAAAGGGAAAAAAAAAAATCCACCAAGGGCTGTCAGACGCAAAGACAACAACCATGGCTAATGAGGTCCTGGGCTGAAAATCATTAAAAACATTCTGAGAAAGTATCAGTACATTCTTACCCTGTGAAATCTTTCTTAGCTCATCCTGCAGCTGATGGCTTTCAGACACAGTATGCAGGGCTTTCATCTGACCTACTACAATTGCTTTTACGATCTTAAGCAACACGAAACATGTCTAATGTTAGAGAAAACACACACTTCTCTTCTGGACAGACCAAAACTTTGAAAGATTGAGAACTTCTGGCCTAGTGTTTTCCTTAGAGGGCTAGATATTACTATATGCTAATAATAAGCCAAGAACAGACACTTCTGTTCCTTTTCCACAACAGATGAAATAGACAAAGCTGGGATTTCAATTAAGTTCCATACTTGCAGTACAATTCTGTCAACATTTTAAAAACAGGCCTCCTACAACTTCAAATTAGAGATCCTAAATACCACAGACACTCAAACATCAAAGGGAAGAGATGGTTAAGTCTTTTTAAAAAAAAAATATTTTACAAGCATAACATAGTTCTATGGACATACATACATAAATTAAAGTCCACTTCAGTTAAATATATTTAAGGTGAAGTATAAGCTCAGCCAATGATGCTGGGATGCTCCAGAGAGGAAGAGAAATTAAATTACTACCTAGAATTACAAAGAAATACTATAGATATAAACTTTCTTTTAAGAATGTCAGCAATATTTTTTGTCTTCCCAAAAGTAAGGGTAAAAGGTTAGAGAATGCAAGAAACACAGACACAGGTATGAATTCTTTCCTTTTATTATCACCTAGGCGTTCTTGAGTACCAAAACATAAATAGCAAGACCCATAATACTAAAAAGTTGTTCTTGAATCTTTCTTTCCAACTTTGAGGTATTGAGTACAAACCGTTTAACTTCTTCAAGTGGGGAAGAACACAAAAATGCCATCATAGAGCATTAGTTCCATTAACTCTGCTCCTAAATTAATATTATTCAAATCAAAATTCACAGGAGCAGAACGCATTGTGGGGAAAATAATAATAATGCTAGAGCATTTTCTGTTGATTAAAAAAAAAATAATAATTTCTCTGCAGGATATTATGCATACTCTTCACGCACTCCAGACTGTGCCTGTGCAAAAAGGCGTTACAGCGTAAGGCCGTACCAACGCACTTAAAAAGACCTCCACGTTAGAAGATGTGGAGACGAGGGAGGCGGGGGAAAACGCTTCCCGTTTCCCCTGGGAGCCCCGCAGGTTCCTGTGCGCGGCCTCCGGCCAGGCCCCAACACCTACGGCCGGCCGTCCCCCTGCTGCCGTCAGGGCACCTCGGTCTTAAGGCGGCTTTCACCTCAGGACCTGCCACTTCCCCCCCGCCCCCGTCACACCGCTCCCGCCTAGAAGGCAGTGGCCGGGAGGGAAGGGCCGGGGGGGGATGTCACTCTGCAGGGCAGCGGTGGTGGCGGCAGCCGCCGCTTGAGCCCGCTTGAGCCCGCCCGAGCCCACTGACCTGAGGCGGTACGGGGCCTCCGCGCCGCCATCTTGGCTGCTGCTGACAGCGGAGCCAGGCCCGCGGGCCACCTAACTCCGCCCCCAAAAGGCCGCTCTGCACTTGCCGGCGGCCGCGCCGCTCTATTGCTCCCCTCCTGCGGGCGCCGGGCGGCAGCGCGCATGCGCCCCTCACCTCAGGGGCAGGGCGGGCTCTCCCTCCCTTCCCGCCCACAGCGCCGCGGAGGATTGTGGGGGCTGTAGTGCCCCGGCGTGAGGGAGGGCGGCCATTTGGGCGGGGGCAGCGGCGAGCCCGCCGCTGCCCCCGCCCAAATGGCCGCCCTCCCTCACGCCGGGGCCGGGCTGTGAGGTTCGGTTCAACCCGGTGATATGTATCAGGTCTCAGAATAACTCTGTTAAGTAGAGGGGTGGCAGCAGGCATGGCTGGCCGAGGGGCCGCAGGCCGCTGTGGTGTACCTCACACAGCGGGGGCGACGGTTGAAGGCGCGCGTCGCGTTGCCACGGGCGTTAAGTGTCCCATAAAAATTAATAACCAGAAAAGAAAACAAAATGCAAGCCCCCCTCAAAGAACAAAGGTTAAAGGCAACGTGAACCGTGAGACATTAAAAAAAAATAAATCTAGAATTGAGCAACCCCAGTCTACTTCCTCCTTTGATGCAATGACGGGGGATGGTGGTGGTGTTTTGGTGGGCTAAAAAGCCACACAGTTGTATTTCACTGCTTTTATTTTGGTTTTGTTGTGTGCAGCTCCACATGACTTTCATAGCCATAATGTAGACGTAGCTGACACGGTAAGTACAGCTTCAGGAACGTTGTGGCAATATGAACATCAAGAACACAAGAGAGTTCAATTATTACAAATAATAAAAGAAAATTGGAAACGGATTATTTAAAAATGTTTACAGTCTCTCATTTGGACTCCCATGCTGCCAATACACAAGACTGGCAATTATAATGAAAAAACCCCGCTTTTTCCCATGTCAGAAAGCTCTTTTTGTAGAGTGAGACATATCTTACAACATGCAAACTAAGCATTTAAGATTCTAATTAACCCCTTAATTACACCAGCCGTGACAAACATGAAAATAAAAAGAAAAACATACGTTCTACGTGAAGGTACTTCTTAAATCATCCCTGAGATTGAAGTTAGCATATAAAATTGAAGCTTAGTGTATAAAATAGTGGTCTGCTTATTAGCTGATTTTTATTACAAACATTTGCCATCATGATAAGCAGGTGATAGCATGCCAGACAGAACTAGGTAATACATTGTTTTCCTTAAGATTTTCAATAAATCTGTTTCTGTATGGAACACAAATCTGTCTCTCAGTTTGTTCTGACAAACACCAAACATCTTTGGACTTTTCATGTTTTAGCATAAAATTTGTCGGTTTTGGTATTCATTTCCCAACCGATAACAAAAAGCTTGTTGGCTTTTATTGCTAAATGAGTAACAATATTTTTTCTAACACTAGCAGTTTGTCAAAAGAAAAAAAAAAAAAGACAGCCTTTAGAGTGTGTTACACAGTAGAAGGCAGCATGTGACAAAACTAAAAAAGCTGCTTTCCTGGCTTCCTTCACGATGCCAAGACTGGACAAAAGGCAACCCAGCTAACTCATCCATGGTATCTTTAGAAAAGGTTCCCATTATCTGGGTATTTTGGGTCTCCCTGGTTGTTGTCAGTCTGGGTTTATACCTGAGCGTATGCCTGCACGATATGGGTTGCCGTAACAGATGATCTCCCAGCCAGGAGAACAGGGAAGGTGGTTCACTAACGCAGCCGGTCCTGTTGGCTGATCTCAATTTTACAACTGTTGATGCTGTTGCAAACCCTACAGCATTTTGCATGGCTTGCTCTCAGTGGCTCTATTTCTGTCTCTTGGGGAGATCCCGGAAGATAATTTTTTACTACTGTTTACTCTTCTGGCTGAGTGCATCCCTGTGGAGCTCTTGCAACCTTTCGCTTCTCTTTTTCATTGTGTAGATGAGGCTGTAGAAGAGATAACAGAGAGAAAGGATTTTCGGGATGGTCGTTATAGTCAGACTCAAACCTCGTTTTGTGTCCCAGTCAGTGATTGAAATTTCTTATCCCGTGTCTGACAGAGACAATCTTCGGTCTGTCCAAGATTTCCAAGTCAGGTGCCAATAAAGTAAGGGAGGCGACCGCAAGGTTGTACTTGGATTGTATGAGCCCGCTGGCTGAGTTCTACTTTCTGTTGCTCAAAGGCTTAATATTTGATTTCACTGTTTTTAAATTCTCATGCAGCAGCGCTTCTCAAGTGACTTTCCTCCTGTCTGCACAATTCATTTCCCTTCAGAATGGAGAGATTTACATCATCAATACTTTTTTAAGATAAATGTTAGAAACTGCAGTATATTCTACATGCAACTTCTGTTTACATCAACTCAGACACTGGAACTAGTCTAGAAAGTGCTGGTTTGCTTGTTGAATTGAGTTTGTCTTAGACACTTAGGTGTGCATGGACAAACTGCTGAATTTTGTCTGAAGTTTTAAGTGTCGTGACTTATCTCTTAGGCTGCGTCTGCGTCTCACACGCAGTTAGCAGTCCGACTACTACTCCAAACTTAATGCCACTGTCTTGAGGTCCCTCTGATCCTGGGGCTCACTCTCCTCATTGGTACCCACTGCCATATCCACACCCTTCTCTCGGTCATGCCCCATGGCACTGTACCGATACTGTACGGCACTGCACAGGATACCCACACATCTCATCAAGGACGTTCACACATTGCCTGGTCCACAATCCTTTGCAGCATTTTTGGCAAGACCGTCCTTGCACTTGTTTTGGATCCCACCTGGGTGTACCACGCAAATACACCAGGCAGCCCTGCCTCCTTTTGCACCCCTCTTGCCGAGGCAGGACAGAGTGACCAGCTGAAAGGAAGGAGTTTGGGAAAGAGTCAGAGAAAGAGCTTTCGTCAGGTTGCGGGACTCTGGTATCTCTCTTCTGGGATCAGGATGCACCCACTTCCTAACAGAAGACATTTCCCAAGAGGTAATTTACTCTGAGGGTGGTGAGGCACTGGAACAGGTTGCCCAGGGAAGTTGTGGATGCCCCATCCCTGGAGGTGTTCAAGGCTAGGTTGGATGGGGATTTGAGCAACCTGGTCTAGTGGGAGGTGTCCCTGCCCATGGCAGGGGGGTTGGACTAGATGATCCAACTCGAACCATTCTGTGATTCTATAGGTACCAGTTGTGGAGGGTGCAGTAGGTCTCTGGCAACCACAGCCATGGTGGGTAGTTCAGCCACATCCTCAGCTGCTCTTGGGTGGCTGTTGAGTGTGCCTTATGGATGCACAGGGTCTGCGGGCACTGCCTGCGTGATGCCAGCACAGAAAACGCCTTCAGGATTGCTCTTGCTTCCTGCAAACTTCACAACCTGCACAGAGACAGCAAACCCAGTGGCTCCAGCCATCCAGAATATTTTGGAGGGCTTTTGACCAGCCCACCATGATCTTTGGCATAATTGTGTTAGACCTTACTGAGGAGACCACATGTTATTCAAGCTCTGCAGCTTGAAAAACCCAAGCCTGTTCAAATTAAGTACACGTGGGTGCCTTCTGCAAGCTATCCATGGGGACAAATTTTTCAAGGAAAGGTAGGCAATTTAAACTCAGGCCACGTTTTGGCTTCACCCTTAAAGGCCCTTTAGAAACAGAGTTTCTCTGTAGCATCAGGACTGTACAGAAAAATTGCTCTCTTTGCTCTATACTCCCTGGCTGCAAGTTCAGACTGTGCCTCCACCATCTGACCACGTACCCGTGTCCTGGTTTGAGGTAAAACAGAACCAACTTTCTTTTCAGTAATTTTACTTTTCAGCTAAGCTTCTTCTAACTAACTGAACTCTCTGAAATTACCGGTGTATTTTTTCTGACAGTGTCTGCTTCCAGAATGATAAGGTCTGATTGTTTATAATTTATGCCAAGGAATGGTATGCAGAGAGGCTCTGGCTTATACTTACTGCTGTAACAACCAAGGTCAGTTAACTTTGTTGTGTGCCCCATTGGAGGATCAGAAGCGGAAAAGCATAGAGGGGTCCCACCTGTGGGGAGGAGCGGACAGGACAGGTGACCCAAAACTGACCAACAGGGTATTCCATCCCATCTGCCTCATGCGCAGTATAAAAACTGAGGGATCAAAGGGTCAGCCCTCTTTCTTCAATGGCTGGCGTCCGAGGAGGACTCTGTCTGTTTGTCTGTCTTCGATCCCAATCCATGCATTCCTGAATCCAGATCTGGAATCCAGTTCCTGTCCATCACTGTGCCCAGTCTGGGACTTTCCCTGTGCCTGCTGGTGACGTGATCATCATCCTGGGAGCTTGATACGGTCTTGTATATAATGTATATATTTAATTATTATCTTTTTATTATTTTATTAATGCTTTCATTTAAGTAGTTTAGTTTCTTTTTTAAATGCACAAGTCTCTTCTCTCTCATCCTTCTCTCCCTGACGGGAGATGCTCTCCCTTCTCTGAAGGGGAGAGAAGTAAAAGAGAGCATCTGTTGTTCGTTTTGATGGCCAGCCCAGCCCAAACCATGACAAGCCATGACAAGAAAGTTCACTACCACGGCTTGCAAGAGAACATACATGGGACACTTACCCTGTGAATGCTAACCCCCACGCCCCCTCCCAATTATCAACCCAAAGAACAAAAAGCAGAGGAGGGGCTGCATGACTCCAATCCTGCAGCTCCTTTGTGCTGCTGACCAGACTTCCAAGCTGGGACACACACACACTTGATTTTTTAACTATCTGACATGGCTAATTATAAAAATTCAAGGCAACACACACTGCAGGCCATCTTCACTAGGCCATATATGTGAATGAAACTTACATTCTCAGCAGATTTAGCCTAGTAAATACCGTTTGAATAAAAACCTGGCAATAAACACAGTAGAAAGCGTAGATGATTCCTTTTCAAAAACCGGACTGGCCTATCAAAGCTCGATAGGCTGTCAAGTGGCAGAGAAATGTCTTCTCAGATATGGGAAGGAATTTGAGTTCTCGGCCCATGGAGGTCCCGGCCAAGGGCTGTTGTGGGAAGGCAGAAGGCTCCGACTCTCAGAGGTTACGACTCTTCTGCAGCAGCCACCAGATTGTTTTTGGAGCAGTAGTGAAAACTTGCACTGGGATTTATCCCAGCTCTTGAGTGCTTGGCAGAGAGGTGCCATAATCCAAACTGTGATGCACGAGGACGGTGTTAAAATGAAGATCCTCCTCCCTGTAGTTGTTACGCTAACAAATACATATCCTGCTGTCTTGTGCCATCTCCATATGAGACTTTTTACGGCTTGCCTGTATTGGTTGTCTTCAAGTTTCCTTTGTCACTTTTCTTAACTTTGTAAAATGTTACTTAGTTATGAGGACTTCTTTCGGTTTTGTGATCATCATATAAAATCTGCTTTTCCATTTTTTAGTCCTCTAATCCTATAACAGTCTCTTTCATCTTAATTTGTTTATCCTAATGAAATTTCAATTAGAAATTACCACCACAATCCATATATGAGGAGAGGAGGAAAGGGCGGAGAAAGGGATGTCTGTTGTTTAGATTAACTGAGAGGAGTGTAAATTGTCCCTTGCTGAAGGATTAAACTAATAGGTACAAAAAGAAAAGCCCTAAGTTTAATGTACCATGAGAGGTTTTTTAACAGGTAAGAACCAAAGGCATCACGCAAGCAACATGCACTGGATCCACAGCAACTGCATTTTAATTATTAAGCAAAAGTGATGGTTAGTGTCAGGTAAGGCTGTGGCAGGGTACATTCCCATGACCCTAACCTGGAAAAGTAAGGAAATAAAATTAAAAAGTTAAGTGGGAAGATCGATCTTTCCACTTCATTTTATTTACAACACTGTTAATAATGCAAGCTGATTATCCATTAATCTTTTGTTCTCACCTCTGAGCTGTTATGAGGCTTGGACTGCAGCGCAGAGCTTTGACCATGACCTCATGCTATTGTATAAATCCCCTCAATGCGTTGGGACACTCTGTATGCCATGCCTGTGGCAAAAGCTGAGATCACGGCGAGCGGGGAGCTCGGTTTTGTGGTAGAGCGCATGTCTGGTGAAGTTGAGCTCATTATTGCTTTAGGATGTCTCCAGGAGGTAGCTAATGCTTCAGCGGTGGGAGCAGGCTGCAGAAGGAGATGACTACTGTGACTCATGAAGGTTAATCTTGCACAGTCAAAAGGCTTAATAAAGACTGGAGCATTGAGCTAAATTTGAGGCTTCTTGCGATTACCTAGGCAAATAAAGGGCGGGGAGGGGAACTGAGTCTTAAAAAAGCAGAAAGTCTTGCAAGGTTGTCTTTAATGTGATATAGGTCTCAACGAGATGCAGCTCTTGTCATATTCTTGTTAAAGACTTTTCTCATGTATATGCCAAGTGACTTTTTTTTTAAGGGTTCTGCAAAGTTAGTATTTTTAATTTGGAGCTTTGTTACAAGTAAAAAAATTAAAGGTTTTTAACTTTCTGGAGGTAAGCTTTTGTCTGCTGTATATTCATATTACAAAATTTCAGAAAAGGGTATTGACTGTAGTACTGTATTATTTTAGAGAAATCATTTAAATAGCTCTTAGCTGTGATCATGAATATAGTGATACATTTTATTTTTAAGTTGTCCTTCAGAGACAAATATCTGATTCCCTTGTTATATCTTGTAGGTACTCAGGAGTTACCAGCCACTGTCACTTGGACAAACCAATGGAGAGAGTGAGAACATGGTCTGACAGAGGACCTTCTGGCAGTCTGTCTTGCAAAGGAAATGTAAGGAATTACTTTTTTAGAGAAGCTGTGATGATGAACCAATCATACATACCACTTCCACAGTTAACAGATGTTCCTATTAAGTTTCTGTAGCTAAATGCACATAAACAATTCAGAGAAAAAATAAAGCTCCTTTGCATAGCTTTTTACAAAGCTAACAGTAACAGAATAATAACTGGGCAGGGCAGATTTAGAAACAATCCACACTGGAAAAAAATTGAGGACCCTCCAGAAATGCCATCTGAGCAGCAAAGAGTCCAAAGAACTTCAGACTTTTCTGTTCGTGAAGCCCCACACCAAGAAAAGGTTAAAAATCCTAAACTGAAGGGAAATGTGGTAATAATGTTTTTCATTTTCTTGCAAGAAATGAAAAACAATACAGAACTGTAATGAGTAAACACTAGACAGTATACAAAGAGGAAAGATAATTCATGTGAGTCATCACTGCTGGCAAGGAAAAACCTTTAATCAGATACTGCTCTGCTAGTCGTAGGTAACGTTCACTGAAACACCTGGCTGCTCTCAGCTCACCTCAAGCTTGTGAAGAGCCCTCCTACAGCTTCTTCTGTGCTTCCTATTTTTGGCTGAAATAAAACAAAATAAATTTCCCCTAGATAACTGAAAACACGCACATGGCCAACACAGTCAAACATGAGACTCCCGGAGTACGGGCTGCCGCCAGCTGCTCCCTTCCCTGTGGCTGTATCCCCTTCTTAGATGCAGATCTCAAAATAACATTTCTCTGGCCAAAGGACTAGCTTACTTTAGTGGCCCTGAGATTAGGAGAACTGGATTTGTTTTTCAAGGGTAATTTTCCTGCAAAGATTGAGGCCCCTGGCAAATGGGGAGACAGACTGAGATGTCAGAGAGGCATTTCTTATTGCACTCGTACAGAGTAACAGTAGAGAGTAACCAAGACTT
The DNA here is from genome assembly GCA_008711295.1 of Anarhynchus alexandrinus. Classification (NCBI taxonomy): domain Eukaryota; kingdom Metazoa; phylum Chordata; class Aves; order Charadriiformes; family Charadriidae; genus Anarhynchus; species Anarhynchus alexandrinus. The sequence continues at coordinate 1,329,923 of VUYV01000235.1, read as the reverse complement.
TTCCTAACTTCACAATGGCAATGTCAAATAAAATTTAAATAATTTCTTTATAACAAAGATTAAGTCTTGAGAAATTCCCCAAAGGACCAGACTGTCATTTAGTTACCTTTCAAAGCTCAATAATAATAAAGTAGACTAGATCACGGCATTGTTTCCAGTAGGACTGTTAATTTTTCCAGTTCTTAAGTACTTGATTTCTGATAAAATAGTAACACAGTTTGACAAAAATTGAAAGCAGCCATTGCCTCTGATAAAACTGTTCCAAGACAGATCACGTTCACCTTTTCCCCCTGATTTTCATTAATATTTGTTTCTGTGGAAGTATTCCACCCACCGTGAGTCACCACTGCTGATCGTCTTTAGCGCTTACGGTCTCTCCAAGGACTCGACAATGATTTCTGCAGGCTGAGCTACACCCCACAAAGGCAGACCAAGCACTACTCTGCAGAGCTGTCAGCACATGGCAGGACAGAGGCGGTGCCGTCTGCCGAAACTATTTGGGACATCGTTCTGAGCTAAACATCTGTGGCAGCGGCAACCCTGAGTTTGATTGAACCTGAAAATGGCATGGGGAGGGATTAAAAGAGGAAACCCAGTTTCTCTTCCTGTCATTAATTCATTGCATTGACAATGAGCAAGACACGCTGGCTCTATCTACAGAAGTTTCGGTTGCCATGTCTTTCCTGGCACTGATACCATCTGCCCGGTCCCACAGGCTGCACCAACAGTGAGAGTGTGGTAGCAAGGGCCCCGTTTCAGCCATCAGTGTTTTAATGCTGTTCTCATTCCATCTCATATAGAGTTATTCAGAGGAGGATGGCAAGTGTGAGAGATTTGCTTGGTCCACTTTCAGCTGGAATCAAAACCAGCACGTAGAGTTTTCTAGTCTATTCTTCTACTCACAAAACACATACTCACTCGGAAGAGGGCAAGCGAGAACAACAGACCTACATGCAGGCAGGATGGCTTCTTGGAGGAATCTGCTCAGGTTCATTTTTTAAATTTTGTTTCATACTGAGGGCTCTCTCTGGGTATTTGTCAGATGGCAAACCCCATTTTGAATGTGGAGCTTGTTTGCTCCCTTTTTCTTGTAGACCAAGGTTTGGCTGAAGTTTTGGCAGGGAGTTGTGTGGAAGCTGCGCTGGCCGTTGCGGGCAGCCAAGTTGTTTCTCAGTGCTCAGCCCCAGGAAGCCGTACGTGAGCTGCAGGGACACAGGTCACACAGGAGGATGGGTCCGTATGTCACCTCGCAGAGGAAGAGGTTATGGAGAAGCAGCTGTTGGGCACGGTCTGCAGCATAGGCATGAAAAGATGCAGGAAGCAGAGACACAGACATCATGATCCAAAGGAGAAGGGGAGTCCTTCCAGGCTCTGGAAAAACCTGGCTAGTACCTAAAAGGTGCTCAAAAGTGGTGAGAAGTTAAAGTTATGAAAAGGTATAAGCCTTCTGTATGTGTGTATACGCGTACATTTCTATACATTACATGAGGTAAGATCAGGAGTTACGTCTAGTTTTAAACCTTTCTGTGTCCATTTACCTCAACTTCCACATTTCTAAAGACGTGGATGCTCTCAGGACTGCCCCAAGCCCAGGCTCCTGGAAAGCATGGATGCTTATGTTGCCAGGCTATTTTCTGTGTTAGCGTGAAGCTCCAGAGGCCGAGATAGATGTGCTTTGGCACTCTGCTTCTTTGAAATGATACTAACTCGTCGGTATGCACCACAGAGCTATGCCAAGCTGGCTGGAGCCACAGAAAGTCGACAGGGGTCCATGCATCTCAAAATAGTTAACACCCATGTGGTCACCATGCAGCAGTGTCAACCAGCAGGAACTACAGCGGGGATACACATCACCCACCAGCTCTTGTTCAGCTGGGACCTCACCCTGGAGTTATCGGGAAAGTGGTGAAACCAAGGAGGATGTTCTGATAATGATCACCGGTGTAGATGGACTTTATCTCTTTCTTGCTTACTCATGATGTATCAGCAAAGTTAAAAACTAAACTAGTGAGTGGATCATAAAGCTGGGCATCGGCAGCTCAATATTTTTGAAATACAACTTTGCAGCATATTATCTATAAACCTTGCTTTGCAGTGTTCGGTGGTATTTATGGTTTTGCTTATTTGTATTTTGCATATTTTATGTGTATTCTGTATCCCATAGGCAGTTCCTGAATTCAATTTAGATTATTTTTTTCTTCTGATTGATCAGGACTAGTAAGTAATCTTTAGAAAATTTGTTTGTTCTGTTTGTTCCTGTCTTTTTCCTAAATGTGTTTGATGAGTGGGTGATTTGTTTGTGCTGTTGTTACAAAAACCATATGTTGATGTGGTCTTATGGAGGAGTGTTTTTATTATGTTAAGAGTTCAACTAAGGATGTTTCCAAAGGAGTCATAATTGCTCTTCTAAGTACAAAGGCTGAACAATGACTGGCTTACAAATAATGCCAAAAATCTGTTCAGCTAAGTCTAATTATTTCAAAGACTAAAATCTGTTTCTCAGAAATGTCTTCTTTCCACAGTCTGAACTTTTTTACATACTGAGAAAGTTATGTTTACTCAAGTTCTCTGTGGATTTATAGTCCAAGTGCCTGGAGTGAGGGAAAGTATACACTTCTTCACATATATGTCAATGTATGCAAAAACCTTAAGGCTGCTTCTGTCTTCATGTGCAATGCATTGTGCCACAGCATAACCGAGGACAGATCCTGCAAGGACTTTTGGACGTCGGTGGGTTTCCTGGGCGAACAGGCTGAGGAAAGTGTTGCTGCTCAGGTGGTCGAATCGCCTAGGGGGGTGTGCGGGAACCAGATCAGTGCTGAGTTTTGAGGAGGATACTTGTGACCTCCATGAACAAAGGACCCGGCACAGTTTGAAGCAGATGAGGATTTTAACTTGTGGGCCATTTGACTCCTATCCGTTAGGAGCATAGGCCCAAACTCCTGGCTGCCAACCCAGTGAAACACCTACTTTACAACATTTGGTGAAAAAGGTTGGCTGTAAGTCAACATCTAGTGTTTTTTCTCTGCTGACATGAGCTGAGTGTAAGACCCCGTGCAGACTACCGGTGCTGGGGGGTTTGGTTGTCCTTTCCATGGCCATGGTCAAAACCGGAGGGAATCTTCTGCCGGGGGACTGCCGGCTGTACTGATGCCGACTGGTCAGTATTCCTGGAAATACCACGTGAGGCTGTTTGGCATCACAGGTGAGCGAGAGACAACTGCTGAAGACTAGGTTTTGACGTGGATGGTGTCGATTTACTCCATAAATATGGAGTACCCGGGAGAGACCCGTTGACATCTGGGGGACTACATGCAATATAAGGAATGCGCGATGAGTGTAATGGTGGTAGAATTTGTCCCTAAATTGGCTGGTCTGTAAGGGACTGAATACTGCACGGGCAAAAGGAGAATCACTGAAAGTGCCTCAGTGCCCAGTAAAAGCTGCTAAAGAGGGAAGTATATAGTAGAGATTCAACTATATATTTTATATGTAAAATATTGGATAGGGACTATTATTTGGTGCTGCAGCAGTGAAGAAAATGAAAAGAGGAAAATAGCTGTGCAGCTGGCCAAGACCTTGAAAAGGACAGACTTTTCAGAATAATTTTCAGAAAAACAATTTCAAACCTCCGTGCTGCAAAGCCTCCTACGCAGCCCTTGCGGAGAGCCTTTCAGAGGAGAACTTTAAACAAAGGAGTGCAATAGCATGGCAACATCTTGTTGGCAGCAATATGGCAAATAAATGCTACACATTTATAGGTGCATGTCAGCCAAAATAAGTTACTGATGAAGCTGCTTTCTTGTGGGTTGCAATAAGAAATGAAAAGGGGTGAAGTAGAAAATACTAATACTGCAGTGAGAGACAACATGTCATACTAAGTGTCATACTAATGCACTTTGAAAACATATGCATATATATAATTTAAATGTTATATAACCCATGCATATATTATATAAATGCCATTAGCTTATAAATATTACCTAAAATAAATGTACATGCATTTCTGTTTTGTGTGTGACTGTCTGTGTGTATAAAAATATATATAATGTAAAATATATATTATTAGATTATTGGTGAAATGAACTGCTTATTTTTCTCCATAATCTAGCAAGATTATAGAGGAAGTTGGCCCAGTGGTCAAAGGCACAGCCTGGGATTTGGGTTCAGGTGTCATTTTGTCTCAGACCTCCTACGTCATGTTAAGTGGGCTCGCTATGCATTCGCTGCAACATATCTCACAAAGAATTAAAGAGGATAAATAATTTAAAGAATGAAAAACTCAAATCTATAGTGATCAGGGCTAGCTAGATACAAAATAACAATGGGTATTTTTTTCTGAAGGATTCCTTTGTGGGAATTCCTGCTCCATGTTTCCTGGCCTGCAGAAATATCTTTCGCTGATCATTGACTTTTGGGATATTATATGATCGTAGCATGGGGTTTGAAAGGCAGTGTGAATGAAGAACTCTGTCACGGTTGTTGAGTGAGGAATGGGAAGTTGTATTCCCGGCTTTGCACTGGTTTTGATCCAAGTACATTATGGTGAAGTGCAAAAGACTTAAAAAACCCACAGACATCTAACTGCAGACTTCTGTCTCCAGAGGACCACAGTCACAGGTTTCTGTGCTCCCAGGGAGTTGAGACTGGGAACCTGGGACACAGCCTCCCAAGGCTGTGCTTCCAGCAGGGAAGCCAGCCTACGTGGTGTCTGTCCCTCCAGAGCAGCCGCTTGCTCCCGACCCTTCGCTGGAGCTTCCCGGCCCTTCTCATGCCAGCGCTGCAGCTTGCATTGCCGCACTGCCAGCGGGCCACAGAAGGGATCGAAGCTGAAAGCCATTCTATCCCAAAAAGGGGTGTAGAGCAGGGAAACGCATCAAGAAAAGACACAGCCCCATTCCTGTGTCTTAGATTTGCAGTCTCTGGGATTTTATCGGGCCCCTCAGATGGTGGCGTGAGCAGACCATGAGCAAGGGCAGACCAACACTGCCTCTATGGCGTGGGCTGCCACCAACCAACACTTTCACAGCCTGAACCCCTTCCGACGTATTTTCCCTGGTTCAAAATTCAAAACCAACCCAAATTACTCTTCTGCTTTGGAAATTATGCTGAAAAAAATTCCTTTTTCTAGGGTTCAATGAACAACAGAGTCCCTCAAACTCATCCTGAACCTAAGGGAACAAATGCCATCATTCCCTACCCTATGGAGGCTGTAGGTTACCAACACAGGGACAGGCAGAGGTAAAGTTTGGAGGGAAGGCTGAGAAGCAGGTTTTTTTCACCAGGCATATCTTAAAGCCCTTCCTTGCTTGGCTTGGTATGGCACAGTTACATTGCTAACTCCAGTCGTCCGAAAGACTGAAAGTGAGTATAATGTTGTCCATATTTGTTAAACAAACCAAACAGAAACCTCTCCCTTAGTTGGCTGTTATAGCAAAAAGACAAGCAGCTTTAAAAAGAAATGAAAAACAATGTTGAGTTTGTTACAGGATATTTTCTTGTTGAATATTCTCAGTGTGTCCCTTTTGGTTGTAGAAGCCAGAAGAGGCAACTGGAGACACTGCCGTGCGTTGCTAGTCTAAAGCAGTGGATCACTCTTTTATGAAAATGAAGTTGTGTTTGCTGTAGACTATGTTTCTAGCATGATCAGTGGGAAAGCAGGTATCGTAAGAGCTTTGGTATAACACTATCCCTATGTCTGCTACATGGCACCCTGTGCCCATTGTTGGTGGGAGCCAGCAGGACGGACAGGATGGCAGCCTCCCCAAAGCTGAACTGCAGCTAAACCCTACGGGAAATCTCTGTTTTAGCTCCTAGACAGAAAGCCACCCACTAGCTTTCTTTGGGAAGAACAAGAATTCAAATATTGGTTTGGCCTGAAAACTGTTCTGGCTACCCTGAAGGCAAAGGGAAGGTGATTCTGCAAAGCCACAAGAAGAAAGTATTTTAATTCACAAATCATTTCCCTGATTTAAAATGTTAATTTTTATCTAACATTTTCCTTACTCCAAAACCACATTGGGTTTCAGTTACATTTCCTTTGAAACCAGAAAGCGATCACACTGAAATGTAATAAAAGGAACTAAAAATACTTTTTTTTCCCCCTCTTTGTGCCTTTCCCTGCCTCCCCAAATGTTAGAGGAGCAAAACTGGATGCTGCCGTTGCACGAATTTGGGGGCAGGAGCAAATGGTGCAAGATGCCATCAGGGAATCAGTATATTTAGCACAGAAGGGGTATTTCAGAAGAACTTCTTAGCTAGAGCTACACGCAGATGGGTTGTGGCTCTGGTGGAAAAGCTGGCAGGTGCTTCTGTGTTTAACTGAGCTAACCGAACAAGTAGCAGATGAAGCCCTCTAGCTGGGCTTGCTCTATGCAGCTACATACCCTGCACTAGATGGGTTGAAATACCCTGAAATGCACAGGGTAACGAAGGGGAAGGAAAACGCGTACCTGTAGTCAGTGGTGGAGGGAAGGCAGCGGCTGCTCGGGGTTCCTTGGGCGAATGCAGGGCTGGGACCTGGCGAGAGGCTCAGCGGTGGTTTCACAACCTATTTGTCAAGAAGGATAATTCGGAGGTAATCCATATCTGAGCTGCTGCCTCCGTGCCACTGGCAAGAAGATAATATCCCTCTGTCCCTGTAGTGTCTGTTTTGAAGGAAAGGAGAGAAAAGCAAGTTTCTCTTTATCTCGGGAACAGAAGAAATGCCGTCATCCTCCACAGAGGCAGAAGTGTACGTCAGACTTAAAAGGTCTGCTGGTATTCTGATGCTAATTGTTCTTACAGCTTGCACTGTCACTTTCACATGTGCAACACAGATATGAAATACCGCCAAGTCGTCCTGTTACCATTTGCCTGTGCTTTGCAAAGCTGTACAGATGACGCAGAACAGAGGCGATACGGGCCTGCTCCTAGCAGGATCCATTCATTGTCCTGTAATGGATTTTTATTAGTTTGTAATGAAATGTGATGAATTAATCACAGCTCAATTACACTTATAAATACATTGCTGTATTTTAACGTGTGCACGCATGTTTGTCTGTTTTTAATTACCTGGCAAATGTGAAGTTAGGATACTAAGATCAAAGAATTCAAATTTGTCCCACAATGAGCAACGTCGCTGCCAGCCGGGCTGGTGATGAGCATAAAGAAGCAGGGAACAGGCAACCTCCCCCGTTGGCAAGCAGGAGGACTGGCAAGTCCAAGAGGCCAGAAAATCTGCTGAAAAACTGATCCCCACTCTCCCTCCTTGTTTTTTACTCCCATATCTCCCTTTCTCAGCCTGAAATTCACTGGGCTGGTTTCCAGCAAGTGCCCACCTTGACCGCTCCATCATTCGTTTTGGGTGTGCTTCATCACCGCCAGCCGGGGAGCACTGCTCCAGGTTCAGGCATCTCTCTGTCCTCTCAGCTGGCTCAGATTTATCCCAGGGTTCTCTTTCTTTTTTTTATCTATCTATCTATCTGGATTGTTAGTACGGGATAGCCCAGTGTACTTTTGGCCTTGCCTACTGGGAATGTCAACCGAGGAGAAAATTAAAATGTGGGTAGGCAAAACATAAGGATGTTTCTACAGTGAAATGTGACACACATTAAAATCAACTCATTCATTAGCACTCACATTGTGAACTTATTAAATGCTCTTAGTTAACATAAATCTTTTAAAAGAGTTCCTCGTTTAATGTCTAGAGCTGCAAACAGCTGCCTTCTGTTTACAAAATAAATGGCATCTTCCACAGAATAGAGAAAAAATAAGATAGGAATTTTTCTTTCCAACAAAGTCTGTAAAAAGTCCTTTGGTACCTTACACATACAGCAGTGACACAGTCTGCTCTGAGTAACTGTGTTCACGAAAGAGCAGTCTTGTACAAACACTGTTTAACAGATAGTATCATGTCTTTTCACTTCTGCATATTAATTTATGCTGACGTCAAAAGAATTTGAATGGTATTTTGTAAAATCTCTTCAAATTCTTGACTCATACTGAGATTCCTGTGCAGTGCGGAGGTCTATATCTAGCACTAGACTGTGATTAAAGTTGAAATAAGGAATAGAAGCGCATCATTGAACTTCAGAGAGAAACCAAGGGTCACCATTTCGCACTTGGGATCATGTGGACATAGGTAAAACACATAAGCAGTTTCCATGCAGGGGACTGCTCAAAGCTGGTGGTAGAAGTAAGCACAGTTTGAACAGACTGCCATCGTAGCTATGTAAATAAAGGTCTGTCGTGGAGGAAGTGAAGGGGGTGAACATTTGATCTCAGAAGGTACCTCCAGCAGCCTGAGATGGCTCTTAAGTCCTCTCTTCTCTCCTTGACCATTTGAGATATGCAGAGCACTTAAAGAAAGGCACCTCAACCACACACACTTCTGTGAGGTCTTGCCTAGCCCTTTCTCCAATGCAAATCATTGTACCTGCTCATGTTTTTGTCTCCCACAAGTCTCCACCCTCTCCTTTAACCCACAAGTCCCAAGACCCACTTTTTGAGGGGCCTCTAGGACAATCTCTCTAGCGAGTTGCCCTCCCTTCTGGGTGTAGCAGCGTGGTGCACCTCTTCCCCCTTCAATGGGCAATATGGATTCAGTCCCGCTCCCCTTCCTCGCTCCTGAATTTGCACAGCTCCCCAGGGCACAGGCCTGCACACGCGGCCGCCTTCAGCAAAGGCTCTCCTGGCCAGCTGTGACCATTACTCAGCCGTCCCTCCCTTCCCGTTACTGGTTTTAAATACAGACGTATGTACCCATAAAGGGGTATTTTGAAAACAAATTGCTTCTAATTTACACTGAGAAAACTTTATTTAAAGAAATTTTCCACCTGTTCCCCCCCCAGAAGGCCACCCGATGCCAGACCGCCCGGTCAGGCAGGCACGATGCTCTGTCCCAGTGGTCCCCTGTGAGCACGGCCACGTAGACCTGGTTGGGACACCAAGCGCCAGACCCCGCTGCTGGGCTGCTCCCATCAGGCCAGAACACCTTCTGGCCTGGTTTCAAACTGACATTTAGAACTACGCAGCCACGAAGAAAATCACGACGAATTCTTTAAAAAAGTAGTAAAATTAAAAAGCTAAATTGCTTCTGCTCTTCAGGTGAAAAAAATTAAAACAGGCAGCAAAGTAGAGTGGAGGAGCGTGAACGGGGATGTAACGGGAGCGTGATGTGATGCGGGGAGGCAGCTGCCTTCGAGGGCTTCAGCTGGGCACCCCTGAAAGGTGCGTGCTGGAAGGTGACTCGTCCACTGTGCAAACTGGCACCACATAAATCAGGAGAGAGGCAAAAAGCTGTAAACACCTGCACTGAGCTGGAAGATTTCTGCAGTTTCTTATTCATTATTGTAAGACACATTGTTGTTTTTCTAAATATAGGAAAACAAGCTGAAGAAATTACTACAAAGCACCCTCGATTACTTGGGTACAAATAAGGGCAATTTATGTTCCACTTTTTATTGCAAATGCTATTTACTGCGTCATACCCTGCACTAATTTTCATAGTTACACAATACGTTACTGTTACATCAAGTCAATAGGACTTTGGAAGTGTAAATGAGGGAAGATCTCAATCACAATGACAAATTAAACGATCCCAGGCAATTATTGTGAAATCAGAAAAAGCATATTTATACCACACATAAAATTGAGCTAGTCTATCTTTTATGATGATAGTCAAAGAAAATCAGTGCAAACAGATCCTTTGGAAGACAGGGGTAGTAATTACTGATTACAATGTAGTTAGGCTGTTTATGTCTAAAGTATTAAGTACAATTCTACAAGGTCTTAAGCCATGTTTTATAGCAGCTTCTGATTGATGTTGCTACTGTAAAACATTGTGGTTTCTAAGTTACCAAACATCACATTTTTTTCTATGCTAACTTCCATTTATTTTTATTTGGAAAAGAAACATTTTTTTTCAGCACTGTGGGCATTATATCAATTTCTTTCATAGTGATCCTACAGTAACCTCTACACTAATGGCATCTGAATTGAGAACAACAGAGCAAAAGATTTTTCACTCACAACCTCACAGCAGACAAATAGATCAATAATCCAGAATTATTTGGCTCTTTCATAATTCCCCATTTAAAATAACTACTGTATACTTGATGTAAGAATAAGATGACTAATCCTGGCTGTTGTAGAAAGCAGCTGTTTGCTAAACCCATCTTCAACTTACTGCAAATGAAAATGTCATCTGTAAAGGTCTGTGATTTTTTAGGACAATTCATCACAGTGATTAGGCACCTCCTGAAGCAAGACGTTATCGACTCCTGGCTTGGAAGAGTTAATTCACTGTGCTGCAAACTGACATGAAATGGAGGAATTGCAGGGAAAGGAAGTTTTAGCTTTGATATGAAAAATGAGCAGAATGAAACTGAGAGACATCAAAACGGAGCTTTTTATAGAAAACTCACTATAAAGCTGAAATTCTGTTCCAATCTCCCTATTCACTCCCAGCACTCTGGTTAGCAGAAATACTAACTGATGACCGGTTCTGTCTGCTTCTTGGTCCCTTCTTATGACAGGGTAACCTCCAACTCACCTCCCCACCTCTGCAGCATCAAAACTACGTAAAATGTTCCTATTGACCCATTACTTCCTTTCCTTCCAGTGAATCCTCAACATACCTCTTTATACAAAGGTATAACTATGTCCCATAGACCCTGATTTTAAATAAACAATGCTGTTTTGACTGGGACAATGCTTAATTAAAACTGCTGCCACTTCTTCCTGTAGGTAGAGGGGTAAGCTCAGCAGAAATTTTTTTCTGTCAGATTTGGGTTTCCAGAGATTGAGTATCTTCTAGTCAGTTTCTCCATATGTACAGCTTTTAAACTGAACTGAAATAGATGGCAGAACTGAAAAATAAGACTGACACAGTAAATCACAATGATTTATGAGCATTTAGGAATATGGGAAAATTTACTGTTCCCATTTATTTAAAGATAAATACATTACTTATTTATAGTCTTCATTCTCATGCAGCATAGAACACTTTGGGATTGTCTTGCCAAATGGAAGCGATTGGATTTTACCAATTATAGAGTAAAATTCTGGTATCCCTTGCATGCATGTATATGCAGTTTCAATTTCCTGGATGCAGTACAGATTTCAGATACTAAAAACCTGTTTTATTAGTCATCCTAATACATCCAACCAATACAGGATTAATCACTGATTTTTCCATGTCTTTTCCTATCTAGTTTCAGATGTTCAAAGCAATGGTTTATGCTGCCGTGTAGACATCAGTAACTAAATGTTTGCTAATAATTAGCCTGAATCTTGTATTTTTAAATTTAATCAATTTTCTTTAGTTTTACTTAATGAGTTGCACTCTAGTTCTCTTCTTGATGCTGTAGGGCTTCCTCAGCTTATATATTTCAATTGTATATCAGTCCTGAATATTTAAACCTGTTTTAGAAGAACACATAAGCATCTGGCAAATTTGGGGAATGGGATAACCACAAGAAACATGGCCAATATTCCCTTTTTTGCTGACAATTTTAATCTCTGAAACTGTAAACACATAACGTCAAACCTTGGGATCCAAACCTTAGGGAGCTTACTAACTCCACTCCACTCCTCAAGAGATTGTTAATTAGGATAATCAGTAACAGTTTCATTTGTTTGGGGTTTTTTTACATCTTACTCTTTAAAACTTAACTTTTAATACCCCTGTCAGTTTTCTGTTCTTTTGTAAATCCCCTAGTTATTTTTCTGCTAGCGAGATGAAACTGAAATCAGTATTTCAAATGTGATCGCAAAAGTCTTGTGAAAAGGCAGCAATACACGTTTGTCTCTCACGTCCTACCTCTGCTATTCAAAATTGCATTGGTCTTTTGCTGTATGCGCTTGCCGATGCTGCTCCGGGTTTGTCCCTCCCCTGGAACAGCGTTGTTCTTGATCACATTGTCTCAGCACCAAGTCGCACTTGGCCAAGAATTCTGTCGTCTGTTGTTTTCAGTCCTGCATTTGCATTATTGCATTCCTCTGGTGTTTGCATGTTAGAATTCATGCTAATTGATAATAATCAACTTCCTTCCTTTTTTTTTCTGAATGACTTACCAAGATACCAAAGAGGACAGAGCAGTGTTCCATGTCCCCCAGTGTTCCTTCCAGCCTGAGACATTTATCCTCATCCTTGGTTTAGGAGAGCATTTGCATTCCAGGTAACCTCTGCTAATCCGTGTAAAACTGAATGACACATATTGTCAAATGTTCCACTGAAGTCCCAGTTATATTTTACTTGCCACGTTCACTTCGCTGACTAATCCTGTGTTTCTCTATTCGGTAGTCACATAACTGGATAGGTTTGCTGAGTTTTTCAAGTTTGTTCTCTTCTTTTGAAATAATTACAAAACTAGCTGTGCAAAGGACGCATAACTGGGAATACAAAATTGTATGCGAAACTATCTATCAATTAAACAAATAAGTCTGAACTACAAAAAGTCCGCAGAAAGGCACTATAAAGATAGTCAGACTTTAAAAAGCAGCAAAAGAACATTTCAACTGAAAAAAAAACCCCTTAGACAGAAACATAATCCAGGATTCCTGACATCTATTCTAAAGAGAAAACACCATAGAGCGCATTAATAGGAAGAAAACAATAAAGACTTTATTAAAATTCTTGAAATAAAGAAGTTTTGGGAACATCAGAATCTGGAGTCTGGCCTTCACCCTACAAAGTCTGTTTTTTATCACTTAGTTGAGACAGCAGAAAGAACTTACTCTGTTTTAATTAAATAAGATATAGGCATTTGGAACCATTATTAGTTTATGTTTGGCTGAAAGTAACAGACAGATTTTGAAACCTATGAAAGCAAATTAAGGATGCGAGGTTCAGATATTTCCACGATTACTTTAACTTATGGGAATCTCTGGGGAATAAACCCAGCTTTTTTCCCCCCTCTGGTCACCACACTAGAAAGCTACTTAGCATTTGCACAGTTCATTAATGGTATTTTTCTTATTTGGTATTTCTTGATGTCACAAAAATGGATGTGGCACAAAAAATAACAAGACACATAAACATAAATGTGAGACTATTTTACTAGATGCAGTAGCAAACAAACAACAAGAAATAATTTTAGAGAGGATCCTCTTAATGTTTAATATATTTGCAGGCTTGACAACAAACAAAACCTGGATAAAATGTTATAAGAATCTACATCATAGACTAAGTAATAATCAAAATGCTCGAGGTTTTTAAATCACTTTTATGCACTGTACTTTATGATGTAGTAGTATGTTAGGCCTGTTGATGATCCTCAACCATGCTTGAAAGCTTCTGCGCTGCAATGCTTATTTAAATAGACATTCAGTCAGATAAGAACTACTTTTAGCTAATTCTAGTTTTCTTCCTATATCCTGCTCAACCTTTTCTGCTTTAAACATGATTTTCTTTAGCCTTTTCCAGTTGCATTTATATTGGAAAAATGTAATAATGTGCCTTTACATCTTCTCCACAAGACTCGGCCCGTTTGTTTTGGTTTTCACAAAATAAAATACCTTAGCAGTACTAGATTTTGTGTTCTCAGTTCTTCTCATATTGAATTTAAGTACCTCATGGATATCGATTGGAATCTGTACTATGTGAGCAATAGCTGACACGGTTTGCCCTAGTAACTATCACAAGATGAATCACTTTTTTCTTTCCTGTGATACCCTTCGGCGGATCAGCAAGCTGATCTTGCTCTCCGCACAGCCACACGATCGCTAGGCCTGCGTGAAAGATGCAACCAGAAATATGGCCATCGGTGGAAGCAAGAACGTGACTTCCCCGTCTGGCAACGGCGCGGTTTTAGATCAGCTTCAGGAGGCAGCAGTACTCTTCCCCTGTCCTCTGACAGCTGATTCCTGATCCCGGTGAAGCTAATGGAAAATGTTTCACTGGTTTCAGTACAACCAGAATTCGTCTCTGATCGAAACACAATCAATACGGGGAAAAAAAAAATCCAAATAGCTTAAAGATAAACACACAAAACACCATGTCAGTTTTGACATATCGCTCGGATGCAAAGATAGGTCGCTAATAAATTATTTAACCTTTCAGTACATCTATTTGGAAAAAACAACAGTACCACCTGAATTTGGAAAGTTCCACCAGCTGAACTGCCATACAGCAAAGCAAGCATGATCTATCATTTTATTTTCAGGGTACTTCCAAATAAATGGTGTTTGCACATTGCGTTACATGTCATCGTGTCACAAATATGCAGTCTCCAAATATTTTTATTTACAAGCTGCCACATGGAGAAGCCAATTGGCATGTTGTTTAGATACTAATTTCTGACATGTGCTTTGTATACAGAAAAATCTGATTTATGAAATGCGAGACAGAAACTTGTCAGTTTTTTTCAATAGATACAAGGATAACTGCATATAAATCATGACTACATTCCCAATAATTTCAAAAAGCTTAAACAGTTTATTTTTAAAATTGGCTATGATTTTGCAAAAAATATATCTTTTTTTAGTTGAAATGGGTTCAAATTTCTTATAATTTATACAAAACATTTTAATACGCTGGATGCTTTATGGACAAAAAAGGGCTGATAATCTAAGTCTGATGCAGTAAGATCGTGAGTGAAATACGACGGCGAAGAGACAGAGGAAGGCTGAAGGCTAAAGGCTACAGCCCTTCAGTCTGGTAACTCAGATACCATATGCACATCTTGTCAACTCAGATGAAGTATTTTAAAACATATTAAGTATGGACTAATACAGTGGCTAAAGTTGGCGTAACTTGTCCTCAATCGACCTTGGTGGAGCTATGCTGATTTACATTAGAAATGGTAGACTTTTTTCTTTTTTAAAAAAAGACAAAACTACTGTTATTCCATATGGAATAACTGTAAACCCTTTAAATAGGATATTTTTCAAGTTAAAAGTTCCCATGAAAAAGTATCAAAATGTTTTTTATTTTCTCCTTTGTTTTGCTTTTCTTTTACCCTTTCCTACTTTCACCCCCAGCCTTCTCGTTCCCCCTCTTCTGTTTTGCCTCAGAAAAAGAGGAAATACAGAAGAACAAATAAGGAGGACAAATAAAGATGAATATGGCAACAGTTTTTCATTTTTCAGTTTCACTGAAGATAAATGAAAATAATAAAACAAGGAAGTTCCACAGTAATTTGTTACACTGTCTTTCCACTAAAAAAGACAACAGAATAAAAGGTTGATGTAGATGTGGTAAGATGTAGCAATCTAAGATCATGTCTTACATATTTTATTTTGTAATTTCTAACCAGTGACTCAGAACACATGAAGCTCAGAGTAAATTTCATCAGCTGAATCTAATGGCTTAGCCTATCTGAAAAGGGAGAACATCTGCATCAGGAAAAGCACTGAAAAAGACTCTGGAAGAAGCAGCTTAACAAAGCACTGCCAGTGGTATTAACCATCAAGGGAAAGGTAAGTTCCAAGGAGACTTGGCTGACTAATTACGGGCAGAGTTAAGAAGAATTTGAAAGCTGAGATTGCCTATGTTACAAACACCTTTCTTTAATTGCTGAATAATCTTTAAAGTTGCCAGTCTTCCTATAGGACCTGGTCTTGCAAAATCATGTCTTTTATTGTCATCATTGCCAACAATAGCAATAACTAGGGTAACAACTTTACTATTTGTTAATTACATGATAAAATTAATTTTCTTTCCAATAAGCCACAATTAATACTTAAAGCTTCATGTGTAAATCAGTATGGGACACAAATTATGCCAGATTAAAAGCAGACGCACCATGTAGCCTCAGACAGATACCATATAATAGCAATATGCAAGCCAACAAAACCTGGGTGTTAGTCCTCTGAGCACTTTGCAAATGATTACTACCATCGTTACACACAATGCTCAGACATTTCTCTGCTGAAACAAGACTCCTATTTAACAGACAAAGAAAAATGAAAAATGTCAGTGGAGCAAAATTGGAAGATGCAAAACCAACAGCTGTGAAAACTCTACAGAGCAGTCATCGCATCATGCCAGGAAACACCTCTGCCCAAAGACAGTGCCATTTTTCCAGGCACAGCACAGCAGTGCTAAGAACTTCTCTAGCTTTTAAAAATTATTCCAAATAGAGCACTTGGTGTATGACCCTTTGTGCCCCACGAGCCTCCTCTATAAGGAGCACGATCCTGAGCATTCCTTCCCTTTTCTCTACGCGTTACATCCTTCAGCGTGAGATTCCTAAACATATGCGAGCATACTGCTGTTTGCAACTCTTTGTTGATGATTTCTGGCAATTAGTTCTATTTCTGTGGTTTTGTCACAAGAGAATAACCCATGTTCTGAAGCCAAGTGCTTCCCCTGCAAAAATGCTAAGTAACTTTTCCAGTTACTTATCCAGTAGGGTATTTCACAGCAGTAAATGTATTATTTTCCCAATAAGTTACTCTGGAAGTTATCATTTCTCTCCCTGAATGATATAACTGTTACTGACAGATTATCTGACAGCCTAGATGTCAAAATATTTTTCTTCAGTGTGTACTTGCAAATGTTAGAACTGACTGTCAGGATTTTGAGCTTGGATGAAGTTCACTTGATTTCAGAAAACAAACTGATTTTTAAATATTATATTCAGTTGCTTTGTTTTTGAAGAATAAATTGAAATAAAGCAGGGACAAAAACCCCCGCAAAAACCACATAGACTTCATCTGCCTTTTTCTAGATGAAAACACTTTTCATTAAAAAGTAAGATTACCTATGAATAGGACTTAAGAATAGTGGATTGTAGACAGGTCAAGTGGCAATGAAGCATCTGTTCTAGAGAGATTATACAATTTCTCCCTCTGCTTAGAAAACTGACAGCCCATGCTTTGCATCAATTTTACAGTGTGACAAGGAGGAAGCCCGGAAAAACACACTTGTAGAGCACACATTTCCTCAAAAAAGAGTTATGAATTTGAGTTAGAAATCCAAAGGCTGAGTGGAGAACAAGAACTGTATAGTGATTTCCATTAGAAGGCTGTGCAGGAAGGCCAAGAAAGGACTAAAGAGAAAGGGCCAACTGAGAGCATGAGAATAGGTTCAGCTGAAAAGTTATTTTTAAAATACTGATTTCTATGTGTAAAAATAAACAACAATACCTTTAGGCATCAGTCTGGGATACAGACTAGCTAATTACCTCTATTTCCCCCCATTTCTTGTATGTACAGGAGGAAAGAAACGCTCCCCCAATAAGCAGCTGGAGGACTATTCTATCCAGACTTTGTTTAATTGTAGAAAGAGTTGCTGCTGTTTTGTTTAAGGATTGTGCCCCAGACTATCAGGCCACTATCACATGCAAAATCATACGAAAGCAAAAGATGGTGTTGACAGAAAGACACTGAGAAACTTCTTGTATGGTGCCAGCCCTTTTCCTCCCTACATTAACTATTACAGATAATTTCTCTTTTCTTCAGGAATTTGGGACAACCCAAACTTGCTGCTGTGCCAAAACTCATGGCTCAACTTTGTGCTACGATGACTTCCCGGATACATTCAGAAGCTTGCCTGCACGTGTGCAACAGATTTGACTGAGTCAAAATTTTGAACGTATGT
Organism: Anarhynchus alexandrinus; assembly: GCA_008711295.1. Classification (NCBI taxonomy): domain Eukaryota; kingdom Metazoa; phylum Chordata; class Aves; order Charadriiformes; family Charadriidae; genus Anarhynchus; species Anarhynchus alexandrinus. Next base: position 1,312,396 of record VUYV01000235.1, on the reverse strand, counting down.
TGTATAGCATGATGAGGAACATGAGGAAAGGCAACAATCAGAGCAGACTGTTATTGCAAGAATATGCAGGCTATTATTATTCCCCGACTGGATCTCAGAAGACGGGGTGGCTGGGATTAGGCCAAATGAATTGTTCTGGTAGGTCTCAATCTCCTCCTGAGGAGAGGGTAATAGATTTTCCTGAAAAGAAGTCATGAAGAAATATAACAGGAAGCCTTTAATGATCTGCTTAAGAGATAAGACAAAACATTGCTGGGTATCTCTTTACGACTAAATATCTTTTGTAATTGTTGGACTCTGTCCTAATTAGCTTTGATATATCAGAGGACTGCTTTGTGAGCTGTTTGGTTAAAACATGTTGTTCTGTTCTACTTCCTTTCAGATGTTCTACGGATAACATTATTAGGTATACCTTTGTGTTCATTCACTATACTATTTCTATGCTAGTAGAACATACACACACGCTCTTAATTTGATTCTGTCTCCGAATAAACTGCCCAACTTTAAAAATTAGATTTAGCTCATTCTGTTTTAGCACTCTTGCATCCACTGATTGCCTGGAAGTTGTATCTGGTTCATTAAAGCATGGGTGTACTTAAATCTGCAGCTCTCTTTTTCAACACTTTTCAAATGTCCAGTATATTACTGTCAGTTCTCCAACTACTTCTATTACTAAACAAAGAAATAAATAAACCAATTACTTAATTAACTAACTAATTCTATGCTATTCTTTTCAGATTTCATATCTTCATTAGGAAGTCCAAACTACTGATCCTATTTTCATCTTGAATCTCTCGGTTCTTTGCAATTAATATCAAGATCCAAAATGCTCTATCTCATACCTTTCACAGCAAGAAGTTATATACAGCACCCAACAGTTTAGATTAAGCAAAACTTTGCTGAAATTGGAGGATGCTGTTACACCACATATTGCGGATAAAAGTGAGAAGCAGTTCTGCTTCTTGGAGTAATTAGAACGGAACCTATGATACAAATCATAGCTCACATGGCAAGCCAGATGATGAATGCAAAGGAATTATGCCGGGGCCCAAATTGTAGAGCCGACTGACATCACCCAACGTGACGAGCTGGGAATTCTTTAGAGTAGGAGTGTGTATCTTTGAGCAGAAGAGGATGTTACAAAGTTGAAAACGGCCAGAAAAGCCACGGAGCTTTTTTCTAGAAAACACTTGGAACTTTGAACAGAAACTCTTCTAGTTTCATTCTGTATTTTAAAATGATGCAGTTCTTTCTGCTAAGGAATATGCCTCTGCCTACTGCTGGTAAAGAAATATGCTTGTTTGCGAAGATACAGCAAGTTGAATAAATTTAATTTACTGAAGAAACCTATCTGCAAGACCATATAACTGTTTACGTCAAAAGAAGTAACAATGTTTCGGAAAAATAATCAGAAATTTCCATAAAGCAGAACTTCGTTTCTCTCTCAAATAAAAAGTTAACCAATTTCCACACATTGCAACAAATAAGCCTGTACACTTCCATTTTCTCAATATATGCTTGGTTTCATTAAATTTTACTGAGCTAAATCTTGTATATTTCTCATCAATATAAATTTGGCCAATCTGCAAAATCTGAAATACTCTCCCTGATGTAATTTTACTAGTTACACTGAAGTCATTAGCTGGTATTATTCTTCCATTTTAAATACCCATAGGCATGATTCTAATTTCGCATACAACAGTTAAGCTTCTAATACAAACAATTACATGTTCATGGTGAAAAACTTTCTGAATGTTAATGTAGAGCAGGAATCGTGGCCCATATATTAAGGCTGCAAAGCAAGCAGATAGTAGTTAAAAGTTTCATTTTTAATCTTTAACGATTATGGTATTTATTGTTTATTTAGCGATAGTTTAAACACTTTCTGACTTGACATCTTAGCTATGATTCCTACACTTCTGAATAAGCTCAACGGAAACATTTCAAAGCTAGGCTTAAGAAGGAGTGATAAGTTCAATAAGATAATCTTTATACTTACGAGCTTAAGCATTAATATACAAGTTCTTTCCTAAAAGTTTCTGTAAATAATGACGTAATTTGTAAAACACACTACACGGAAAAAAAAGAAGTGTATGAACAATAATCGGATGAGAAAACCCTAGTAAGAGTTTTCTTTAGAATGAAAGAAGAGTGTGTGTTATTTTCCTATGTAATCTACCAATTCTATCGTTTGGTAGATGCTGTTGCCTGTTTAGCCTTGCCAGCTGTGCAGAATCATGCTCCTTTTTGACCATGCTCCATTAGGGAAGAGATGTGTACACAAGTAACACAGCATTCAAAAGTGTTATATTGGAAAAAAAGAGTTACTCCTCCTTGTGTGTGGATCAGGGGTTTGATTCCCAGCAACAGCTGCTGCATCAGTACAGTACAAAAAGACAACTCGTGAGAAAGACCAACAGCAATTTGTCCAACTCTCCCAACTTAAAATATGACTAACTGGCAACCAAATTAGCAATTACTTAGAAGTAGTATGGAGTTAGTAGTAGGTCATTTCTATGGCTCATAAGCTTTTAGATATTCCAGGTTTTTGTAATTTTTAACTTGGTTTTTACTCCTGTGATAGCAATCTCCAGTCAACCGCACGAGATGCAATCATCTTACTGCACTGTGCATCAGTCAACCAGCTCCTGAGGCACCATTATGAACAGGTTGGACCTCCTCACAAAAGAATCTCAGGATTCTTCACAGCAGCAGCCAGCAATGGTTAAGGTTTATTAACGAGACAAGTTTTAATTGCATTCAGTATGCTACCTGATAATACAATCACTGTATCATCTGTTCTGGCATTTAATTTCACATTAAAATGATGTTATTCTGAAATATTTTTCACTGTGCTACACAGTACTGCATGTGAATAATTACCATAAAAGTCGTCTGGAAGTGGCTTTCACCTCCGTCTAAAGTTTGGGTTTTTTTGATGTCGTGGTTGGTTGTTTTTTGTTTGTTTTTTTTTTTATTTATTTGTTTTCCCTAAGTTTACTTCAATGACTTTGCCTCAGTTTCCACCATGGCATTGTAAACAGATAAATCAGTATCGCTGAGGAATGGCTGGAGCAAACTGCAGCGCAGGCTTGGTCACAGTGACTGGGAAAGGACCTTCGGAGGTTGGGGTTGCTGTTACGGAATAGGTGTCACATGACCACGTTCTGAAGCACCTTCATGTTGGTTACACAGCTGTGTAATTTTTTACAAAGTGCCGTCATAGTCATTGGTCTGACTAAGATTGGAGAAAAAAACCAACCAACCAACCAAAACCCCAACCGCCTGATCATTTCTGCTTTTTGACAGACTCCTTGTAATTTTAACAGAACATTCATGTTTTATACAAGTAGTGGAAAACTATGACAGCAACAGAAAGAAGAGCTGGAGTAAGTGACTAGTCAAGAATTCATCTGCAGAAAAGGCCGCTATTCAGCCAGTGGTCAAATCCACCTCGTGCACTTGGCTCTCTCCTCTCCTCACCTGCTTGTTCGTGACTCTCCAGCTGCTGCCGTGATCTCCATCTCCTGTACCCTGCCAAACCACCCCCACGCATGGCAATATTCAAAACCAAACCCCTCCAACTGGGAGACAGGAATTGTAATCATCCTGCTTGTATTTTCCCTGTATTTTTTGCAGACCACTGAGAGTTAGCATTTACATTGCAAAATTAATAACTCTAAATAGAAATACACTTGGAAAAATTCAGTTGATTCATTAAAGAGGCTTAACAGTAGATAGGTAAGATTTGTTCTTCACTAATGATGCATATGGCATTAAATTATGTTTTCAGAGAGAACAGAAGCATAAACAGTGCAGGATGTCTCCTCTAGCATGGGCTGATGTAACAGAAACTGGGAACAACACTGAATTTGCAAGAAAACCTGTTTCTTGCCCAATTTCCTGAATAAAGGAGTTCTGATAAGCATTGAAACTTTGCAAGCTTATCTGGACCGATCCATTAAAAATGGGACTTGATCCTACCAAGTGCTGAGCTGAAAGTCTCTTCAGATGGCATTCTGTAACTTGCAGGTTCAGGTCCTCAGCAAGGTGGGATTATTCATAAGAAACCTGCCAGCACTGAAGGAATATGTAATAAAAGCAAAACCAATCACTTATTTAAAAAAAAGCCAATGACATGATTAGCAACGATAGTATTTAAATTTTATAATAAAGTATTTGTCCTCCTTTTTGTGCAGGGAACAACGATAACCTGAGCAGGACCAATGTAAATTTCTTAAGGTTATGCCCCAGTTCTTTTTATATAGACTATCCCTGAGAAGAAGAAATGCGTCCACGTACTTTCAAAACTTTGATGTGCCCATTGCATCAATAATTTCATGGTATCTAGACAGCTATTGAGACTCTAGTAAAGTGGTAAACTGGGATGCTTACATGTAAGCATGTGAATTCAATAGGGGATGTAGATTTATTTTTCTTTTTAAATGAGAGGGAGGAATGTTAGAGGGACTCCTCATTGATACTAAGAAGCCACTGGTGAAACATTGATTTTGTTGTATAACAGTATATAGTAAAATTTTGTGTAGCCACTGCCGGTAGAAAAAGTACTGATTTAAACATATCAATTCTTTGGAAAATATTGGCTATTCTTTGTGAAGCTGCCCTGTGCTGCCCTCTTTCCCAAGAGGCTACTCTCCCATTGAGACCAATGGCAACTCCCTTCCTCTCACTTGGCTTCTCAGTTTGGGACTATATATCCACAGAGAGAAACACTAAGCTTTAACTTTCCTCACAAGAGTAAACCACCACAGGAATCATTTACAGCCCAAATAACAAAACAAGATTAAAAAAAAACACTAGAGAACTGCTCACACCACACAGTGACTTTTGAAGTACTGAGTATATTTATACAAACAAATACACAACTGCAGACGTTCAGAGACTAAATCATACCTTGAGAAATTTTAAGATGGGAAATTCTCCAAACCCTTCCCAAGCTAGCAATTTCCTGTTTCACAGGCTCTCAAGTGAAAAGCAGCTGATGGGTGGGGGAAGCAAGGGAAAATCTATACGTAAAGGCAGGGTTAGCTTTTGGGTTTATGAATGTCAAGCTTATGGTATCTTCCTCACGCCCTCCTGATGTTCTCAGCTCTGCTAGAGGCCTGATCCAACTCTTATTGACAGGCAGAAGACACAATGGAGCGCAACCCGCTAGGGAGCTTCTAAATAAAATCCACCTCTTGACAGAAGGAATTTAATGAAAAAAATAAAATAAAATTCAAATTTCAGTTTGGTGTTTTAGTATAGGACTTGTTTTATCTTCCAGTTACACATGATAAAAAAGTTTACATGCTTTGGGTACAAGCCTGTCCCTTATTCATTGAATCCTATGCATCAAATTGATGGGATGCCACCTTATTTTGATAAAATTCTCAAATGTAAGAGAAGAAATAGAGAGTTGCATGCCCTACAGCAACAGTCTTCAAATTTAAGCATCACGTTTTGTTTTATCTGAAATGCCCCCTGACTCACCCATTGCTCTAAGGGAATCCTGAACTGCGTTTAGACAAGGATGGAGAATTATCATTGTCTGTGTATAACAAGCATACGACAAGAGCTTCTTGAGCCACTGCCTTAACTCCAGACAAGACATACCCAGTGTCACAGAGCCCCTTCTGCTAATTGCACCTTTAAAACTTGAGTCTGTATAGGATTACAAGATTTAATATATACCATTACTTGTGCAAATTACCGTATTTTAAAAGTCACTGCATAGGCAGATGTAGTAGGATTTTCGTTTTAGACATCCACAAGAACGTTTACAAAATGCAACATACACAACAGTTAAAGCTTTTAAAATAAATAGTTCTCAGATACTTTCTTGAAAAGATTTGTCTATAAAGCACTAAATTAAATCCAGAAAGAGCATGTGACATTCTCTGCGTTACGAGAAAAACAAAAATATCAGATAATAATGTATCTTGGATAATATTGCATTCTGTTCTAGGATTTACAAAAGTAAACAAGATATCCATTCATCTACTTTGCTGAGCATCATGAACAGCTCCTTTCAAATGTTTACACAAAAAAAACCCACCTTAATTTTGCTTCAGAGCTGGTTTAGAAATGTTATTTACTTGTTTTTACTTATAAGCCAGAAAACCAGCTGGCTACAAAGGTATTAGCTTGGCATCTTATACTAAGTCAATACACATATAAATACCTAGTCACAGAAACACAAAGCTGCTTTTTCATTTTTCCCCTCCTTGACAGCATTTGCCAAATTCTATAATGCTACAGGAGAGCTACAATTGTCAATCTGAAAATGAAGACAAGTTAATATAAACACGGTATTTTTATTATCAACTTCTCAACAGTTGTATTAGAGTCCTGTATAGTCACGAAGGCAAGAAATCTCACTTTCTTTACATTGTTTTTCAAGAGCAGAGATATTTGTTCATGATCATCTTCTGTCAAACAGGTGACTTCTTTGGAAGGTGGTATGTCATAAGCTGCCACATCCAGTTCCTAGTGGGAGGGTGGACACTCACCTTCTGAAACTATTAACATAAATGAAAGCATGCCGACATTTAGAATACACACCAATGGACACAGCCAAAACTGCCGAGGGCAGGAACTGGCGCATTTAAAAAAAAAAAAAAGAAATCTACTAACAGAAAAGCACTGTAAAGGAACCACTTCCTGGAAAAGTTTTATTTTTCATATTATTTATTTGTCAAACTCTGCAAAAATTGTCAGTTAGTATAATATTAGAGATCTATAGAATGCAAAAAATATGATACTGTGATAGCTCTTTTAACAGTCACTTCTTCTATTGGTAGAACTTAAGCAAACAGGTAAGTGTGTTCATGCCAGCATGCAGAGAACTAGTCTCTCTTACACAGAAAATCTATAGAACATCCAAAAAAACCTGTATCTGAATTTCATGGAACAGCTCAAAATACAGTTAAAGTTATGTATACAAATTCATGGTTTCCCATGTTTAGATTGAATTGTGACATGTTGTTTATTATGCAAGAGACAAAAATTACTATAAGATTCAAGCAAGAAAGATTGATACTAAGTAAAGTTAACTAAAGCATTTAGTAATTACTAGTTTCTAACACTTTCATAAACAAAAAATATCTTCATGATAATAATGCATTTCCTAGATTAGCTCACCTTTACTCCCTTTACCATTCAAAGTTAGTATGGTATTTCTGAGACTGAAGAGCAATTTGTTCGTCAACATAGTGATAAAGAGTATTGGAAAGACAATTTTCAACCATTTTCTAGTTTCAATTACTTCCACACATGTATTGTTTTTTCTTATAGCTAGAAAAAACATTTGAGTTTTTTGTGCATTTTTGAGGAAAAAAAACCCAAACCCTTGGGTTTTAGATCAGTTTACCCTACTTCCTTGACCACCATCCACTGTCAAAATGTAACACGGATCATGGCACTACACTCACAACTTTAATGAGGACAGTACAGGGAACGTGCAAATTGCAGATAATTTTATTATGAACTCCCAGACAATATGGAAGCTACTGCTAAAATACAAAAATGAAGCACTGCAGGTTTTTTGTCCCCAATTTCAAGAGCAATGTAATTTAGTAATTTAAGCTTTTCTGCTGCTACCTTGGAGTAAACAAAGAAAAGAGCAGTAAGAAAAAAAGATGCAGAAAAAAACCCTGTTAATGAATGTGGAAGATTAAACAAAGGGGCTACTTTCTCCCTGACTAACCTATTGTCAGATTGCATTGTTTTATGCTGCTTTCCCTTATATGCCCAATAGCCACAAATTTCAGGCAGCTTGACTAAAATCTGGCAAGGTAGCGTTAATGCAGTGTTAGAATTTATATTTTGTAAGACAAAATGGCATCCTGTGGGTTCTTTCGGTTAGCTTGTTCTTTTCTTTGCTGTTTTTTCAATATCTATACCTTGTCACACAAATCCAAGATTGTTGTCTTGTCATGTTTCTCCTGGGCTACTGCAAAAGGATTTGCCTTATAGTTACATGTCCGCTGAGCTATTAAAAGCATAATGTTGACTCCACACCTGGAAATTATTATTTTTTTTTAAACAGTAGCATCAGTAGAGAGCACATGTGCATCCTGAGCTGCTTCATATTCCTGTGTGACAGTGTAAAGCGGTGACTGTTACTGTCACTTCCCTATCAGCTCGTAGCTTGTAGCTGAAAAGAACTTCAAAAAGCAGGAATAAAAGATCAATCTGAACCGATATGCCTAACAAGCACCATAGTTTTTCTAGGGGCTGAAATAATAAATCTTTCTGTAGGTGACTAGCAAGCATGCCTTGGACTACAGAAGACCATGAGATTTCAACTGTATCCAGCAGGGACTGCTATATTGCTCATTCAAATTTGCTATGTGACTTGGAAATCACACCAAATATGTTAATAATAATCAATAGGTTCTGTTAATCACTATTCTTGTAAATAAGCATGTATCTGAGAATGGATCTGATGAGGAGGTCAGATGGTAAAAGAATAGCAGTTGTCCATGGAAACACACTGTGACCCAGAAAATCTTCATGGAGTGAGTTTGGCTTTTCAACACACTTAATACAACCACAGAAATGTTGCACAGAACCTCTGCCCTTCTGGAGAGCAAGAGCTATACAAACACAGAAAATAAAGCCAGATTTGTCCAGCAAAAAATGTGGTTTTGAGAAAGTGAGTTGGTGATAGCTGCCTTGTCCAGGAAGAATTCCATGTCAAAGGAAAACACGGAGTGTGGTTCCTCCACCGGCTTGTCCATGCTGAAAGATGTATAAGAAAGTTCAGCCTGCAGACAATATACTTAAATAACTACCTTTAGAAAAAAGAAATTATTTTTGTTTGATACTATACAGAACGTTTGGAGAGCTCAAGAAAGAGCTCTCTTCATTTTTTAAGTCCAAAAGCAAGTACAGAGGCATGTGGGCAGCTCCACATCATGAGTGTTGATAAGATCAGGTATGGCTAAAACAAACCAGTTTGGTATACTCCCACCAGGTAACCCTTTCGAGTTTAAGTCCATAGTTGTCTTTAAGGATATGTACAAATTTTTTTTTTTTTAATATTTATGAGTCCATTTGCTCCCCATATTTTACATAAGCAGCCAAAAACGTTTTATCATTTTGAAGAACAAGTCTTTTTTGAAAGCATAATTCTCTCCAGAAAAATCTTCTGATGCAGTGCCCTGATCTCTAACAAACTGCAACTTTGTCTTGTCCCAGATCATGACATAGGAAAAAGGAGATCGGGCTTGTCATTCAGGAGACTTGCAGCAAGGAGCTTCATGCTTTGTGAGAAGCATCATTCCCGACACTAGACAGTATTTATTGTAGCAAATAAGCCTCTAGTCAGGAGTTCCTATCAACAGATTTGCAGTGAATTTTTGGTGAACATTCATGCCAGACTATCATACTCTTGCTCGTAAAAAAACCCCACCCAAACCAGTAGGATCACCACCATCTCTAAAAAGGTCCTCCCTTAATTGACAATGGCAAGCTAAGCACTTGATTGCTGGAGTTGATGGCAGTGAGAAGCAATATTGATGTGAGAGTAAAAAAAAAACCAGTAGATCTGGAGCAGGGCACCCTTCCCCTGTTCCATGCTACATGAAATTATATTCCTAAAATGGAACTCCTATAAATGTGCTCAGGCTTGTCCTATTTGCCAATGAACCTGGATGCTTGAGATACCACAACTACTTTTGACATCAAGTGAGATGACAGCTTGAGTTGAATCTTTCTTCCATACCAGCTTTTTTGCAGTGATTTCAGGAGTTGCTTTTCAGCTTCACAAGACATCAGGTAATGTGTATTTATTTATAATGAGAACTCTAAAATTAACTTTTGCTGTTGAAGAAGTAGCACATTAACTTGGCATCTCAATTTCAAGCTGCAGAGAATGACCAGCATGCCAAACACCTACTTGGAACACAGAGTTCTCTCTGGCATAAACTACTCTGCAACTGTACACACACTAACAGCACTCAGTCTCTTAACAGATTGGGCAAGTCTTGTAGCATAACCGGGCAACACTTGACACAGTGTATAGGAATACACACAGAAGCTCTGTATGGAAAATTAATGGGAGTGAAAACATACAGGAGAGGGGGATACAAAGAGTTCAGTGCCACTGTTCATTCCAAGAGGTTTATTAGTCCACAATTTTGACACAGAAGGTAGCAAAGTGGTTCTGGATCCGACTTACAGATGACTTCAGAATTTAAATTATGCTAAAACCTATCAAGTTAACTAATACTTGATACATACAGAACAACACTGCAGTTTCCTTCTTTCTTCTTAAGAATTTAAGGACATACTCCTTCTGGGGCCACCTTCCAGTCCACATCTCAGCATGGGAGGCCAGCACCACACTTGTCCAAAACCATCTCTCTTCTTTCATACAGATAATAGCGTATCAATGTTAGCTCCCAAAATTGTTACGTGACTGTTTGCAAGGGCAGGCAGTGTTAGTTTCAGTATGCATTTTCAAGCCTTTCTTGCTACTATTAAAGCTTTGGATACATCTTGAAGAGTTGAAACAATACAGAGGCCTTCATGGCATCTCTTAAGTGACCAAAACAGTAGATCAAATACAGGGAAAAAAAAAAAAAAAAGGCAACTGGAAATCCAACTCAAGCAATACAGGCAGGATGCAGAGGGTAAGAGTGGCGTTGAGAGTACTAAAGGAGAAACTGGGATGTTGTCATGTTGTCACTTGCAAGGAAAAAAGGGAAAAAAAAAAAAAAAAGGCAACTGGAAATCCAACTCAAGCAATACAGGCAGGATGCAGAGGGTAAGAGTGGCGTTGAGAGTACTAAAGGAGAAACTGGGATGTTGTCATGTTGTCACTTCAGGTGCAAGGAAGTTCAACTGAAAGTATAACGAGAAACTAAGACATCGGTATGCTTCTATTAAGTTTCCTGAATTGCTTTGTAATTTAGAAGTTACCTTCCTTGTACTAAGAAATAGTTTTATCTACTATCCTTTCTGTTGATTTATACTCAGGATATTGCAAAGTGGAAACATAAGACCTCATAGTCAAAATCCTCAGAAATAATCTGCGCTAAATACCTTATTTTGGCACATTACCAATCCATAGAGTTCTTGGTCCCCAATTAGGCACCTAAGGAAGCACTGCTGAGAAAATATATGACTGAGAAGCCACACAGAATACAGATGAAGACAGATGTTTGATCATAGCTCTGTTTTCACTATTAATAGACTATGGCCCTTTCCCAGAACCAAAAGTAACTTGGTTTTTACCAGGCCTCCAAGCTCAAAACTACTTTAAACAAAAATGCCTGTCTCTTATACCAATACTCTACCAACTAGCTGTTGGCTATTTTATAAAGATATGCAATCTTAGTAAACTCAGGTGCTTTTTTATTCTAACTGCATTTGCATCAAAAAGCATGCAAGATTCTGCTTCTAAAAGCAGCAAAGACATACTAATTTGAGTTTTCTTTTGCATTATTCAAGACTTTGTCTTGACCAGATCTCCAATCAGTACACTGGGGAGCAGCGCAGGCCTTACACACTTCTGCCAGTGTCTCTGCACTGTGCTATAGGCACCATCAGGACTAGGAAACATTTGAGGATCTGCTTGGAAAGCATCACTGATGTGTAAACGTTAGCTATAACACCTACAGAGGCAGAAACAAGCTTCAATTTCATGACTACGTGATTTGATGGAAGCAATTAAAAAAGAGGGAATAGAACCAGCAAGCAGCTGCATTGTGATTGAATATCCCTTGCATAATTTGGCCTTTGATCGTATTAATCTAATTCCCAAAGGCAGTTAATAGCTTTGCTGACGCTTTAGAGTGCCTGGCAGTCATAAAACAGGCCCCTCTCTGAGGGAACAAAATTCAGATGCCAGAGAAAAGACTGCCCAGTCATGGGGTTTCGGCTAGACACTGGAGAAGCGACACAGTGATGCTACAAAAGATTGTTGCTGATCCATTTGCAGCAAGACAGGTATGAGCAGTGAGTGTGCCACCACACACCCGCCAAAGGCTGATCTTCTCATAAGCATCACAACAGAGGCAAGATCTGATGATTTTCAAAAACCTCGCTCAGAAAAATCTAGAGCTTCCTGGCTGTATGGGCAAATTAATGGGACTGCAAAGAGAAAACAGGACCCTGGAGTTACTGGCTAAGCTGGGAAGGCTCGAGGACCCAAAGATGCCCAGGTGACGTTTAAGCCACAAGGAAGACTGTGGGTATGCTTGGCCTTACCAAGAACGGCCAGCAAGCAGCGCGCGGGAAGCCCCTCACCCCCAACGTCCAAAGAAATACAGATTTACTCACGCATGAGACGTTCCCGGAAGCCCAACTTCGCTCCTTCGCGCTTTCCTACGAACCTTCCCCCTCCCCCCCCNGCCACGTGACGGCCGCGGGGCTCGCGCCGGCGGGCGCCGCTCCTCCTGTCACTGGCTCCCGCGGAGAGGCGGCTTTTCCTCCTCCCTCCCCCCCAACCCGCGCGCGCAACGCAGCTCGCCACGCGCCCGTCCGTTGGCGGGGCGGCGGCGCGGGCGGCCCAATGGCTGCTCCCCCCCGCCAGCGGCTGACGCCTGCGGAAAAGTCTTGCGAGCGGGCGGCGAAAGCCGCGGGCCGAACCGGACACCGGTGCTTCCGCGACTCCGCTTCCCCGGGCGGGTGAAGCCAACTGCCGCGCCACGGGGGCGGCCCTCGCTTCAGACGCCGCCGCCTCCCTTCTGCGCGGGCGTTACCCGCCGCCCAACCACCCCCTCGGGCGGTGGCTTCTCCTCCTCGCCGTGGCCCAAGCGGACGGAGCTCGAGCCAGCACCGTCCCCGCTCGGGGAAGCCATTATTATCCGCTCGTGCCAAGAGCGCCACGCCCCACGCCCAAAGCAGGGCGGGCGAGCGCGGCCCCCGCCCGCGAGACGCTCGCGAGGCCCCCGCTTCCTCAGCGTCGTCCGCTCCCCCACAGCTCGGAGCCCCCGTTACGCAACTCCGCCCGTGATGGCAGCCCGCCCTCCTCCTACTCCTCCCCCCGCACCCATCGCTCCCGAACCCCCCCGCCTCCCCGTCGTCCGATTTTTAAAGGTGCACGCCAAACCTGCTGGCGCTGGGTAATCGAAAAGCTCCCTCTGAGTGACGGCTCTTCCCACCTCTCATAAGCCGCGAATCTCCGAAACCCCGCCCCTACCTCAGACGCTGACCAATAGGATGAGGCCGGCTAGGGAGGCGGGCGCCGACGGCCAACCAAGCCGAAGCGCAGCGGTGGAAGAGCGCTATGACTGACGTAAGTCAACAAAGGTCACGTGCGGCGCCGCGCAGGCGGCGATTGGCTGCGCTGGCCCGGGCGGGCGGGGAGGGGAGGGAGGGGGGTCACGGTGGCGGCGTGGGGTTCGCTGTGTGACACAATTACAACAACTTTGGGCAGCGGCTGGGGAAGTTTGTACGGGCGGCAAACACTCCCCGCGCGGCGGGGCG
>VUYV01000235.1:1217807-1297017 GCA_008711295.1 Anarhynchus alexandrinus | reverse complement strand
GGTTGGGGAGGGGGGGCGGAGGGAGGTAAACACGAAACAAATACCGGGAAGGGACACGCACGTCGCCGGGAGCGCGAAGCCCCCGGTGAAGGTTGAGGGGAAACTCTCCTGCGCATTGCAAGTTCTTTCTGGGTGCTTCCCTGCTGCAGGCAGGGCGTTCGCAGCGCCGGTGTCCTCCTTATCAACCTGTAGCACATTCTGCTGCCCATCCGTAAGCTGTTGACAAAGGCGGTGCAGGCTGAGCGTCTGCCGGCTGTATTTAAAGACTGAAGGCGAAGAAAATGTTCGTGCGACAGAATAAGTCGCACTGTTTTTGAAATGCCACACGGCTGAAGCAGGGGACTGCATTTTTCTGGTTCCTGCTTTCTGACTTGTTCCTGTCAGTAGCGCGGCGTTTGACACTTTGTTCATCCTATTGTTGTGCCCGTGCTGTACGCTGATATTTTCACGCGAAGAATCTTTTTCTGTGGCTGGTCTTGGTTGATCTGAAGACCTGACTCTAAAGTGCGCTGAGTTCGGTAGCCTAGGCCCTTACTTGTGTTTGGGTGTTTATTTCTGGCATGATTGGAAAAGCTCAATGTCAGGACGTGGGGGGAGGGGGGAGGGATGGAAGGAAAAGCAACTACACTTTTCTTTGTGCTTATATTTAAAAATACCTCGTGGTTTCCTTTTTATTTTCAGAGTTATTTATAAAAGTACTTCTTCCGATAAATCAAAAAGGTAGGGGAGTGACATGTCAGACCAGTTAAATAATGTACGTTAGCTGTTAGTGGACCAGAAATAACGTCTGCTCTGTGAATGCTGTTGAGGCTATCGGCAATATTAGAAAGAATCATATATGGGACAGAGCTTAAGGATGCCGGATAGAAAATAAAAGCATCATATGTAATTAGATCGTCTGATGCCTATCATCACTAGGTTAAGTTTTATTTTGCATACTGTAAAATTAAGTAATGCAGCGAGCGATTCAGCATATTAGTTGTTTTGAGTGCTTTCTTGCATATAATGCATTTTCTTTTTTTATACCAGTCAATTAAAGTTTTAGTGTATACAGTCCAAGATAACTGAAGTTGTGCAGCATCTTGATAGTTTTGAAGTGTATTTCTAAAAATATCATTTTATGTTCTGCTGCTGTATCAATGTATGAATCTATGCAGTGAATACTAAAAAAAACCCACAACCAAATATTTTGCTATTTCACTTCACTTTTCTGACAGTGTTTTGGACATTTATGAATTGCACACTAACTCATAAAGCGTGTTATCCATAAAACTTGTCTCTGAGAAAAGTAGATTGTTAAGGAAGTAGAAAGATTAAAATGTTAGTGTTCAGTGCAGAGATGTTTGAGAAGAATTTCTTGGCTTGAACCAGGTTAGGTTTTGTTTGTGCTTTTTACTTTCAGGGAATGTGCACGTTTCAATTACTGTTATTGATAAGTGAGAATTTGTTATTTTTAAGATGTTTGCTACTTAATTCCTTTCCTGTGTGTGTGAAGCTTCATACAGTCTACACTGTATGGGAAGGCTTAGAGTAATTAATCTAGCAAATCACTTTAATTCCATATAACAGTTATTTTTATTGTAGAAAGTGTGGCCATATATATGTGCATTTAATTAATAGGTTTTACAGTGATAGTAGCAAAATCTTTCCTTTTGTGCATGGAGCAACAACAGCTAACAAAGACCCTAGACTCCATAATTATGAAATCCTAACTGACTGATTTAAGAATCTACAAACCAGTGCATTATAAAGTAACATGAGATTTATGTGCAACTATAGCAGGTAAGGAAGACCTTTGAGTCATGTTTCCAGAGGAATCCTTCACAAAGGCAAACATTTATTGGCACTCCCCGTACACCCGGAATTGTACACCCACTATTGAAGCTTTTAAAAAGGCAGGCTGTAGCAGCATCTCTTCTGTGAGCGAGCGCCTGACAGTGTTACCTGTGGTTAAGGTGGTAGGAGCAGTGTACATGTCCATGGAGACTGACTGGTGAGGTCCTGGGTTGCAAGTGTTGAGGGAACTGCTCCGTAATCTGCACAGGCACTTGTGCAGCAGCAGGATTCTGTTGTGGACTTAAATTCGGTGCGTCAATACGAGGAGGTACTACTCTCGTTTTTACTGGGGTTCACTTGGCAGGAGTCAGTGCATTGGCTCCAGCCACTTGCAGGCCGATCAGGAGGTTTCACGAAGCCTTTGCAGTGGGAACTCTGGTTTAATGAAGCCACACCCTGACAGAGTTTAATACGAAGAAATCTGGGATCTCTTTCAGGGATGGAGGAGGCTTCGTGTCTGGAGCTTTAACATAGTTGTGGGTTTTATGCATGCTCCAGGTCTGGACTGTAATCCCCCTTTTTATGTACGTTTTGCTTTGTAGGGTGTGTGGCTGTAGTATCATGAACTAAACTGAGTCCTGCTGCTGGGTGTAGCAAATCAAAAGAGCAGATAAGACATCAGATCTATGCAATTTTATGAATTATTGAAGATATAGACTAAAGGTCAGGCATATTGTATTGTTGCTTCATGTATCGGATATGTGATAAGCCAGAAGAAATCAAACTTTCCTGTAATGGTGTACACGCTGTTAGTATGCGTTACAGAGGAATAGAATTTTCTGTTGCCAAAAATTTGGTATTTATTTTGCAGAAAAGGAGCCTGAAAGTCATAGTTTGCAGCTAGTGTGGTTTTGTGGGAGGGGAGAGGGAAATTGGAAGACAGGTCACCTTTCAAACTGGTTGAAACGCTGAAAATCCAATGTAGCCAGTCTGGTATAGGAGAAAGTGCTTACTTATGCTTCTGTAGTTGACAAGATCGTTAATGTGAAGGAGCAAAAAAAAAAAAACCCAAAACAAAACAAAACCCCTGCTGTTATCTTCATGTCTCTTTCTCCCAGGAAGATGTTCTCGCAGGAGGTGAAGCTTAAAGAAGCTTAAGGATTACTTGGGGGGGGCGGGGGGAAGGAGGAGGACATCCATTGTATTGGAAAGCATTTCCTTTTTCTTTCTTTCTCTCTTCCTTTTTTTTTTTGTTAATGGTACTTCCAGTGTTTAGCCAAAGTTGACTTTCTTTCAGTGACAAACCTTCATTTTGTAACCTGTAGTTATTTGGCTTCTGTACAGGTTTAGGTTGATGTATCTGGTCTAATGTATTTGCTATAAGATATTTGTTAATTCCTATTCATTGAGTTTAATCAGTTTGTCATATCCTGTAGACAAAATTTGAAGCATGTTTCCATTTAAAAGTATTGATATTGAAGTTGATTTAAAGAGAGATGAAGTAGTTCCATGCAATATGCCAGTTTTTGGTCTCTATTACCTTTTGTGGTTTTGCAGCCCTTTTATTTTTAAGCTGATTTTAAAAATGGTATTTCCTTTCTGTAAAGGCCATATGTGTTGACAAAATTAACAAAGTGTTTATCTGTGCTTTTATTAAGCATAGAAAGTAAGCGCACAGTGACAATATTCTTTTATCTTTCTTATAATTGTAGGTGTTGCTTGTTTAAAAAGAGTTCTGGACAGTGTGAATTAGTATATATTGACTTTGTCCCTTTTGTGTTGACTTTAATGTTAATTTTCTACTAATCTATAATTAAATAGCCTCAGTTTTAATTATAACAGACTACTTGAAAAATAATTATGGAGGAAAACATCTTAGCGGATTAGTCTAGGTGTAATAAAGTTATTTTTTTTAATAACTTTGGAAACATTTTGGCTTAATTTATTTTCATCCGAACAAATAAATACTGTTTTAAGAAGAATTATGGTTTTTGCCTTATATAATGGCAGTACTGAGAAACTGGGAATTAGTACCATGAGACATTTGTAAAGCATACCAGGAAGTGGGCAGCTGTTCCAATTTCTGTAAATTTGTATCTGAGCTGTTCCTTTATGGTTTTTTGAAATACATTATGCAATTTTTATTATTTGATTATTATCTAGCATACTGTCTGTTAATGTGAAACAATTGAAATTGGTTAAAATTTTGTAAGTTGTGTTATGGGTGGAACTGGTTTTCTAGCCTTTTTCGAAGGTGTTTGGAATTGGAAAGATTTGAAGTAAAAATGTTAAGTGTGTTTATTGGCTAGTTGGGACTGATGTATAAATTTTTTAAGATCGGTATTTTTCTGTATGCAATTTGGGCTTTCTGTTAATAGAGTGGGGTTTTTTAGGACCCAGTTAAGGTGTAATGGGTGACACATTCTGTAGTTCATTCTTGTACCATGTTTATACTTTGAGTCTATGTGATATTTACGTATCCTGGTACTTAAAGTCTTAGTTATAGGTTTGCAATAGTTGTACTTTCTCTGGTATTAAAAACAACTTTTTTTTTTTTTTGACATTACACAGTACTTTTTGCTTAAGTGAGAGATACTTAGCGTGTTTTGATACTTTCAAAACTAGTGTTTAAGGCGCATTTCTTTAAAATAGTGTTGTTTATTGTTCAAAACTTAAGTTCTTGAATGTTTCTTAAACTTGAAGTGCAGTGTTGTTCCTTCTTTGGGA
This sequence comes from Anarhynchus alexandrinus, assembly GCA_008711295.1. Lineage (NCBI taxonomy): Eukaryota > Metazoa > Chordata > Aves > Charadriiformes > Charadriidae > Anarhynchus > Anarhynchus alexandrinus. The sequence goes on along the minus strand of VUYV01000235.1, from coordinate 1,292,514 downwards.
AGGTAAGGAAATCAAAGGTTACAAAGGTTACACTTGTCATTTTAGTATGTTAATGAAAAGGCAAGGGTGGACCTCGTCTTTACAAACAACATGCTTTTGTAGAAGCGTAGTTAAGATTGCAGGGCAGCTAGTATTGGTATTTGCATTTCAGTAAGCTTTATGTTTGCTATCGGGGACTATTGATAGGGAATACAATGCAAGATTTTTCCTTGTTATAGTAGCTTTTCATGTTTCTCATGGAATACATGTTACATACCGTAGCTTCTAAGTGCTGGTCTAACGAGTCTGGAGGCTGAAGTGGTCCTTTTCTTCAAGTGACATATATGCATAGACTTAGGATAATTCATGCCCTACTGACTTAATAATCAAACAGACAAGATGGGCAGCAATTCGAGATAAAGAAGAGAGAGAAATATTATTGTTTTTTAGCAGTTGAGGAATAGAGGTTCTGATAAATTATTTAAATTTTGAAAGTGTGAAGAAAACCTGTGGCAAGGATAGGACACAATTGTTTTCCTTCCATTCCATTCCAACAATTTAACCACTGAAATCCTTGCATTGATCCATTTGTGGATCACGATACTTGTGGACTCTAGCTTTTGAGTTTCTACACAGGTAATCTCACATACCGAACATGAAGAAGAAATAGAACAAAAGCTTTAGATTATCTATACATAGTATTCAGGTGTGCTTTCTGCTCATGAAAAGCATGGTGCTCTGCCTCTTGCCAGTCTTTATAGCTGTTTGTTCACTGTAGTGGGTTGAGTGGACTTGATAATTGTGGAGGTAAGACAATCTGCAAGTGTTGATACCATCTGAAGTAAGTGTTGAAAGCATCATCTAAAAGCTATACTGTATGTTTGTTGTACCATTTTAGAAAAGGGTAGATGTTTCATACTTGGATAACTCTGTGCATGTGGAACCATTTGTTTTCATGACATTAGTAAGGAGAATTAAGAAGAGTCATGGAAAATATTTACAGCTATAAAGTAATTTTATGCTGATCAACATTTATCCAGTACCAGAATTATATGCCATAGCCCACTGTTGTTCTTTGTCCCACTGAGAATTAGGCAAACTTAGATTCATGGGTAAAACTTCAGGTTGAACTCTGGTTAGCAAACGAATACTGTTGTTCTTGGTCTCAACTGATATGATTTTTGAGTAATGGGAGGGTTTTTGCAGTATTTTCAACAGACTGAAAGGGAAGGAAATGCATGGATTTGTAGTTTGAGAATACTAAAATAGTTGTGTAAAAATAGTTATTGCTGTAAAGGGCTTAGATCAGCTTCTGCAGAAATGAATTTAGCAGATGGGATGCGAGTCTGAGGTGAATACGTATCTGAGCTAGGTGGTACGTTTTAGTATTGGTTCAGATAATTCCAGAAGCTGATCCATTATCATGCTCACTGTGAATGCGTGTAGGTATATGTGTACAACTTCCAGTCCTGTAATTTCACACCTGTCTTGTATTTTACATGTACAACTCATGTAAGTTACTTTTCGTTTTAACCTTGCTTCTTGGTGAGATTTTGCAACTGTCGTGTTTGAAGTGTAACATTTGAATAATGCATCTTCACAATTACAAATTAAAATGATGCTCATTAAACTTCAGGTGTCATTATAGAGACCAGTTGACAGTCTTTGTTACAAATTTTAACAATGTTAATCTTCTTCACTAGAAGAATACTTCTTTATAGTTAAAACCAGACAAAATTGAACTAAGTGGTCCTGTATGCAGTCCTACAGAAGGCTTCCGGGATTTGTATAGGTGTACCTGAGAGGATAATCTTGGGTACCTTACAGAACATTTTTGTTATGAGGAAAGAGAGAAACTGGGTTTGATGTAGTCTAATCTGAGTTTGTTGGACCAGGGGAGTTCTGTAAAGTAAGATAAAATAATTAAATATTTTATTGTATGTTTCTGATGTACAGATAGGCACATTAAAGAAATAGCCATAGTAGTTGTAATTCCTGTTGTGGAAAGGCTGTTTTCAAGACTGGTCTGTTTCAAGACTAGTCTGTTGAAAGTTTGTTTTCAAGACTAGTTCTATTGATACTGTCAAAAGTAGTATGTGCCATTTGATAGTTTGCTTGTGGACCTAATAAAGTTTGTTGAATGGTACCTTTTTAAAATGAGCCTCTGTCAATATTTTGCAGTGGATCAGGTATTATTCTTGGTACTGAATACTATTGTTTGTATCAAAAGAATGATAAGAAAGTATTCCTTATGTAAATAAAATACTGTGTTATTGAACAGAAAGCTCCTTAAGTGTGTTTGGGAGTTGAAGAATATTCTCTATCAGCTACTTTCACTTTAGAGTATAAGAGGACGCATGGATTACCATCAGAGTTGTTTTGACAAAATAGTTTCCTTTATGGTTCTTGCATTTACTACATAGCATTCACGGAAGAAGCTTGTTTAATTAAGATGTAGAATTAAGAGCTCATTTATAGTTTTGTAAAGGGAGTGACTAAAAGTGTGTTATGAATTACAACCAGAACACTATATGTCTATATATGAATTTCCTTTGTGGTAAGTTGTTAAATTAATTGTTGTTCGTTAAAATGGCTTTAAGTCATTTCCTTTTCTCACAGTGGCATTCTGAGGATTATGATTCACTTCTCAATATAGATTGGTTATTAAAGTCTAAAGCAGATTGAATTGTGAGTGTGCTTTTCATTAAATTTCTGCTTGCATTTTGAGAATTTGAAAATTCTGAACAGTTTCAGGATATCATTTTCAGCATTAGTCAAAAGATCCAGTGCAGTGGCTTTTAAAATAGAACCAATAGGTCTTTCTTTTTTGGTGGTATTACGTTACTTCCATTGCAGTTGACATTTTAACTTTTCATTTAAGCACTGTTTTCATTATCTTATGATTTCAAAACTTACTTGCTCAAGAATCTAGAGTAGAATAATGAACTGAAGTTAAGGCTTTAGTTTGATGTATTTTTCCTCTAGGTAACAGAATTTTAAGTACTCTCTCTGTTGCTTCTCGTATGTGCCCGGGGAACCGTTTTGGGGCCTGTGTGATGAATAAGGCTGGAGAACTGATTCAGATCAAAAATAATCTAGTAAAAATAGAAAACTCGTTAGTTTTAAATAACCAATACAGTTCATTGTGCAGACTCAAGAAAGGCTGTACAGGTGCTTTAAGAGAGAGAGATTTGGGAGGCTAGGATGGGTCCAGCTTAGTGTGACACTGTTTCTTTAAGGAATATTTATAAAACTACTGCTGAAACAGAAAGGTTTGTTCCCTTATCTTCTTATGGGGGATGGAATTATATATATTTTGGAGGCACAGGTTGCCAGGATTATATTTCTTTTTTGGAGAAGAGGGATGGGATGAGCACAGTGGCCCAGCTTCATTACTCTCTCTGAAGGAAGACAGTATTTTGTGAAGTTAGTTTTCTACTAGGAGACTTGGGACAGGTTCAGATCTGAACATATGTGCGGCAGCAGAGAGTGCCAGAATATATGTAATGAGGACTGTAGGAGAAAACTAAATCTTTTTTTATGAAGCTGTTTTATGTCATTGCGGACATGACTCTGAATGAAGGAAAGATGCTGAGGGATCTAGGTTGAGTACTTAATGAATTATATTTGAACCTATGCCTATTGAAAATAAGGCCTCCATTTTATTTTGGGGAAGAGGAGAAATTAAAGAGCCTTCTGGGAAGGTTTTTCAGAATATAGTGTTATAATAAAACCAAAATATTTTCATTTAAAGTAAAATGGAGGAAAAGTTGGAAAAGTATACTTGTAAGATTAGATGCGAGGAAGAGTGGGAAACCAAGGAATTAAATGGGTGGCATAGTGATGCAGGCAAAATGTGGGGGCAGTAGCAGTGGAAATCATAGTATATATATTCTTTCCAGCAGCAACCTGAATCTTGTTCCTGGATACCATCTAACTGTTACTGCTAATTTAAAGTAGCGTTTAAGCTCTTGATGGTGCTGGTCCCTGCTTCAAAAGATTTTAAAAACGAGGTAAACAGGAACAAAATAGATATAACAAAATTGAGAAGGGCTTGTAGAGAGTGTGAAAAAGCTTAAAAAGAGTTATATGCTCTAAGTTCTGAATGTAACGGTGCTTCTGCTCTCTCCCATTTTTGAAATAAAAGTAAAGCATGGTAGAAGAAGCTGCTCCTTTAACAGAAGTGTTGGATGCATTGTCTATGTCTTTATGTTCTCCTGCTGCTTCCTTTTCCCTCCTTACCCCCCAAGGAGAGGAAGAGTAAAGAAACCTACTGCTTCTCCTCTTCCCTCAAGGTGAAAATGAAGGCCAAGAACTGCCATGTGTCTGTTCTCATGTCATGTTTTGCTGCCTTTAGATTTGAAGGATAAAGAAAGCTGAACAAGTATGGAATATGTAGGTGGAAATGTTAAAAGGGCAAGAAAATAGTATGGAATTGAAAGGCTGTGTAAGGGTGAATGATGCTGATCTAGAGAATGTAACACTATAGTTTAATGCAACGAAGTGTAGAAAGAGTGTAAGATGAAGTGGAAGGATAAGAAAAATGGAAAACATCCATTATATAACTTCATAAAGCATGTCATAAGCAATCTCTGGTAGGAGAGAAAAAGTGGGATGATACTGGGAAGAATAAAGAAGTACAAAAATTGAGTGCATTGGTTGGTAAACTCTAATGGAACTTGGCATATTATAAGTATAGTAACTAAAGTAAATGATACACACCATAGTTCTTAAAACTTTATGTGTTCTTAGTCTTTGGTGTGGTGCACAGAAATGTGTTGTTTTCTGAGTATTTTTAATCTTTCTTGGGTTTTAAGGGCTGGAAGGGCAGAACCTTTGAATTTGTGATTTTGTTAACACTTGAACATTATAAATTTTCAAAGATGGGAGATTATAAAACTCATTGAAGGACTATCTGATTTCAAATATTACCTGTTAAAAAGATCAACAAATTAGGCTTAAGGATCTTTAGTGCTTCTTAACCAAATTTCTTCTTTGTTTTTTTGCTTGTTTTTAAAAAGAAATGAGTGTTTATTTGTTCCTTTCTTAAGTCAAAAGAAAGGGTAAGTATAGTTTACTTTTTATAATTTCTGAAAAAGAATCCCTAGTTAGAAACTGTTCAGCTAATTTTGAATCAGTGCAGTATGTACTCCTCTATTCCTTGCTTAAGAGGTGGGGAAATAAATTAAAAAAAAAAATTGAGCATGAAAACAAAACTCTCAGCATTAAATGGTGTGAGAGAGATGTATGTCTGAGCCAGCCTCTTCTGGCATCTATGAAAATCCTCAAATATACCTTTAGCATAGGACCACAAGTAATTTAATTAGCAAGTTAAGTTTTTGTAGTGGAGGGCTTTCTTAACTGTAGTTACTATGTGGAGGAAATTAATAGCTGACATGGCTTTAATGCCTCTTCTGCTTATATGTGGGGAGGATTTAGAGGTGTTTATGCATATAGCAGAGTTCATTTTTGTTGCCGAAGTAAGATGAGATCACAGAGACCATCAGAGTCCATGTTAACTAATGAGCAGAATAAGGTCTGATTTTCAACCTTAAAAGGGCTCTGTTAACTTACATGTTCATGTGTTAAAAATGTACTGGTTTGGGCAGTTTTCTGGGATTAGTTGTACACTGTCCATCTTTGCTGTCTTGGGATTTTTTTTCTATATATAGTCTCAATTCAAGACATTTTAAAAAGTTTATTTGGTATAAATAATTTGAAAAAAACTATAAATGGTTGAATGGAACCTGGAAAAGGAGACATTTGTTATATTAAAAAAAACCCTGGAGAGCACAGCAAAAACTGAATTGTAGTATGGAAATCTATTGTAGGGGGGGGAGCAGGATGTACTTGGGACAGTTTGGGAAGAATTGTGGAAGGTTGTGTAAGGCTTCCTTAGATAATTGTGCATCGTAGGGATATGATTGTCACGTAGGACCGTGATGCCTAATCTTGAAGGTTGTCTTCAGTTAATCTGGGAATGTAAATGTGTTCCAAACTGTATGAGGAAAAAGCTGGAGTTGGAATGTCGCAATCTATTTATTCCCTATCAGTAAAAATGCCATCTTAAGTTGTATTTTTCATTATTAGTTGATTTTCTTCCCTTGTGACAGCTTGTTTTTTGCTTTTGAATGGATGTTTTCCTGTAATGCCAGTTGCAAACTTCGAGCTTGCTTGCATTGTGGCCAAAAATCTGAGAACAACGATGACTCCATTATATTCAGTGAGAAAAGAATCTTTTGTACTACTTACTTTTAATTGCTAATTAAGCTAAGTCCTTGGTAGTTTGAAAGAATGGAATAGTTTATGCCTTCCACTTCACACCAGTATTTGCTACTCAGTTGCAGAGAATGATGGAAGGGGTGATTTTTATTATGATTTCTAGATGAAAGTGACCTTCCTGAGAGAGTGAAAATGGGTAAGAGCACTCATTTGCACAAGAAGCTCTCAGGATTCAGGGAACATGTGGTGCCTGTGGAACTGAGGAGCAGCTTAGGACTTCTGTGTTGCTTGGGAAGGCCTAGCAACACTGCCTGCCCCTCCCGAGCTCTCTATGGGTTTTGCATGACTGCTCTGCTTCATTTTCTGTATTTAGTGATTAAAGGTATTTTAGATTGTCCAGACAAGCTGCAGGGATCTTCTAGAGAAAGCTTGTTGATATTTGGATATTATTTTAATTTGTTCTTGACTTTTATTTTTATTTTTTTAAGCAATGAGATTAGAGTGAAGCTTCCTTAATAGTGTAGCACTCATTCCAATGCATTAGAACTCACTTTAAAGATTCTTCAGCACAGGTAGATAGGAATTGTCTAACACCGGGAAACTGTGCCTCAAGAGGGGTGGGTAAGCAGATAAGCAGACTTACAGACTGAAACAGGAAAACAAGTTCCAACTACAGGTCATTTCACAACTTTTTCCTCAGGGCCTTCTCACTTCCACAATTGGAGCTCAAAAATGGAACAATTCAAAGCAATTCATCAATCACTGGTTTAAGGTCTGTTACGCTTCAGACAGCTGGAAAGGAGAAGGAACATGCTTCTGCTCCAATGACTTCATTTTCACGATTTTTCTGTAGTATTTGAGAACCTTTCCAGATTTTTGTCATGGGATTGCTGAAATTAACTCGTGTTCTCATAAGCAGGTTACCTGTTTCTCTTAGCACCTTGTTTGCCAATGATTCCTTTCCCTAAATAAAAAAAAAATAAATACTGAAGAGTAGTAGTTATCAGTACCCACCCAGTACCTGGATTTAAGAATGAGTGTACTGTCAAATTCAGATAACCTCTTTGTGTTTACGTTCACACTTGGATCTCAGTTGGACAGTAGTCTCTGCTGCTATAGCTGTGCTGGCATTTTCTCGACATCAGCAATCCCTACACAGCCTACGCTGACAGAAGTTATTCTGTTAGCATCATTGCACTGTTATGTGCAGTGTCAGAATCAGAACCCATTAGAGCTCTCTACTGTTACCCTAGTGGGAGGGTTGAACCAAGGTGTACGATTTTTTTCTTATTGTAGTGTATGAGCAGACAGAACGTAGTAGAGCTGATTTTTGTATAACAGCAATGCTGTCTATAGCTGGGGCCTTCATGTGCTGTTGTGATACTACTTGTATTAATTTCAGTTTTCAGTATCTGCCATGTTTTCTAAAGAGTGAAGAATTCTGATCAGCCTTAAATCTTGTTGCAAGTAATGCAATTTAGAGCCCAGGTCAATGTGATCTTTGTATTTGTTAGATGACCAGAAAAACTAAATAATGTTGTACTGTACCATGATTGCACAGGATTCAAGTCTGGTTAGGACGGAGTATTCTCTAGATGAAAACTGTTCTGAAGTGATAGCTTTTAGGGGAAGAAACATTTTTTAGAGCCATTACTTTTTGTCCTTAATAAAAGGTGCATCACAAGCTATGCAAGTTCTTTACTCTGTTGCAATTGCTGTATCAACTTAATTTTAATTATAAGCTACTATGTTTTTCCTTGTTTTTTAACTTGATTCAGACAAAACTTTGGAAAATACACTTTGTGGATTAAATCTGCAGTTTACGAGCAGTGACTAGTGTTACTTTGATGGCAGGCAGAAGAACATTATTAAACAACAGATACATTCTTAAGATGATGCAACATTTATGTAACTTCATATTGCTTGTTAAATTGTTAATTCATTTAAGTAGAAAAAATTCACATTTGGCTTAGATATTAAAGAACAGACACTAAATGAGTAGGGCAGATACCATGATACTGCCTCTCCTTCCACAGTTGGATAAGGGAATGAAATTAAATTGCTACTACTGAATAATTTTGGCTTTTAGTGTAAAGGTGAGTTGCATTACTTCTTGAAATGCACATTAAAAATGAATGTTGGGTTTTCTTCCTCCACATGGATCAAAATCTTGGCATTTCATTATCCCTATGGCTGGTCCTCTTGCTTTGAATGTAGAAGTTTAAGGGAGATTCCCTTAGCTTTGGAGAAGGAATACCTTTTGGGAGATATTATTGCACAGCACTTGCTCAGAGGATTGAGCTGAAATGAGAGGTGAAGTTTCCATTGCCAAGTGGCATTTACCGCAGAAGAGTGCCTATGAAGTTGCACTTACATGTCTGTATGAAGCTGTAGATCTGTATAAATTTTCTTTTCCTTGACTGGTTAGAAACAGTTAAAGCTTAAAGCTCCATTGCTCGTGTAATGTTGACCTCCTAACCTCTCCAGCAAGTTAACAGATTCCTTGATTCCTTTTTTTTTTTCTTTTTTTCATTTGTCCCCTGCCATCCCATCCCCCCCTGCCCGCCCCACAGCATTTTTAGCTCTGCTTATCTTAAATTCTGCATGCACCTAGCCTCCTGTCACGTAAGTGTCATGATGTGTGAGGTGTCGGTCATAAGTTTGCATGTAGTGATATTGAAAGGATGTGGATGAGAGTGAGATGTACTCATTAATTTTAGAAAAAAATTAGTTTCACACAGTGTTTATTTTCAGTATTACTAATGAAATTCTCCACATTCCTTAAGTCTATTACTATGCTTTTCAACTAGTAAATGAATAAATATGCAAAGAGAACCTAATCAGTTATGGTAAACACATACATTTTGAGTGATCCTCAATACTTTTCTCTTGCTGTTATGCAAGTATTTAGTGTTTCGTTTCTATGCATGTAGCCTGCATTATCTGTGGGGAAATACTTTTAATTTAGTATCATCTACTTTTATGCAGTGAGCATGTAAAAGCCTTGAGTTTGGAACTAGTGTTATGTCTGAGCTCTTGGAGGCCTGAGTTGTGTTCTGTGTGCTCAGTGAATGAAATGTTGAGCCCTCATACCCTATAAGCATATATCTGAACCGCCACAAAAGCTTTGTAGATTACCCAGAACTTTCTCCAGTGAGCTGAATTTAACTGTCCTGTGAGACTTTGCCGTAGGTAACAGGTGTAGGCCTTGGAAGTAGTTTTATACATTTACTTTCTGGAATGAAAAATAACAAAAAGTGTGTGATAGGAATGGGAGGAGGGAAGAAATGGCAGGTGGATAACAGTGGACTGTGAGTAGTGGGAAGATATCTAACACAAGAAAGAGTAAGTAGCCAAATAGTGTTTCTGGAGGTGTCTCAACACAGCCCAGGCATGCAGCGCAGTCGGAGGTAGCATACAGCTTGGGCCACGTAATTAAATCAGGAAGTTACATGCTTATCTTCTTTCACTTATTGAAAATTACTATGACCAATAGAAGGAGGATTTTGGGAAGTAGCCCACATTCGAGTCATAAATGTCCCCATTGATTTTGCACTCTAGATATAGGTCTCTGAAATATAAAAGGTTTTGCTTCCATCAGGCTATAGTAGGTGAAGGAAAGGAGATCACAGGACAGGGATGGCTTGCAATGCTAAACTTGGGTTAAGAAGTACACCTTATAGTGGCATTGTTTTTTGGTCTTGAGGCATCACTAAATTGCAGACCTCCTGTTGTAGCGGAGAAGTGTGAGATATTTGCCTCACCTGCAAACCTGTGTGTCAGATACAAGCTGACCAGTTAGTTGCATCTGGCACGTGAGGTCCTGGAGTAGGTGAGTGCCAGGGGTTGTAAATGAGTCCTGGAAACGAATCAGATACAAGCCTGGCTTTTTAGGGGGAATTTTGAATGCACAACCCATAAGTCCCTTTAAACTATAGCAGAGTTTTCAGGAGAAGGGAGGGATATTTGAGAATCACACAGTATACTTTAGCTGGTGGTGGCTTTGTCATATGAAGTCCCCCTGAAATAGAACAACTCAGATTGTTGCAGTAAGAGAAAGGATTATTTTTTTTGTCCTTCCCCTCCCCTGCAAGTTCAATGTTAACAGCACAAAATTTTGGTTTATGCAGTGAACTTTGTTCTGTGATATCTTGTGTCCCTCCAGACTGGTCTAGCAAGACTCTTAAAACGAGGGAATGAAATTGGTGTGCCTGTGGACACTACTTTAACTGACTTCCATGAGTGACACTCCCTCTCTTCAGTCTGTAATGTGCAAGTGCTCATTTGCCACTGTCTGCAACTGAAGCAGAGTTGCTTGTGGCATTCCTATGGCTCAGTTCTTAGGCTGCTTTCCAGGAAGACTCCGCTCTGCTTTTTTCTAAACTTGTTTTATTCCTATACCTGATGATCTACCTCTTTACACCAACTTTGAGATTTGCATGTCATCCTTGTCTTGTGCAACTGCTGATGGTCACTCGTAGTGGCTTAGGTGTCCCTGAGCCTTCCTCCTGCCTGTACAAGGCAGTGCTAAATAAATCATAGTGGTTTTCTTGAGGCACAGAAGTGTTCTTTCACTTGATCATGTTAGCAGTCAAGCTCACGACATTTCTCAAGGGAAAGTCTTTCTGCATTGCATCACTACGAACATAACAATTCATACTTTTTTGCTTAATGCCTTGACTGTAGAGTACAGCTACCCCTGATGCAGCTAGAGTACTAACAGCTGCTTCCCAGTGACTGTTGTCAGATCTTTGTGGACAGAGCTGTGGTTACATGTATTTCCTGCTTTCAGGATGTTATTTAGTTGCTCTAAGCCTTCTGGAAGGCCTTACACAAGACTCCACTTGTTAACAAACTATGTGTTAAATTTTATTGACAAAGGTCTTTTCACTTAGTATTTTTATACTTAGCATGTCACTCTGAAAACTTGTTTCACCAACGTAGAGCTGCAGTTTCTATTTAAAAGGTATATTACATTTTCAGATAAACTGCACAAAAGTAGTGATAGTGATGTCACTGTCTGTAGCTTTCACTGTAGTCATACAGCTATACCTTAAGACAATTATAGCTTTTTCATAGTAAAAGAAGACAAGTAGAAAACAAGGAGTAGCATTAGGACACCAATATTGAAAACAGCACATTTCAACTTTTAAAATACCATGCCAGATTTAGACTTGGGTTGATAAAAACGGGTAATAAGTTAGTTATTTGATTCTTGAGTCCTGAACAAAAATGACAGTAGAATCCAACTGTAATGCTGCATTTTCATAAGAATCATTTTGCTGGATCTTTTTCTTCTTTTGTCATTTGCTTCTGATTTTGCTGGTAACATTTCTGGTTTTGGAGAGAAAAATTGCTATTCATTGGCTTTATGAGAGCTAAGAGCATTTCAAAATAATAGGTGACAGTGGCTGTATATATGTGTTTCAGAAAAAAGAGTAAGTCTGAGTCAGAAGCCTACCAACTAGATAAATGACGCAGCAGAAAGCAAATTGCATGCTTCTACCCATTTGAATGTGGGTGGGGGGAACATCTTTGGAAAATAATTACTTGGAACGTACTGCTTTCAGAGAACTTGAGATGGTGGCCTAGGATTATAAAACTTTAAAAATACCTTGTCTAATGTAATCGCCATGATTCCTGAATGCCCGTTTTTCTTGTAGCATATTATTGATAGCTCTTGAGGTCAGAGAGCTGTTAATTCTTTAGGTACTATGCTATTGGTGGAAATGCATGTTGGGCATGAGACATGGAAAGTTATTTAGAAAGTGATATCCAGTCTCATTTCTGTTGCTGTTTGGTGGGATGGGTGCATGGTTTTTTTTTTTATTGTTGTTTGTGACCTTTTTAAATGATTTGTTAACAGAAAGTTATGAATAACCGTATGGTTTTTTGCTCCAAAACCATTTTAATTTTCTACATAAAGTTTTGGAAGCATATCACAGAACATGTAATGCTACTGACTTTTTGTGAATATTCTTACTCTTTTACTCCTTTATTTTTCTTTTCTGGGGAGTTGCTAAACTGAAACCTTTATTAAATTTAGGAGAAAATTCTTTCACAAGTGAGTTTTGAAAAGCAGTTACCTTTTTGTACAGGAAAGCTAGTTTGTATGAGGATGGGAAGCTTCAGTTGTTATGTTAGGTGATACTGACATACCTGCAGTGTTAGTACTTGTCTTGTTGGAGTAATGCTGAGATTAAAGCCAAAACAGAATCTGAAAGACCATAATAGGTGGGTTTGGTTCTTAATAAATTAAATATATCTGCTAAAAAATTGCATTCCTTCATTAATTAAAATTTAAAATTGAGATTCTCTAGAGAGAATCCAAGCACTGAATCTTGCATTTATTATGTTGTTGAAGCTGGCTAGATTTCAAATATTGTCTGTGGGTTTTGGGTCTGTAGTTATACTCTCCACTTACAGACAGTGTGTTTGTCTCCTGTCTGGACAGTAGGGATGTGGTAGTTCAAAATCTTAAGAAGTTTGTTCAATCGCTTTCCCAAATACTTTTAACCAGAAGTGCCTCAAGGGCATAAGCCCTTCGTTTCACATTTTAGCTCTTTCTAGTAAGTAATTGGTATTGGTTCTATCGCACTCAGATAGAAATTGCTTAAAGAAATCATGTGCAGAGTCTTTTAGAGAGAGCACAAAATAATACATAGGTTTACACAAGAGTTTCCAGCTGTCTTTGAAGCCTATCCCTTCATGTTGCAGGCAGTTATGTCACAGATACGTAGATACATGTAATGTAATGTATCTATGAAAATGTAATGTATTTATGAAAATTGCAGTCTTAAAAGTGATAAAAAAGAGTACTTAAAAAGTGCCCTTTTGCCTCTGCTGCTTCCACTTAAATGCTGTGCAACATCCTAGTTTTCTGATTCTTCAAATCCTTTTTAAATTTTCAGTCTAAATTTGTACATGTTTGTTTGTCTACATTGTTGTTAGGCTGAAATAGCTCTTCTCTTTCCCTGGTGTTTGTCCTGTTGGTACTTGTAGAAAATAGTCATACTAGCTTTTGATTTGCTAAGCTAAACAATTTGAGCTGTTTTGACTTCCTTTTGCAAGAGAGACTCTTCGTCTTTCCTCTTATCCCTGCAGTTCTCTTCTAAATTTATGTAAGTTTATTTTTTCTGAACACAGGGAAATCATATAGAATGCTGTAGATCAAATCTGCTGAGATGGTATCAATATTTCTACTTTTAGAACAGGTTGTTCACTATCTCTACTACTGTAGACCATCAACTGAAACTACCGGGAAGCAAATTCAGAACAAACGGAAGATGCTTCCTTGCAGTTGATCTGGGGAACTGCTCGCTGATGAATATTGTTAATGTTAAATGAATGGACATGGTTTTAAAAAGTGGTGGGGCAAATTAATGGAAGGAAAATCCATTAAGAGCTGTTAAGAACAGCAGTACCACCTGTGCCCGCAAAGCTCCTGAACTTAAATTGCTGCAGTCTGGGAAAGTATTAGAAAAAATATATTATTAGATGCTAACCTTTTTATTTTGCTTCTTTTTCAAGAATGTGAGTTCATGTAAAACCTGTGCTAATCTTTTATTAATGCTATTTAGTACATGTGCTGTTGAAGCAAATATGAAGACAGTATGCTGTATGAGACTGACTATTGGTCTGACTTACCGTGGTCATCTTATTTTATCTTTGTTGAAAATTTATCCTCTGTTGAACTCCAGAATGGCGTATGCTTTTTTTCATCTGCCTTATGTTGGCAGCATATACTCATGTTGGTTTGTTGCCTTATAATCCAATAATTAATGTACTTGAGGGTTTTTTTTGAGTAGTTTTAATAAGCCTGTTGCAGAGTTCAGGTTCTTATATGGTTGTGTAATGTTTTACTGCTACATGCCTCCTAGATTACCTTTGAAAAATCCATCTGTGGCATGCTGATGGGTGTGTTTTCAAGTTCTAATGTCCTCACCTCATTTATAGTTGATATACCTAAAATAATACTGTAAATTCAGTCCAAAGGCCAGTATTGTGTGACTGCAAATTATGGAGATAATGATAGGCTACCACCAATAAGTTTACTTAATATTACAGCAGTTCACCTTTTATGTTGAATTTTGCGGTGCTTGGATACTATTAAATACATGTGAAGATGGATTTTAGGTAGAGCATGGTCTGACTCATAGGAAAAAATGAAAGCATGTTGAACTGTGCGTGAAACAAGTGCAGGAAACTGTGATCCAGAGTCTCAAATCTCATTCCGTTACTACACAGAAGAAATAAATTTTGAGAAATTTATTTACTTCTGCTGCACCTTCTGCAGTGTAACTGTGTTGTTAAGCATTACGGCAATAAGGAGAATGGAGGTGAGGTTTTGCTCCTTTCAGCCTGCCTGGGTGTGAGAGGGACTAACATAAAGTTAGCAGCCAAGTCTTTACATCTGAAGAGGCAGGGAATTAGAATTAACAAAAGCTGCAAACTTGATTTTAATGTTCCACAGAGACTCATTTTTTCTAGTTAAGTGACAGCAAAAAAAGTTTCAAACATATTTTCAGTATACTGTATTTTTTTTTTTTCTTAGCATAAATTAAGTCAGGTCTGTGTCGTTTGTCCTACTAGCCTGCAAATAGACTAAAAAAATTTAAATTTTGTGCCTACAACTTGTAATACGTGCTTCAAATGTGCTTTTCCCTGTCTCTACTCTGATTCTAGGGCTCCTTGTCACCTCCTTGGCTCACTTGCATGCCTCCTGGTTCTACTTTTTCTGCAGGGCTGGGCCGTCCTCTCTTCAGCTGCCAAAGACTCCACTTAAGAAGTTCCTCCACCTGCTCAGCATGTGGAGAGGAAGGAACAACAGATAAGGGAGGAAGCCCCCCCTGTCTGCTGCGCCCTTCCCCAGTCGGCACTGCCTGGCCCTGACTGTGCTGGCTGTGGGAGCTTGTTCTCCCGTAGGGATTTGGTGCTAATTGGCCAAGAAGTTGAAAGCAGTTGCAGCCTTTCCTTGCGCTGAACAGCAGCACAGACCTCGCTAGTTAGTTTTTCCCTGTAAGCCACATGCACCTCGCGAGATGCCAGTTCTCCATCTGTGGTCTAAAGACAACGTAAATAATCTCTCTTGCACATGCGAGTGTTATTCACGTTTCCAAGCTTAAGCATAAAGCTTAACCTCCTGTTGCTTGCATGGGACAGGCTACAGGCAGTCCAGGATGATGGGTTTTGCTTTTTTTGGATAGAAATAAATCTGTGACTGCAGAAAGCTATGAAAAATGAACCTTTTGTACTACAGTTGACACTTTAAAATAAAGGGATTAAAAAGATTGACATTGGGGACTGACTTGCATGCTACCCTTTGCCTTTTATGATTACTTGAAAATGTCTTTAATTTAAATTTGATGCATTTTTAAATGTTCTTAAACTCTCTCACCTTTGTATTTTTTCATCCTTCCCAAACATATTCTGCAGAGGGCTAATCACTTGTTCTCTGAGTGACTGGCATGATTGAAATGATTATTATGTGGAGAGTATTGGGTGAGTAATAATGGGGAGGCTTTTGTGCTGCCAGATGGGGTAGGGATGGAACGATAATGCAGTGAAGAGGGTGCTGTTGTTCAGGGCAGGAGTAAACTGTGATCTGTCTACTTCCCTTCTCTGACATTCCCCCTTGATGAAAGTTTCATCTCTCACTTGTGTGTTCCCTGTTGCTTGCTTGTTTCTTGTGTCTGAGCTTTTATTTGCTGCTTCTGCGGTTGTGCCTGATGTGCTCTTTGGAACTTTATTCAGTGCCTGACTCTGTCATGCTTGGTTCATAGATTTTTGTTTTGTTTTGCTGTTTTCCTTGTTTCCTCTCTAGGGGAATTGCTTGTTCGTGGTGACATACTGTTTTGACAGGGATTTTTCTACAGTGTATGGTGGGGATTTTATGTATATTAATGAAGGGGAGTGTAAAAGTGTGTGTACCTTTCCACATACCCTGTGTTGATGACACACCTTTTCTAACAATGAGTAGTTCTGCTCTTTGGGATCAATGCTTGAAAAAATCCAGTAGTCTATGGAAATAAGCTTTTCTTGCATTGAGAAGTGTTTTTGTTGACTGCAGTTTTCACACTGGTGTATTCTGGCAATTTAAAGATCTTTTATGATCAGGCCATTGAGTCCTTCAAAGGTGAGAGCACAGCTGCTTTGAAGGTGAATTTAACCTTTAAACAAAGATAGATCAAAGAGATTACAGTAGTGACGGTGAAGTGGAAGACATGGGTATGCCCAATTAATCCAAAATCTTTAAAAAAAAAAAAAAAAAAAGACAGTCAACTTTTTGGTGTTAACAACTGTCTTTTTAATGATAAACTCTTGAGTTAGTTTATACCCTGGGTCACTGTGTCAGTGCATTTTTGCAGTCTCAAGTTGGTTGCATTTTGGAAACTGTATTGCCTGTAAAACTGCTCAAATTCCTTCTAAGGTTTTGCATTAATCTGTAGTTGATATTGATGATGTCTGCCACTAAGCAATATAGGAATTGATCCTTCACCTAAAGGCCTGAGTTATTACGGCTTCAGTTGAAGAGTCAGATACTTAATTTACCAAAACCCCCTCATCTTCTCTGGAGTGAATCCTGTGGAATATAGCATGTTCATAAAAAAATAAAAGCTTCTCAACAAATGTCTGAAATGTCTATCATTTAGTTATTTCTATCATTATTTCATTTTAAATGCAAACCTTACAGTAATCTATCATAAGGAGGTCTTCAAAGGTATTTGGTGTATAAATTACGTACACATGCTGGTTTATGAATGGTGCTCATAGCCTTTGAACTTCCTGATGTTAAACGTTGTACTGCACGTCTGTTCTTTTGGGATACTTTGTCCCATTTCAGATCTCTGGTGATGGAGTTTGCACCTCAGTGGGTTTATAAAATGCCTTCTACCAGGTTGGTTGTTTAAAGACTTTTGAATTGTCTCTCTGGATTTGAGAGACAAGCAGTGGTTTTAGAGCTTAAGGATACGGATTTAGTCACTTTGAAATGGGTGCAACACAAGATAAACGCCAGGTTAAATATTAAGTTCTATACAGTGGAATTACACTTACCTTGTGCAATTTTTAATTTTTAGTCTACAAATAGACATTTTTTTAAGAAATAAGATGGCTATCAGCTATTTTCCGTGAAGTTTTGGGACTGGCAAATGTAGTCAACAGTGTAAGGGTGGTGAATTGTGTGTAAGCTGCTTTTTTTTTTTTTTTTTTTTTTAACTCTGAGAGATTTAGCTGGTTTAGAGGATTGGCCTTTGGACATAGGTATGTTGGGGATGTGTATTGCTTTTTCTGAAGTGTGGTGACTCATTTTTGAGGCAGTTTTATGATAAACTCATAAAATTCTGTAGTTAATCGTGGTTTGAAGATGAGGATGCTATTTTTGGATTTTCAGTTATTTCACAATTTTTAACTTATGCTGTTACAATTGAAATCTAACACAACCGTTCTTAATTTTTTTTTTTAGATTAGAGTTATGTGTTAAGGAGTTAGGTGTGACTGGTTATGGAAGTCCTGTTACTGAGCACTTTTCTATTAATGGTTTGAATTGGTGGCTTCTTGTACACAAGTATTGGAGTATCGTGCATTAAGTAGTCAGAAGATGGGGTAACTGAAAGTTAGGCCCAACAGAAGGGAATATTTTACCTTCTTCAGCTGGGCATGGTAGAAAAGAGTTATTTGCAAATCCTTCTGTTTGAAGGAATTAGCAGCATGATGGAATTGAGAAGAACTCGTAATTTAGGCTGTGTTTATGAGGGTTCTACCAAGACATATGAAGATGTGGCCCCAAATTTCTCAGTACCTTCCTCTAATGGGATTGCATTCTTCTTTATCTAGTTGTTTATTTGTTTTAAATCACAAAATCCACCTTGTCTACACAGGGTTATATTGTAGTTGTCGGTGGGGAAAGGAACAGTTCACTGTGTATAGGTGGAAGCTTAGTCTCTGTCATTCTGTCCTGCTGTGAATCATTGTTGTGACCTTTGGCTTAAAAGTGAAGTTGATGCTGGAATCTGATATTTAAGGCACTTGGTATGAGTATGGACAACTCAAATTAAAATAGTTGTTTCAAATTAGGCAAAGCCCTGAATCCTCGTCTTTCGTATCCTAGATTAATGTCCTTATTAGATGGTTTTAATGTTTTTTTTTGTGAAATTTTTGAGCATCCCCAGGTTTCCGACTTGTTATACTTACTAGTAGCACACTCTGTTTTCTAGTTCAGTAGTATCCCTGAAAATACATAGAGGTATATGGAGAATTGGCATTAAGCTTGATACATGCATGCGTTTCCACTTGATATTTGTTAATGTCTGTCTCTATATCGGATGTCAAATTTCATAGGGCTTGGGGAACATTATTGAAGAAAGAGGTCTTCTATCCAGCTCCAGGGGAATGTTAATGAAAACAGTCTGTGTTGACAACCTGTATGGCTATTTACCCTGCAGCTACGGGATTCTTCAGGATGTGTTGCCTGTGAAAATTCAGTATGAAGTTTTACTTAGCAGAAGATTCTGTTGGCAAGTTCCTGAGCAATGTTTGAGTGTATTGTCATTTTACTTAGTGTTTAATGCAAATTATGATGCAAATGCACACTAGTAGCTAAAATAATTTGGACTTTTACTTTGTAGTGCATAAATACCAATTCTGAAATCTGTATGAATATACCCCCTGCACCTGTTATGTCTACTTGTGCTATGTAGCAATTATTTCTTTCCTGGAATAAGGTACACCAGCTCTTCCATTCAGAAGTGGTACTGATCATTAATTGTGTGACTGTATCCAGAACACTATGCTCTTCTTATTTCCTCATTGCAATGTTTTTTCTTCAAACTGCCACATGAGGTGGGAAAGGAGAGGGATAAGGCTGAGTGTTTGGAGGCATTAGCAGATAAGAGCTACAGCTCTTGATGGGAATTACTGTGGTGCTTTTTAAGGTGTTTACTGGGCATAAAGTTCTTCTCCAAAGCATTTTTCTAGGTAAGCTCATAGTCATGCACATTTGGTTATGTTCCAGTGTTGCTCACTTTTATATGTGAGCGGCATCCCATTGTCTATGCATAATTAAGCAGCCACAAGAGGGGTGTAGATGAATGACAGTGGAAAAAGGAGCATCATATGTGAAGTGGTACCTGTATGTGAGATTTCGGTAATGTGATGGAAAGTCTTTGTGGGGTAACCTTCCTGGTATGCTGGCTAGGCCAACTTTAGAAGTACCAGCATTCAGAGACTCTTTGAAATAATGGTATTTCAGTATTTGAAACCAGCTTTTTTCCATTTAGATGGTGGGGTTTATCCTTTGTGTCTTAATGTACCTTTACTAATTTTATGTCTCCTGTGGTGCTGAAAACTCCCTACTTCCCACCCTATTAGCATTTTTTTTACACTTTTTACACTTTTTTTTTTTTACAGCTTCTGACCCATTTTTCTCTCTGTTCTTCTAAAATAAATCTTCTTTTCCTTATATTTTCAGACTAAGCTACCAACAATATTTATTTCTGAAAAACGGGCCACCTCTGGTGCTTGAACCCTTTTGGAACTGAATTTTAGACCATGCAGGTTTAGCAGAGCAGAGCAATTGGTGGTAGTTTTTCAATATTTTATAATAGCTGCTCTTCTATATCACCTTGTATTCAAACAACAGCACAGAAAATCACTCTATTTAGTCTGAAGAAAAGTATTTTCACAAATATATGCTTGTTGTGTCAGTCTTTGTAGACATTTTCTTACACGTGTACTTATATTGTTCTCTGTTTAATACTTTTTTTTCAAGCTTCTTTATTTGTTGCTTCATTGTTGTTTTTATGCTTGGTAGCTGACAGTCAGTCTTAGATTTCTAAAGACTTGTGTCCAGTTCAGAAGCTCTTTAAATAAATAAGTTATTCAGATTTCAACTTTGGGATTTTTTCTTAGGTAAAACAAGCAGCTATTAATGCAGACTCCAGCTTTAATTGGTTTTTTTTTTTTTGTGGTGTTTTTTTTTCTTTTTTCTCTCTGTGTTGATTTTAATTGTATTTACTCAGTGAAATTGAAAACAGCAATTTATTTGATGTATGATATCTTACTAAAATCTGTATGAAAATCTGTAGCCTCTTAGATACAACGGGTTTAATGTTTTCAAAAAAGATAAATTTATGAAAGTTAACTGTCTAAATGTTCTGAAGTATGATGTTGTTACACCTCAGTGGTGATGTTCTATGTTGGTATAGTTAAGAATTGCTAGAATAAAATCAGATTTAGTAGTCTTAAATTTTTAGTGTATGGTGAACTACTCATTAACTCTAGAACAATTGCTAAATTAGGGTGCTGCAATTCTACTTGAAATAGAATTATTATGGTAAAAATAACAAAAAGCGTTCTTATTATTCTCAGATAAAAATCAGCCACTTCAATTGCCTATGAAAAATCTACTGCTACTTTAAAAAAAGAAGTTTAAAAAAAACCACCCCAAAACAACCTATGCAGTATTTGGAATGATGAAATTCTATGCAAAATTTTTCATAATCTCCTGAGTCTTCAGATTATGAAGTGTTTTCAGGGACAGAATAGAGAGCATTTGGTTTGCTAATAGTTTATAATTTTTTAAAATTTCCTGTATAATGCAAGTTTGTCTGTACATACATACGCATCTATATTTCTAAGTACACCTTACAGTATTTAAAAGAAGTAAGGGGGGAGGGTGTTGCGTCCTAAAGATAATCTCAGAATTAATGCAGAGTTATTCACTACATTAACTTCAGTCAGCCCATTTTTCCTCAAAATGCAATTGGTTATGGACACTGTCGGTTGAAAATGACTGTTTCCTATGTTGTTCTGTGAGAAGCCTACACTATTGAGTTTACATCTGTCTGACAGAAACACTTGTAAAGAATGTCTTATAGTTGATAATAAGTGTTCATGATTTAGTGGGGGCAAGTTGTGGTTTTTTTTTTCACCCCTCTGCTAAAATGTCGCTTTTCTTCATTTATTATTGATTCACATGTATTCTATTTTGTATTCTGTTCTGCAGTTCTGTGCTTTTTATGAAGCATTATCCCTCATTTTTCAATGATAATTGGCTTCAGGAAGAATTATTTCTAAGTTACTAGCGTCTCCTATTCTCCATCTGATTGTAGCATTTCTTTTGATGATACTAATTCTCTGCAGTAGGTTTCTAAATTGTTTGTTGGTTTTTTTTTATTATTATTTTACTCTTTTGTTTCTTATGGTGGTAGTGTGCTTGTTTCACTCCAGTCACTGGAACATTTTTGGTTTGTGCAGTTTACCTTTCTATTAGTTTTTGTGTTAATTGTCACTTGTCAACTTAGCAACCTTGGCCTTACTTCTACTGCTTGCTGCTTCTTCCCCTCTCTTCTACTTCCAGATCATACTGAAGATGTCACAAATATTTTTTGCAAATGATGCCTATGGTAGATAAGTCCTAGACCAAAGTAGTGGCTTTTAAAGAAAATTAACCTTAATTGTTATCATCAAGCTATGCATAATTGTGCAACTGCTTTTCTTCTCTGTTGCTTTCACTGTTTATTCTTGTGTCCTGTTTCATGAAGCAGTAATCATGGGAAAATAAATTGGCCAAAATTGATGATACATTTCTTGAGAAATGCATGAGGAGAATCAGTTTCCATTGTTCTATACTACTTAATGTCCCTGAAATGGTAAGGACTTTTGATGATCTTGAATATTATTAGCAGATTAGAGTAACTTCCTGACATTCCAATATACCATAGAAATTTTGGAAGAACAAGGTTACCGAAGAGCCTAGGTCATGTTTTTCCTTCTTGAGGCCTAAGTATTTTGGGGCATGAGCATGTTTGCTCTTATTGAGTCTTTTTTATAATGTAGTCCGTTTTTGAAATACAAGGAGAGTAAACTTGTATTAAGTGGAGAGAGAAATTTTATATAACACAGTATGAGCTTTGTAAAGAGAGAGAGCATATAAAGAAGCTTTGAAAGCTCTAGTGGGAATTGATATTGAGTAAGAAAGTAAGGGAAGTTACGAGCATTGCGCCATCCATGCATAATATGAGAGCCTTCAGTGGAGGATCTGCTGAATTAATATAGGTTATCTTCAATTGGATATGAATTGTATGCTTTTCTCTGCAGAAGTAAATGAGATGTTTTTTTAAGTCATCTACAGGCCAGGAGGTGGTGTTTATCCCGCCAGTCATTGATGGGGGGGAAAATATCGTACAACTTCTGAAGAATCCAGGCTAGTCTTTTTTTTGTCC
The DNA here is from genome assembly GCA_008711295.1 of Anarhynchus alexandrinus. Taxonomy (NCBI): domain Eukaryota; kingdom Metazoa; phylum Chordata; class Aves; order Charadriiformes; family Charadriidae; genus Anarhynchus; species Anarhynchus alexandrinus. The sequence continues at coordinate 1,270,090 of VUYV01000235.1, read as the reverse complement.
TTGCTTGGCTGAGAGGAGCCTTGTTCACACTTCTGTTGTCACAGAGCAGGAGCTAGAACTGAATTAGGAGGTTCTTAGGATGGTAGCTGTTGTCGGTGTTAATAGAAAATCATGTGTGCATTTTGGTGAATTTTGGCATGGAGAAGGGAATGAAAGGAAAGCCTTTCAGAACATCTTTTGATACTGAGGTGGGGAGAATAAGCCCAGTACATACATAAACTTCTGCTTTTGTGGTCTGTAGGTACTCCTCAGTCTGACTGGTAGCAGATAGCGTGATCATCATTTCAGTGTCCAGCACTGTCTCCATAAATACTTTCTTTTCCAGAAGGGTGCAATATCCTTTAAGAAAGACCTAATTAACATTTCATTTCTAAGCATTAGTGTAGTATGTATTTCATTTGTGAAGAGTCCACTGGTGTCTCTTCAAATTTTTTTTCACATGTAATTTTTTTTCATGCTTCCTGTTCTCATTACCTGTTCTCAAAATCCATCTATTCAGGTTATTGCTTTGTAGAGAAACAAGAAAAAAGCAGCAGAAACTGTTTGTTTGTTCCCCCTGCTCCGATAGAAGGCTTATCTTGCATATACAGTAGTGTTTTCTGTTGTGAACTTTAAGGTTCCAGGAACATCTAAGGCTTTGAATTGGTCATTTTACACTATGTTGTCTGCATTAAAACACTACCTTTTTCTTGAATGGTTTATTTATTGCCCAGTAAAATTAAAATAATTTCTTTCACGGTACATTTTACTGCCCAGCTGTTGCCATGCTAACAATTTATGTTGCTGTTTTTTGGGGGTTTCTGTGGTTGTCAGGTTTTTTCCTATGTTTTAAGTAAAAATTTGCTGACTCAGTGCAGTCCTCCATTTTCATATCGTTAATATAGTAAAGAATTAATAATTAACTTTTGTTGCGTTTGGCCATTTAGTCCTGCTGCTTTCATCTTAGTCAATCATGCTTGTCAAGAGTAAGAAAGGACATCATTACATCATCTTTATAAACTATTCAAAAAAGCTGTATTGATTTTTTTTTTTATTTTCAGTACAATTGTTTAATAGTAATTTGAATTTGTGCTGTAAAATGCAAATGAGTGCAACCAGTGATAATGGTAAAGTTTTTTTTTCTTCATATTAGTTGAAGTAGAAATAACATCATCCATCCTTCTTTACGAAGTAGAGCTATACTATGTATCTTTGACTTCTGTATACAATATTTAGAATTCTGGGTTTATCTGTTGGATTATTTTTTTTTTTGTTATATTCCCAACTCTAGGATCTTTTCTTCATGAAAAGAAATCATAGTAATAATAGCCAAAACTAGCATTTGTTTTATGGGGTTGTTTTCGGTTGTTTTGTTTTTTTTGGGGGGGGAGGGAGTGAGGGAGACTATTCTTCTCACACAACAGAGGGGAAAAAATATTCCAGTTCCTTTCTCTTTGGAATAATAAGTAGTGAACATACAGGGATTTGGTAGTGCATTTTAAAGATGATAATGGAATTATTTTTTCCTTTTGTGAACACATATGAATATTTTGCTAGCTTTTTCCAAGTTGACAAATAACACTAAGCCTTTTTCTCCTTCACTATATTTAAACATGTCCTAAGAACTGGTGGTTGAACTTGTGAAATCAGATTGCCCCCAGTCACGAACTATGATGTCATAAGTGGGGTTTGTAACTGTCATGTCATAAGTGTTGACAATGGTGTATTACTTCAGTTTGCTTTTAATCAGGCAGGTGGCAAAAACCATGAGGTTTTTTTTTTTTGTATCATATAAACCATTTTCTTTTCCTGCAGCCATTCCTGTATTTGTTTCCTGCTTCTGCTGTAGTTGCCACACTGCGAAGCAGCTGTGGGTGATTATTTTGCCAAGTTCCTAAATTCTTCAGGTTTCTCTTTTATCTTCATGCAGCCTTGAACAAAGGGAAGGAAGTGTATGACATTCTGTAGCAATCTTCCTTTTCATTTCAGGGTCTTTCTCTTGTTAATTTGTCAATACTGGCAATTCTCAAGGCTGGCTCCATTGAGTGCACTTAAAAATCCATACAATGTGGAGAAATAACAATACTTAAAATACTGAGGGGTTTTTAACATCTTAGTGTCTCAGGATGATTTAAATTGGTTGCAGAAGTGGTGCCATAGATGGCCTTTACAGTTACAGATCCACTGAAATGAGATCTTTTGATTATTCCTTCAAAGACACGTGTAGTTGTGACCTCCCTCTTCAAAATGCTTTGCATCTGTTCATTCAACTAAGAGACAAATTCTTATCTATGCAGAAAAATACTTATTCCTTTGTTTATGGAGGGATTTGATGGGGAATAAAGTTTCTCAACCAAAACTGAAGTTGGATAAATCAGTTTGTCTAGATTAATCTGCTCTGGCTACTAGGAAGAGCAAAAGTCACGTACTGACCGGTCTGCTTATCCTCCAGAGACTCAGAGGTTGACTTTGGTGCTCTCACCGAGGAAGTTAAGCTTGCTCTTAGTTTCTGTTTCATTTCGTTAGAATGTGCTAGAAGAATTTTAAAAATTCATATGAAGCAACCTTCATAATTTAAGTTTGCATAAATGTGTTTTCCTGATAATGTTGCAAATAGGTTAGAGGTGGACTGAGAGGGTGTACTTGATGGTGTAGTTGAATTGCTCTTACAGGAACAGTTAACTTACAGTTAACTGTAAGTTCTGTAAAGAGGAAGTTGTATTTTGCAGCTCTGGTGTACTATGCCTTGCCTAGTGCTGGCATTGGTAGGATGGTTTAGCAGTATCTTCAAAATGTATTCTCAGGCAAAGGGGAAATCTGCCGTGTTTAGAATTGATCCGAGTTGTGTGAAAGACTCGAGCACAGCTTTTTGTATCCCTACTATATATAGTGTTTCAGATACTTGTGATACATCTTTTATTGAGGATTTACTTAAAAAGGGGCTGTGGAAATGTTAAGGGTCCCTGGATGCTTAGCTTCTTAAGGACATGCGATTTATAATTTCCTTGAACACCTATATAGAAAAACCTGTTACATTTGTTCATAAAAGCAAGTTCCCTTAAATACCTGTAGCCATCTAATTCAGGAAATAAACTACCCTAACTTCATCTCCAACAGTTTTTGTAAGCTACATGTTCTGGTAGCAGTTTCTGTACGCTCTGAGCAGTGACTGAATTGTAGAAGACAAAATATTAATTTAAGAAAATGTCATAGTGTGAATATTCTCTTCAGCAGCTGCAGCAGGTGTTGCATATCATCAGAAAATGGAAGGCCTATCTGCAAATTAATCTGTGACAGTAACATTAGGGGCACCAGCAAGGATTCTGTTACAATTTGTATAAATCGAGTAGAAATGGAGTAGGGAGAGGAAGCAATGCACAAAACCCAATATTCTGCATTAGAACATTTGCAGATGGGAATAGGTTCAACTAATGAGCCTAAATGTTGGAGAATTGGTTCATACACACCTGGTAATTTTAAGAAACTCACTTTAAGCTTGTGTGCTTTGCATCTGATTCCAGGGATCATATTCTTTAGATGGAGAGTTGGCTGACTCCAACAGGTATTTATAGTGGTAGGAATAAAATTAAAGGAGAGGTAGCTTTGATTAACTGTCAACAGAATTCCAGTCCTTCCATTGCATGTGCTAAGGCAAAACTTGCAGCATTAATGAAAAATTCTGCAGCAGTTCTTTGATGTAGTGGCAAATACATGTCTCAATTTAATATCTTCAGAATACGGCCAAATAGCTACAGTTTGAAATATGTAATTTAAATGGTTTTATTAAATCATTTTAATGCCACACATACACCTAATAGATTTAATATAGATGTTACTCATTTTGCCGCAGTTTTGCAGCAGCATAGTTTGGTTTTTATCCATCAGAACTTTGTTTCTGAAAACAGCCATAAAATAAGGCTATTCTGGATTTGGAAGCAAGTGAAAGCGTATGTAATATATCTCAAGCTTGGGATACAAATTGAAACCCACTCATCTGTTTGCGTACATGGCTTTGTGTCCATTGGGTACAGCAAGGCCTATATTAGTATGGCTTACTATTTAAAAAAAAATATTTTGAAACTAGCATACCAAGGTAAAAATGGCAAATTAAAATAAAGATTAGATCAGTAATTTGGATTCTCCACAGGTGTGTTTTAACTATTTCTTAACATTTCCTCATTTTATTGTTGGCATTTCTCATTTAGGTGGTTAATACAAGTGTACACAAAGTAAATCACAAATATGAGCAAGACTACTAATTTAGTATTTGGACTTAAGTATTACAGGATAGATTAATCTTTTTTTTTCCCTTTCGAATTTCCAATTTTAATAAAATGACTTAATGAAGCTCATAATTTCAGATTAAGTATTAAGGTCTTTGATTACTCTACTATATTAAAATCAAGCAGTTCATAATTGCAACCAAATTTGAAACATAGTCAAACCACGAGTTGCTGAAAGTCATGGATTAACCAGCTGGAATTAGAATTTGTTGGAAGTCTGTCAAGCTTTTGAGAGCTGTGAAGTTATCTGCTGGTGCAAAGGACCTTCCCTCCCATTTAAGTTTATTCAGCTACTTCATTTTAATGGCTAGTATGTTCAAAATTAAGAAACTAGAAGTTCAAAGAGTTGGGAAACCAATTTTGTTTATTTATTCATTCCTAAAATGTAAATAGGGTCTCATGAGGGAAGAATATAACAGGTTAAAGATCATGACCGTTATGGTGAATAGAAGGTATCAGTTCAGTTTATTAAAAATGTGTGTTTGCAGCGCAGAACATACTGTGATTGTGTGTGCTGCTTAAAAACTTCTAGGGCAACTTTTCTCAAAGTAAAACTCTTTTCTAATTGGATTTATGTTCCTAACTTTAGCTTTACTTAGTCTACAGTAACTGTATAGTAAGTAGAAGGTAGTAAACGGTATTTTATGACATGATAGAGGTATGTGAAAAGAATCAGATCTTGGGAAGTGGATGCTAAGTTATATATAAATATAAACAATATAAATTACCTAAGCAAGCATGTTGAGGTAGCGTATTCTTCAGTTTAGCAAAAACTAGTGAAATAACTGGTAGAATGAAATGTGAATCCTTTAGAAAAACAAACACAGAATGAGAATAAAGTCAGGTTTTTTTCTTGCAGATTGGAAAGAATAAATAAAATCAATCCTTTTGCATTTCATTGATTTTTAAATTGAAAATTGTCATGTATGTTTGAGGTTTGTTTTGTGTTTGGGAAATTGAATGCTTCTGGAGTACACAAATAAACCAGAGAAAACTTTAATGTTCATTTGCTGTCAATTTGCATTAGAATCAGTGAACTTCCAAATCTGTTCTGTCTTAAATATTACATTTCTTCTTTGAGAAGTAATGCTAACTATGTTATTGAGAGTGTTTGTAGACTTCTTGCCTTGCAGACTAAAAAGAAACTTTGTTGTTTCTCAGAAAATGTACAGAAAACGTATTATTTGCTTTAGTTAAATACAGAATTTTTAAAACCCTGTATTTCTTTTTCCCAGGCTGTTCGCTGCTATGAATCGCTAATTTTGAAAGCTGAAGGAAAGGTCGAGTCTGATTTCTTTTGTCAGTTAGGTCACTTCAACCTCTTATTGGAAGATTATCCAAAAGGTAAGGTTTTTTAGTCTTTCTGATAAATATAATTGGGGGGGTTTCTCATTTGATGTAGGTGATGTGACAGAATGAAAAATATTTGGATAACTCACTGTTTTCTGGGTTTGTGCTATATTTCAGAGCCCATAACAGAATAAGACTGATGATGTCTTTACAAAAGCCAGTTGTTCTTTTTTTTTTTTTTAATTGAAAAAAAAACAAACCAAAACACTAATGGTTCAGGTATGAATATAAAATTTGCTTAGTTTATACAGTAGTACCACACTGCCTGCTTCATTTTCTGGTTCATTATTACATGACTGTACAAGCAGCTGAACCCATGCCTCTGAAGGTTTCCTGTGGGGGGTGGGAGACACAGGTGCATAGGATGAGAGCGTGTCTTATTTCTTTCATGTATGTCCACAGTCTCAACGGGTAAGGCTAGGCTGAAAGTGTTAATTCAAAAGCAAAAATCTGTACTTAAAGCACGTTCCAAGTTCTGTTTTAAATACTGAGTGGAAGGGGTGTAGGGGTTTGGGGGTGGAGGTGGTGGGGGTGGGTTGTTTTTTTTTTCAGCCTCTGCTTCATCAGATTTTGAAATTAATTAAATGTTTTTTGCCAGCATTGCAGCCAATGAACATAGAACCTTATGTACACTTGTGCTTTGCTGCTTGTGGGTCAGTAGAGTCCTTTTTTGGTAGTGGTGTGGATTCCCAAAGATACTCTGCTGTGTTGCTGACTGAGACATGGGGCTAGATCTTCAGCTTGTCCTGTTTCCACTTCATGCCATGCCAGTGTCTGATAGTTGCCTCCCTTCCAGCGATTGTGGGAGGTATAGATGAGTAGAAAGCCTTTTTGGATCTTACTCTACCTAGCTTATTAGAACATGTCAGAATATTTTTTTTTTTGTGTGCGATGTCTTTTTTCATTGTTGTTGCTTTTTAGATTTAATATGAATGCAGTTCTGCTTGACTTTGTGTAAGGAAAGAAACACCACCCCCACCCTGCAAATGTCTACTCCCACCCCACCTATTTTTCTAAACACACAGAAATACTCGTTTACAATTACCTTGGGCTGTAGAAATAGGGAAATGAATTGTAACTGATAGTAGCTCAAAAGCACTGCTTAGTGATTCAGGCTAGCTGTGGACCGTTTCATAACAGTGTATGGTTATGTCCACTTGGTCACTGTGTATGACATAAAACAGTGTGAGTTAGGGTTCCTGGAAACCTACCTCACCTTATTTTTTAGGTGACAAACGTTTAAATTTGATATTACTAGGGAAGAATTTGCAGTTACCTAAATTCAGTATGTAAATTCACAAGGCTTTGAGTGATTGAGGCATCTGTCTCTTTCTGTTTGTTGAATATATGTGGTACCCACGACTTGTACCTACATCCCATCCAACTGGTCTAACATAACCACTGGTATTTCCAATTCCAGAGACATGGGAAAACCTGAAGGGAACGTGTCAATATGCTGGCTATAGAACTTACACTGGATCAGACTACTCTTTAGTTTTTATTTTATTTTACTTTACAAAAATTCACAGCCACCCCCTCTGCAAAAAATTTGCACTGCTGTTTCTCACTAGCCTAACACAAATTGGTATGATGTGAGTGCAGTATGGCTTATTGAATATACTTTAGTTGGCAAAGACAGTGCACGAGTGGGGCTGAACTGTGTTAACTTTCCTGTTGAGTTGGTAACAGTTAAGACTGGCAGGATTAGGTGTTGCTGTGGATCAGAGCAGAGGTTTACTGATGGAGAGTCTGCTTTGTACTGTGTATAAAGTTTTAAGAACAAGCAGAATTGTGTGGGAAGAAATGTTTAGGCATTAAAAACCTGAAGTAAAATACTTAGTATTTTCTTCTCAAGAAGTTAAAAAACTTTGTTAGTAATGAAGTATAAAAAAAAAAGTGTATCTGTATTTTCAAAGAAATGGGCAGTAGTGAATATAATACTGGAGGAATTTTAATTGATGGGAAAAGGGAAGTTACAGGTTTTTTTTTTATTAAGTGAAGGACACGTGTTCTTGTTTACAACAGCTGTTGAACTCCAGTACCAAAGACCATAAAAGTATTATCCACAATGCAAAAAAAAGTCATGTGTTCTGTATGTAATGAATTTACTACTGTAACTTGAAAGAAGTAGAATGCTGGTACGTAGCATTTTAAATTTAAAGTAAAAATAAATGTTATTCAGTATATACATGCTGAAGCAGGATGATCTGTACAACTATAAATCTGTCTAGTCTGAATTTAGTCTTGGACAAAGTTGTGGAGAAGTTGATGTATTTAATAAATTGGATATAATTAATAAAATATCATAAGATAGAACGACTAATGCTGAACAACTTTTTTTTTCCTTGGAAACCTATTATTTATTCAATTAAGTATCTTTAATAAATGTGTACCCCTGTGTATATAATGTGGAAAGATGTGTCTTTAATAAAGGTAAATGTGATAGTATTCTTTGTTTAAAAACGTTTGCAATATAGTTTGTGTAAAGTAGAACAAAATTGTTAGCTGATTGTGGAAGTCGGACTGGTGATCAAGATGAAGCGTGCTTGGTTGATCAAGTTTTGTTAGGTTTCATGTCTATAGTTTCTTCTGTTTTGATCTATCTCGTTTTTTCACAAATTTGTTGACAAACATGTATCATTTAGTTAGGTGCATTTGTTGTGTGTTAGTATTTTCATGTAGCTAATACCTTCTTGTAAATGTAGTATAAAAGACTGTAGGTCATTATTGGAAGTAACCAGGCAAATACTTCCTTGCTGCATGGAAACAGGGAATATCAGTTAGGGGCAGGCTGTCTTTGAATGTGGAGTAAGTTGATGGCTGATGCCTTGCTGAAGTCTAAATACATCGAGCATATATATTTATATTTTTAATGAAACCTGTTAAATGTTGTAGTAATTTCTCTCGAAGTGCATTCTGTCGCTTGTAGCCACTGAAGTCCAGATTTAATATGCTTTCTTTCATAAAAAAGAAGTATTTGACTCCAACAGAAGTTGTGAGTTTACATCAGAAAGTGCTGGATGTTCGTTCTTCTCTCCATTATATCTGAGGTTAGACTACTGTATCTCAGTGTTTTTTCCTAGCCTTTAAAATATCTGAAGCTGGTCTGCAGCTTATAGTTTTCCCAGAATGCAGTATGTTTGAATTGTTGTTGTTAACTAAAGGGTTTTCTCGGCAGCCATGAAACTGAGTTGTCTTGTTAATTGTACTCTGCTACTCTTAGGAGAAGGTCCTAGGCAAAGTGTCAACCTTTTTGCAGATTTTTAATACTGTGAGTCACTGACTTGTATACAGATGATTATAAGCAAGGCAGATTGATGCAGCTTAGCAAGCTTGTTCAAGGTGGTTTCCATGCCCAGCTTTCATCATCTTGATCACTACTGGTCAGAATTTGGCTTCAGGATTTCCCAAAATGAGAACTTTCTCTCCTCCCAGTGAAAAACTATTCTGGTTCCTCAGTAGCATTTTCTTAACTCTAATCAGATGTCTATTCCCCAGCTGTTTGATTGTTTCAGAGGTTTCCAAAATTCTTGTTCCCTTTAGTGGCATCCCCGGTCATCTTGTTGCTGCTCTCTGCTTTGTGCTGGCACAGCTGAACGTGCAGCTGTGTGGGGAACTGATCCAACTGAAAAATAACCTAGCAGAAAAAAGTGACACAATTGCCCCAGAATGTGAAACCTCAGCCTCAGGTCTTGCCAGAGTAGGTTGATGAGTTGTCATGTAGGCTTTTGGACACTGGCAGCATTGTGAATGCAGCTAGGACTCCATGGTATATACCTGTGAACTTTGTTTGCTACTGCATTCCTTGGGAGGGCTGGGATTTTACCAAAGTTACTGTACTTGGAGGAAACTGATGCTGCATCAGTAGTTGGAGATACTTTAATTTATTTTTTTTTCCCATGACTGTGGTTTCCATAAGGAGTACAGAGTGTAAACAGTGATCTTTAAGGTTTGGGTTCTAGTTGAATGCTCTTTAGTGAGCTCATGGACTCTGATGTCATCTGTGCTTTTTTTATGGATCTTTCTATCTATTTTGTAGGAGGGTCAGATATATTGGCTGTATTCCAGCCCATGATTTGGAGGACAGCTAACAGTTGCACAAGTGGAGACATACTTTTATCATTTGCCTCCCTGAGTTGCTGTTCTCTACGCAAAATTCCTGGAAGTAGAAGTAGATAATGCAATTAATGAATGATTGGGGAAAACATGCAATTATTCACATCACAGTTACTAAAGCACAAAAGATACTGCACTAAAGTAATTCTTACTGCTGTATTCAAGTTGTGATCACATTTTTTTATGTACTATGTCAGAACAATTTTAGTAATACTTATTTTGTTTGTAGATAGTGGCTGCATTGTCAAAAGCAGTAATATAAAAATATTGTAAGTAATTTACAAGATAGTGTTAATTAGTCTAAAGGCATTTTTTAACAATTGGTAAGTAAAAATTTAAAACTAAACTGAAAAAAGATACAGAATGATTATTGAGGTGCTCATTTAATACTCATTAATGAGTATTAATAATGCTAATTAATAATGCTCATTAAATTTAGGCTGTATCTTAATACAGCCTAAACCCAAAATTTAAACACTTTTTGGTTGTTCTTGTGTAAAGTTGTTTGGTTGCAAGAACAACTCCCAAATTCAACAATGTATGTGTGTTCCTTTGTACTTACTATTCCAGCTATGGAGAGAATTTCTCTGTAGTGGTTAATGTCTTAGTCTTTTAGGATGTTGAAGGAAAGTATTGTCATTAGCAAGCATTTCAACGTGCTGTGTTCTGAGGTACAGACTGGTAGGAGTCATCTTATAAAATGTAAGAGAGAACTTCCCAGCATAGATAGGATTGTGCTGGTTGCTGCAGGGTTGCTGCTGGGCTGTCTTTTACTGGTAGACTGAAGACCTGAAATGGTTTTTAAGTAGCATAGCAATCAGAATGAGTTGAGGAAGAGGTGATTGTGTTTCAAATAAGTGTGATTTTTAGGTTCAAGGTTTTTTTGTTTTGTTGTTTGTAATTGTTAATAACTGGCAGAAATGGGGTTGCTTCTATTCAGAGCTATTTATTTCATCTTCAGATCCTGCTGTTAAATTTCATGTGGTTTAATTTCAGGCTGTTCAAACCATTATGTGAAATTCCTATAGAAAGAAGTAAGAATGTTATCTTAAGCTGAGAACATTAAAATGTTCATTATAAATGGTGTAAAAGGAATTAGCAGTAGAAGATTGTTATAGAATATACTTGGACCACGTTTTTTTGACTGGTTGTCTGAAAATTTTCATTTTGGGCAGAGTTCTAAGTAAACACTTAATTGTTAAAAATCATTTTGCGGAATATGCTCTTTGAAGGGTTTTTGAGCTTCGTGTGATTCCATTGTGTTCCTTCACTGATATTCTCAATATTTGAAGACCTTTCATAGAGTTCATTATCTAAAGGATTTCTCTAACAGTGAAATCCTTGTCAAACTTGTGTATAGCTTACACATTAATACTTCTAGTCTGCTGTGCAACTCATAGTTGAACATGATCATGGGACAGTGGGCTTCTCACCACTTTGATACTGCATTATATTTCCAGATGAGGATGTGTAGTTGTTAATAAAATTACTTGGAGGACTATTTGGTGATTTTTCTTTCTTAAATACAGGATTGTGTTGCCTTTGTGTGCCTGCCTTCATTCTGTGTTAAAAGGAAGACATGCTTTAGGCTTATTTGGTCATCTCTTTGGTACTGTCAGCACAAATCTCCAGAGGAAATGGAGAGCAACCTCTTTCCTGAGGCCTTGGAACAAAAGACATAAGTTGTGTTTTGTTGTTCTTGCTGCCACAGCATTTTTTTTTGGTCACTATAGAATCATAGAATCATTTAGGTTGGAAAAGACCTTTAAGCTCATTGAGTCCATCCATTAACCTAACACTGCCAAAACCGCTACACCATGTCCCGAAGCACCATGTCTACATGTCTTTTAAATACCTCCAGGGATGGTGACTCAACCACTTCCTTGGGCAGCCTGTTCCAGTGCTTGATAACCCTTTCAGCGAAGAAATTTTTTAATATCCAATCTAAATCTCCCCTGGCACAACGTGAGGCGGTTTCCTCTTGTCCTATCGCTTGTTACTTGGGAGAAGAGACCAACACCCACCTCGCTACAACCTCTGCAATAGGTAGTTGCAGAGAGTGATAAGGTCTTCCCCCAGCCTCCTTTTCTCCAGGCTAAACAACCCCAGTTCCCTCACCCACTCCTCAAAAGACTTGTGCTCTAGACCCTTCACCAGCTTTGTTGCTCTTCTTCGGACACTCTCTAGCACGCCCATGTCTGTCTTATAGTGAGGGGCCCAAAACTGAACACAGTATTCGAGGTGGAGCCTTACCAGTGCCGAGTACAGTGGGATGATCATCTCCCTAGTCCTGCTGGCCACACTATTTCTAATATAAGCCAGGACGCTGTTGGCCTTCTTGGCCACCTGGGCACACGGCCAACTCACGTTCAGCCGGCTGTCGACCAATACCCTCAGATCCTTTTCTGCTGGACAGCTTTCCAGACACTCTTCCCTCAACCTGTAGAGCTGCATGGGGTTGTTGTGACCCAAGTGCAGGACCCAGCACTTGGTCGTGTTGAACCTCACACAGTTGGCCTTGTCCCATTGATCCAGCCTATCCAGATCCCTCTGTAGAGCCTTCCTCCTGTCAAGCACATCAACACTCCTGCCCAGCTTGGTGTCATCTGCAAACTTAGATTTGATCTCATCCAGATCATTGATAAAGATATTAAACAGAACTGTCCCCAGTACTGAGCCCTGGGGAGTATCAGTGTGACGGCCGCCAACTGGATTTAACTTGATTCACCATCACTCTTTGGGCCTGGCCATCCAGCCAGTTTTTTACCATGCAAAGAGTCAATTCCCTTGACTCAGCCTTGGAATTTCCTTACCTTTTGGTGTCTTTAATTTTATGGCCCAGCAATGTTCATCTTGCTAGGTTAAAACACTATTGTGGATAAAACATGCACGATGTAATAAGCTGTTTACATAACCTGCATATGTCTCCCAGGTGTTCAATAAAGATTTATTTTTCCTGGAAGCATTGTCAGATGTAGAGCAACACGTGCCCTTTCTTTGCTTCTCATGTGCAGTTCTTCAGCTTATTTTCTATCTTACTATTCATTTTAACATTAGATAAGCATTAAGAAATGTTAGTGCTTGTTTAAAAATTAATATTAAAAAAAGAATTTTCTATTTAACAAAACAAGTATTGATTTACACAGAAGAATATGGAACTTTGAATTGTTTTAAAGTTCTCTTTTCAGGGGTATGTCATCAAATTAATGCCTGCTCTTAACTTTTTAAGTTTAGCAAGCCAAAAATCTGTTAGTAACATTTAGCCTTGCAAGGTGCCACTAGATGGTGTCAGTATCTAGTTCACTTTCTCCTTACTCAAGCATCAAAATACTCAAACTGCTCCACATTTGCATCACTTTCAAAGGCCTCTTAAATTTTTAGGTGTCATAAAGTGGGTTTGTTAGAGCAGATCATAAAAGTCATCCTTCTGTGACTGGGTGATTTCTGATTAGATGTGCTAAAAATGACAGGTGGATCTCAGTCTAGATGTTTTGCTCCCCATTTTCACCTTACTTATTTGTTTAGGTTATGTACTTAGACTCTAGATATGAAGCGAGTTTGTCTCTTGTGTTACTGAAACAATTGTGTGTTTTATAAGGTTTTACCATTTTCTTATGAAATTAAGTAGACTAAAAAATATAACATCCTGAAACCACATACATGGCAATTATGTAAAATCTATTTTGTATTCTCTATGTGAAATCAAGAAATCTTAAACAGGGGTGAGTAAGAAACCAGTATCATCCCTGTCCTGATTCTGGGGTGTCCCTTGACCCTAGTTGTAGGAAGAGAGGAAGTCAAACTCTTAGGGGACAAATAGTAAAGGCAGTCAGTGTTAAAGTAATGGTAGATATTGCAAAGTGGGTAGTTCTGGTAGTTCTGTGAACTCATTGATGGTCATCTCTGCAGTAGGTGGCAGAGGCTTAAAGATAGATTCCAAAGTGAACCTGAGCTGAGGAGGTTACTTACTGTCCAATAGTTTTAATTCTTTGGGTGGAAAGATGGTGTTTTCAGAGCTGTTTTAGGTGAGCATCCTTTCATTCTCTTTAAGTAATATAGCTGATGGTGATTAATCAGAAAAGCTTTGGGGCATACCTTTTGGGCATACACCACCACCACTCCCACAATCCATCCCACCCCAATGCCCCCCCAACCCCCATTCAGGGCAGGATGGTAAATGCTGTGTCTGCCACTCAGTAGGTTGTAGGGTTTTCAAGAGTCTGATCATAAGGATTGTCTCTTAGGCAAATAATGTAAATTGCCAGGTTTTGGAGAGAGATGTTAATAGGAAGAGTGTAAACTGATACAGTAAGTAATGAAATACTGGGCAGAAGGATGGAGATGGGTAACTATGAGCACCTGTTTTAAGAGCTCTTAAATCGCTTATCCAATATTGTTTTAGATGTCTGAAGGTGGTCTCTCAGCTTTCTACTTTTAAGAGAGTTTTCTGTGGTTGGCTAGATGATTGTATGAATATAGTTGAGGGTGAAGCAAGAAACATTGTCCTACTGATGACACTCAGTCCTGTTATTTTTGAGTCTGTATGTGCATTTTCTAGGTGCTCAGGAGTGGTTTGCACGCTGAAAAAAGAGGTTTCTATGTATGTGGCCTCCAACAATTCTATATGTTTAAGAATTTCAGTGGCAAACTTTTACATTGGAAAAGCTCAATAGGTTCCTAATCAGAAAATTGTCTGCAGAATTCTGCTGTGCCTGAGTGATTTCAAAGCACTCATTTCATTATTTTTAAAAAGGACATCTTAACTGAAATGGGGTAATTTGCTTGTATCTGTAAAAATGAGAGTTGACCCTATGTTGAAAGAGGGGCTTTAGTTCATACAATTTTTTTTTCTGACAAAAATTGTCTCACCTTGGAATGTCCAGTCTTGGATGAAGAAGCAAAGGTGCAAATAACATTGAAGCCTTTAGTGCTGGGGGGGGTGTTTGGTGGTTTTTTTTTTTGTTTTGCTTAATACTACTAATGTGATGCATGACCCAAGTGACTTCCTTTTCACTTTTAGTAAGCTAGAGAATATCCTATAATTAGAATCATGGCACTGATGAAGCTTAGCCTATGTTTCAGACACGGACTTGTGTAACATTTTTGTTGTTTAGCAGATTCACTTGCTCTTTTTTTCTTAATATAGAATAAAGTTTGTAATTTGAGGGGTTTGCACTAATTTCCTATAGTTATAAAGTGAATTTAAGGGAGAAGTTGCTTGTAGTTCCATACACTTTTAAGATAAGATACTCTATTTCTACACCGTAGAACTTAAAATGAACGTCTGCCCACCAGTGGCTTGCTCAGGGAGTAGAAAGTATGGTAGGGTTCAAATTTATTGTTCATGTTCTGCTGCTTTAAAATTAGTAGGTCGGTTTAATTTTTCAAAGATCTTCCTTTTCATAATTTGATTTCTAGACTCTTCTTATATTCAAGATTCTTCTTAGGGATATGCTTGATTAGGGATGTTGCATGTGGGCTCTGGCAAAAAAGCTCTCTTTAATCCCTTTTTTCTGTTTTTCTGCCTGTACCTTCAATCGTTTTTAGCAGAGCATGACTGCTTGTGGAGCAGATGTTTAATCTAGATGTAAAAGGGGGCTGAAATAAACTTTCACAGGTAACTAACTAACTGGAAGTTGAGCACTTGTTAAATATTGAAATTGTGCATCAAAAACAGTTTCTAGTTGTCTAACTTTCATGAGGAAGAAAGGGACGTTTAGCTCCTGTGTAAGGGATGCCTCCATTCATTGTTACATGTTTTCAGCACAACACTGAGAATTTCAGAATTTCATCTTCAAGATGTTAAGTAGAAGCAGAATACTGTTACCCTAGAAGGAAAGGCTGGATCCCTAGAAGAGGTTGGTGAACCCAGAAGTAGGATTGGGCACTTCAGACGCTTAAGAAAAGGACCATAGTGTCTTTGTTCCTCTGGAAGAGTAATGTGACCTGCCTTAGAATTAAGGCCTTATCTTCGAATCGTTTAAACATGAAATATGCTTCAGCAGTCCATGCTTTCCATGTACTTGTTTTTAGTTCTAGGATGAGCCTGGCACATGAAAGTAGTCATTTCAACTGCTACTATGGGAAGTTGCTAAGTTTTATTGAAGAATTTAAGAGATAGAAAATAAAATTATTTGCGAACATCAGCACTCTAAAGGAAAACTGGTAGAATATCATGGATCAAAGACTCCTTTCTTTAATATAAGAACTTTTCCCTGTATTAAATGAAGCTGCTGGAACTTCTCTAGGCAAGTTTATTTATGAGCAGTGACATTAGTGGAGCCTAGTTGCCTGTGCCTCCCAGTCTTCCTCCTCCCCTGACCAGGGGCTTGATCAGGTCTGAATGAGTGAATACCTTCAGATGTCTTCTCTCACTTTTTCAGTGCTGCTCACCTCTGTTCCATTGATTCTGTTTGGCTGGGGAGCAGGGCTGTGCATGCTGTAGCTAGAGTTACAAGCAAGAAGACAGACTTGAGCTGTACACCTTTTTGTTATACTTGCACAAGGAATTTTTTGGTCACTGAATAGCAGTAAGGCNCCCCCCCCCCCCCCTTTAATTTTTTTTTTCCTTCTTTGCTTTGTAGGTCTTCTGTTGCTCCTCTGTTTTTGTATTTTTTTTAAACTGTTGATGTTTCATAGACCTGTTGGCAGTACCTTAACTGCTATAGGGAAACATGTATTTCAACTCTCTTGTTTAATGGATATGCTCATATGGGTACTCCTATATTTTTTGACAGCTACACTGACAAAGTTCTCCCTTCTTTTTTTCCTGTTATAAATCCTTATTTCTTTTAATCTTCTTATTTTATCCATGTGCCATGATATAATTGACTGTAATAGTTACTTTTAAAAAAAAAATAACAGATTACAAGAAGTTCTCAGTTTCCTAAATCTTGTGTAATGTGGTGCTGTTGACTTAAGTATTTGAAATATGCTTTAACCCTTAAAATTGAGATAGGTACTGCATGAGTTTAATAAAATGACTTTTTTTTTTTTAAGTGTGGTGCATTACAAAACTCTTTCATAGTGTATGTCTTTCTATCTGGGAAAGCAAAGTCATTCCCATGTTCAAAAGCTAATTATGCCTTTCTGTTGAAAACCATTAATGATACCTGGGAGAAGGTGAATCTAGAAGGAGTATTTGTGGTAGGAGGTTATTTTGTGTTACTGTGAACATCCTTTATAACATAATTACAGAATGTGACTGAAATATGCTTGATCTTAACATTCTTAAACTTACGTGGTTAGACTGCAGTCATATTCTTCAGCTGGTACCAATTTTTTTTGAGGAGGGAGGAATTGTATTCTTAAGTTGTGAAAGACAACCAATTGACTAGATTTTTAAGTGACTTTATTCATCGAAGTTGTGTGTAAACATATTGCATTTTGATAGTGTAAGGATGATGAGTGTTCTCCTAGGTTTTTTTTTTTTCTATTCTGGGCATCTAAATAGATCACAGTTTAGAGCATCAAAATTAGAAGCTGGCTTCACAAGCAATTCCAGTGGCGAGGGGCACCTTATGGGCATGATTCAGCATATATCAATCAGGCATTTAAAAATACAAGTTTGTGAGTCTCCATAGACAGATGAGTGCAAAGGCGTATTCTTAAGAAGAGAAAGCTCTGTGTGCCTTGTCATTATGTGTATGTTGTTCTTACTTCGCTTAAACTTAAGGACTTTTGTTAAGTTGTGGCAATGAATATGCAAGATGGGCACTGAAGGGTGCTAAAAATTTAGAGACATCGTTTATCCATGGTTCTTGCAGGAAATGAACTTGATCATAAAGTACATGTTGTTCTTACCATCTTAATCTGTTTAGTGTTTGTAGTTTTTCAAAGCAGAGGTTGTCTGTTGTCTGTTTTTGTTGTTTGGAAAATACATACTGTGTACAAACCATTCTTAAATCTTAAGAAGCAAACACTTGAAAAATCGAAAATTTGGTGTTACAGCAGTGAATCGTTATTAAAATTCTTAATTTTTGGATGGCGCCTCGTGCAGTGTTCTTAGAAGAATGTAATGCCTGTTTGCATTCAGGTCTGATGTGGCCTTTTAGCCGAAGGGCAACATGAATCAACCAGAATTTTTAGAGAGGAAGAGGGATGGAGGAATGGTGATTTGAGAACTTTGTTGCTAAGTAGAGCTAATACTCTACTGAACAGAGCTGTTCTTAGTGCTGTTTTCCAGGTTAGTCTTGGTCTTAGATGTTGAATAAAATGTAAGCTTTTTTTGCTTTTGTTTCTGTAGCTACTGAATGAAAGGGCATGTGAAATTGATTTCTCTTTGTATGTCCCTCTGCACCAGTTCTTTAGAAATTACAGGACATCAGGGAGCATGGTAATTGAGCTACATGATTAAATTTTTAAATCTTACAACAGCTTTGTCCAGGGTGAAAATCGCAAAATTTCAAATTATTTCTTTTGTTATAGGTTTTCTTTAAAATAGTGCTTGATTTACATTTGTAAGATTAACAATAAATATACTTTTGGGTTGACATTTCATAAACCAAAATTATAATCTTAAGGAATGCGTTATCCACAACAGTGTACTTATTGTGGCAGTGTTACTTTTATGAAACCATTTATCATTTTAATGTTGCGTATTCTGACTCTTAAGGTTTTCTATCTTCAAAGAAAATGCAACAAAAGAAATTCAACATTCCTTTTTCTTTCCTACAGCATTATCTGCATACCAGAGGTACTACAGTTTACAATCTGACTACTGGAAGGTCTGTATATGCTGCTGCTTCTTTTTTTTTTTTTTTTTAAAGTATTGTTGTAAATGATTGAATTTCTAAAATAGGTTAATTTCAAAATAAGTTTGGAGTGTCTGTGCAGTTACTTTTTGGCATGTTAATTGGATCTTAAGGGAAATGTTCACCTATACGTACAATGTGTTATAAATCTAAGTGGATATAAATATTCACACCATTCATTGAAATGACAGATCAATTAACTTGACACATTTTAGATTTTTTTTTTTTAATTATTATCCATTACTTTGGTTTTTCTTATGTAAGCATAGCTATTTGGATACGTATGAGTATTGAGAGAATCATAACAACTTGAAAGCTGCTGGGCGGGCGTTGGACTTGTTCTAGGA
Organism: Anarhynchus alexandrinus; assembly: GCA_008711295.1. Taxonomy (NCBI): domain Eukaryota; kingdom Metazoa; phylum Chordata; class Aves; order Charadriiformes; family Charadriidae; genus Anarhynchus; species Anarhynchus alexandrinus. The sequence goes on along the minus strand of VUYV01000235.1, from coordinate 1,251,262 downwards.
AAAATGTTTTCAGGTTGCTTTTTATTTCCACAGATGCCATATTGTTTAAAGTCTCTTTCAGTATTTTGGATAACATTCTTATGTAAGGCAGGAAAAAATCCTGTTAGTATAGCTCTCTTATCTGTGAGTTCATGTAGAGGTATCAAGACTTTAAATGAATAAAATTAAAAACTTTCTTGTGATGGTATTGTCAAAAATAGTTAGCATTGTTCTATTGTCACATGAAATAATTTGAATATCATGATTTAGACAGAGGTGCAGGAAAACATGTAACACAGTAGATACTTGTGTGATCTTAAGCAGCTGTTTTCCTTAAAAGTGTGTGTAAGTGCATATTTCAAATAGGGAGGGCTCACTCTGGAAAGACATCAATACCGTGTATATACCAGCATTATATATATACACATATGTGTATACATATGTGTCTATACAACGTTTTCTGTGTTCTTTGCATTTTCTGAGGACTGTAAGTACGTTCTGAAAAAATTGGGAGGGTGGAAAGGGGGAAAGGCAGGGTAAATAAAGGGTAGAAGAGTGAAATGAAGCAAGTGGATTCTAGCATATGGAAGGAGAGGTCCAATTGGAGGGTCCTAGGAAAACTGTTCATGTCGTCTTGTAAAGACCTAGCTCCAGGAGAAGTTGTACAAGTGGCATTTTTGCACTGTGCTATTTTGGAGTTGAAGCATTTTTTCAGAAATAGCCCCTGTAGTTTAAAAATTACAATAATAAAAGCATTCATCAGTTCTTACTTCTTACATGTTCTTGGAGAGCTAGTTTAAGGATTGCTCTAAATGAGTGTTGAAATCTATCAATTAATTAAACGTCTATTGTAATAGTTTCTGTTGTTTGTATTCTTCCCATGTTAAGCATTTCAGAATAGTTTGTGATTATTTTTTCTGGCTTTTGTTCTAATGGCTCATTATTAGAAGTGATAGATGATTAGTAATTTATTTTCCCTCCATTTTCAGAGAGTTCAGGGTGAAGTGTAAATGTTTATATGTATTTCCATAGGCATAGTGTTTCTGCGTGGCTCAGAATATTATCTGCAGTTAAAATAAAAGCGAACTCTGGTTGTTTTGCAATTCCATTTGAAGAGCATGGATGGCAGTAAAAGGTGTGATCTGTGCTTGACGTATTGAAAGCAATTTCTGTTTGTATGCAATGTGCTGATATTCAAACATACCAGTTTCTTCTGTATATAAGAATCTTGAGTTTTATCATGCAGAGATTATTTCAAATAATTCCACTTGCAAGCATGAGAGCATTGTTTGGAGCTGACAAAAGAGCATTTTGACATCTACCAAGAAAAAAAACAAAAACAAAAAACCAAAAAGCCAGTAATTTTTCTTCAGGTTGGCTTCACCTGTGAAGAATACTGTGCTACTATGAGCTTCCTTCTAAATGTGCAGTCCGAAGTGTTTTTTTTCCCAAAATAATTTTGGAGACTTTCCTAATTTTTATATGCATGAAAAAGAGCCTGAAAGAGTCCAAAAACATTTATTAGTTAAAAACTTCTTTGCTGAAACTGATATCAGTCACAGGTGAGTCATATTTCGTCTTATGCGTGGATGATGAAGCTAGTCAGGAGTTGGCAGTGGGGAAACTGCCTGGATTGGGTCTGGAGAAAGGTCTTTCCCTCCTGCCCACCAAGCTGAGAGGATTTTTTGTTTCTTGTTATCCTTAATGCCTTGTATTTATAAGAAACCATTTAGTCAAGAATAGTAAGTTTGTGGTGTATTTTTGTTCACCCTTAAGTGCTGCTTTGTTATACTTTGTAATTAACGTTTTTTCAGAGAGATACAAATGACTTAAAAAAAAGCAATCATGTTTCCTTGTTTTACTGTTGTGGGGTTTTTTTAGTTTTGTTTTTATTTCTTAGTTCTTACAGAGTTAGATGTCATCAATTAAGTTGGAGTTTGTGATGGTAAAGAGAGAGAAGGGTGTGAAGAAAGGGTGGTATTTATGAGGTATGAGGAGAGCTGTGTGAGGGTACTGAGAAATTCATGGAGAGTGCTGAATCACATGAAGGTTATTATATAAGGCAGGTTTGAAAGCAGACAGAAACAGTCTTATAAACTTAGGCTGCATATCTGAAATTACTTAGTGTGGTGCAGTGCAAATTTACGTGGTTGAAATAAGTGTCCTGTACCTTTTTTGTTTTATAAATAGAAAACTTCTAGAAGGATTGTGAGAGATTTGCTTGCTTTGGGTATGGTTTGCCCTCTTTACATCGTATTTTTAGTCTCTGCTACTTTGAATTTTCGCTGTTGCATGGGCTTGGTAATTGAGCATTATTTTAATGGATTGTTCATTATATGATATTCATTCTACAACTTGTCTCTTTTTTTTCCCCTTTTCACAAAGAAAAGTATTTTATTCCCTCTTTTTTTTTTCTATAGATTTTTCTGATGGTCTGAATTTTTTACCAGGTTGTTTTCTGTTAGAATTTGGTGCATGGGTTGTTTTGTTGGTAATACAGTAAGCATTTTGTTGATCCTGTGAAAGAACAAGACAAAGAAAAAAAATATATTCTGAATATATGTTATAGTGACAGAAGTCAAGCTGAAAGGTTAGGAAGATGCTGTATTTTGCCATTTACCAGATCAATACTCCCTCCATCTGATGAGATATTACTTCCTTTCAAAGAAGTAATACTTGTACGGGTAGTTTTGAAAGAGCTGGGTTCATTATGCCACTTATTCCTAAACAGACCACTTCTTGTAGTAATGTCTTTGGGCACCCACAGATCAAGTAATACGTCCTGCAAAATTACTGAGTTTCTGCAATTTTTATTCTACATAGGTACTGTGGTACCATAACTCTGCATTTAAAAAAATTATTTGACTTGAGATCTTATGAAGTAAATATCTCAACTTGGATAAAAGTTGAAATAACTTATTAGAGTTCTTGCATTCAAGTAGTTTTCTCAGTGTTTCTTCTTCTTATGTGCCTATGCTAAAATAAATCTCCCTTCTGTGCAATGTACTTCATTCTGATTTCTTTTTAAAACTTCCCTGTGTCAACATGTTGGGGGAGGTGAGGAGGACTGTGGGGGATGAACGGATAGGAAGGGCAGTTCAGGAGAGGGAGACATCAGCTAGAACTGCAGTTTGTAGATTCTGATGCTACTGAGAAAATAAAGATACCAAGTGTAAGTGTCTGCCATGGTTATCGGTTTTGACATATTCTGAGGAGGCAGGATTAGAAGCTCAGCAAGGAGTAAGATATTCCTGATTTTATCCAAACATGATGGCAGATATCTGGCACCTGGAAAAAGTTATTTTAATCATTTCTTGTGGTTGTATCATAATGCAGTTGATCACACTGAATGCTTTTATGTAACATCTGGGTTTGAGTAGGGCTGTCCTAATAGAAATTACAGTACATGAGTGAATTGAGTGTGTGTAAGTGTAAAACATCTGGATCTGTCCCTTTGACGTGGTTGCCCAGAGCAGGGGAAACCTAGAAACATTGCTCCACAGATGTGGTGATGCGAGAGATTTCAATACTCACTACAGTGGTTCCTGGGAGGGTTTTACAGAAGAGCCTGGTTGTCTGGTACTTTGACTAGATCTTCTCTGCTTTGGCATTACACTGTTAGTGCAGCCCTTATTTGATTTGATAATCTTGATTAAAGTGTATTTGTGGCCTTTTGCAGGCCTTCTTCATAGTGGTGTCTTAAAAGAAATGATTTTTAGAAATTTAATTTTGGCTATATGTTTGCAAATAACAGAATTTCCTCTCGCTTTTCTCAGTCTTTATAAAATTGAGGAGAATCCAAAACCATGCAGAGGTATTAGAAGAAAAAAAACAACCCCAAAACTAGAATTCTCTTTCTAGCCCAAGAAAATGCAACTGTGTATGTGTGTTCTAGTCATGGAAGAAAGATGTGATCTTAGTCTATGCTGAGTTGTTGGTTTGTTACAGAAAGTGATCTTACAGTGTTCTTTGTTGTGTAGACCTAAAGTGTAATTTAGTACCAGGTAATTTTTTACAGTCCTGTTTTGTAATTAAATCTATGTGGAATTGTTACTAGCAGTATTATCAACCTTATGGCTAAACCACTTTTAATTAGTAGTAAGGCTTGTTTTTCCAAAGAACTAAAGTAGAAAAAGACCAGAGTGTTAGTTTATAAATGTGACCTGTTGCTTGTTCTAATATTCTTATGCAGCTTCTTTTCATCTCTCTAACTTCCCCATTTTGACAGGCCAAATGTCTTTTTTGGTATGTTTTCTTAATGCTATAAAATAGGAAAACAATTAAAAAACATTAATGCTTTAATTTTGTAAGTTTTGCTGTCTGTTTTTCTCCAGACTGTAAGCCTATTTCCCCCTGTTTAAATAGTTGGACAAAAAAGCAATTACTAGACATACTGATAACAGCAAATAAGAGAACATTTTGCACCTTAGAGGATCTGTTATAAGACAGCAATTTTCCACTTCATTGACTCACAACTGTTTTATTTTCTGCAGTAACCTCAAAATACCAAGTGGTGTTTTTAGACAGAATTCATCAAAACTTCCATTATTTTTTTAATTAGATATAAATGCTTAATTTAATTGAAACAGTACAATGGTATAGGATCGGTAGAAACTGCTGGAGCAGACACCTTCCTGAAACGAAAGTTGAAGGCAGTAGGATGATTTGTGAACACTGCTTTTTATTCAAGCCCTTAGTTTTTTGGAACTTTCTTGAATGAATGTCTCATTTAAGGAGACAGATTTCCCCATAAGAGTCCTCAGATTTAAAATGACAAAAAAAAGCCTTTGATAAAAATTATTGCCATGTAGCAGCACAGGGCACGTACAGGAAAAGCAGAGAGACAGAAGCAATCCCTTTGATCAGAGGAGACTTAATCAGAGGAGCATTTAGAAGAAGACTTGATCAGGAAAGCAAGTTTCAAAAATCCTCAATGAAGGTGAAATTTGCTGAGATTAAGGGCATTACAGAAGGAATTGGGAGATATGGTAGGTGACCTAAAGATGGGTAAGGTGAAAACCTACAATTCCAAATATATTTGCAAAGTAACATCAAAATGGTAGGGTAGGAACGGAATAAATAGACGTTTCAGAGAAAATGGGGAATCAGAAAGTGAAAAGTAAAACCAGAAATTGAATAAAGATTCAGCAGCTCTTGAAGGTGTGGAGAAGGGGGATACTATTAATACTTTCTATATGCTCTGTACTTCTGTCCGAAAATATAATGCTCATCAGCCCAGTACATGGGATTCTATACTACCCCTCACTTTTGACTAAACCAACAGTTTCTAGATTACAATCCTTTCACTAGAAGGATTTTGATGAAGGCATTCTGGTCATATTCTGAGAAGGTATGAAATACAACTGTTTCAAGACCTGTTGTAGACTAAGAGGGAGAGACACGCATGATATTATTATGTGTTATGGAACAGCAAATGCAAAATAGACATAAGTTTGAAAAGGATGTCCTAATTTTTAAGTACTGAAGACAGTAGATCATCATAATGGAGATAAAAAGCATTTTTATGGGATTTAATGGGATAAGCATTTTCAAGAGACTGTTGTGGAAAGCAATCTGGAAATACAGTCTGAGTCTGATACAGCATGATAATATAGGATGGCAAGCTATTATGCCCAGAAAAAGAAAATAAGAAAAGGGGAGAAAGAAGGCTTAGGAGAGAAAAAACTAAGACCAGGTGAGACTGAACATATAATAAGAGAAAGAAGAAAGTGTAGCTAGAGGAAGAATCACAGGGAGTGGGGGAAAGAAAATTGGAGCCCTGCTGAGAATTTGAATATAAAGAAAGTGAGAGAAGTAAAAACAAACTCTAAGGCTAAGAGTGTATGGGGAGAAGTGAGGAAGGTATATGTAGAATAATACAGGAGTGGATTGTGGGAGGTCTGAAATGAGACTTTTGCCAGCTTTCTCCCCAACGGCAACCTCTGTGTCATAAATTCACCAGGTGTAGTGGGACAGATTTAAAAAAAAAAAAAAAAAAAATCCCAGGAAGATGATAACTGTTCTGGTGAGGAGCACAGTATTACTCTCCATCAAAGGACCAGGATGTCTTCTATTTTGAGGAAGGCAGAAGAAGGTAGAATGTGAAGCACTGAGGATCACTTGGGGAACTAGTAAAAATTCAGTATGTTTAGAGTGGTGGAAGTTACATTAATGGTGTTTCAGCTGATAAAAATGAACTCTCTATCCTAGACTTGCTGGAGAATCCATGGCAAGGGGAGGAGTGAGTTAAGATGCAGAAACTCCTCTCTTACTAATTAAAAATGAAAATTTTTAATGTATGTAGCTGCTGCTGCAGCTGATGATAAGTTTTCTGTCACAAAAGAAAGGGTTTTACGGGAAATCAGGAACAAAGGATCTAGCAATTGCATGTAGTCTTTTACTGAACTGCTGATAAAAAGTACCCGAGGAGATGTTTTCCATAATATTTCCTTTTTTGAGGTGCAGTGGACAAGAGTAGTAATTCTGTTGGTGAAAACTTTTTACTTTGATCCTAAGGTATACTGGCAAGATAAAACATGGGAGAAAAAAAAGCACATACATCATCATCAAGGATCATTTTAATGAAAAATCAGTAAAAAAACTACAACTAAGTCCATAGCTAGCATTAACTGTTTTTCCAAAGATTTTTTTAAAGGTTATTAATACATACAAATTATGAACTTGTCCCTTCACTATGTCAAGATGAATAGAAATTGCATGTGAGAAGATATTTGAAAAGCTAGAAAAGGTGTTAAAAGAACAAGACCTAAGAGAAATTTGGAGTATGAGGACTGCTAAATTGAAGGGCTAAATTTATGAATTGTGCACCATATAATCTCTCTTCTGTATCAGAATACTTGGTAGCTTTGGTAACACTGTAAATGAGGTTATTTCAGCATCCCATAGGTGTGATCAGTTAGCGTGATTACTCAGTGGTGTTAAAAAATTGGGATTCTTAAATGCAAACTATGTTTATGAAGACTAACTGGAATTCTGCATCTTAAGGGTAAAAGAATTATGTGTACATTTTCAAAATATTTCAGAGGAAATTATTAATAAATAAAGAGAAACTCCAGAATGCTGGAAAGGTAATGATGATTGTGTTACCAATAACACTTGGTCATCTATAAAATACAGAAAATATAGAGCAAATGAATAACTGTATTTGGTTTGCAGAAAAAGATCTTTTAATATTGGATGCTAAAAATAAATGTTATTTCTTGTAAATCAGGAAAGCAGACAAGTTGAAAGAAGTATAATTTTTTTTCCTAAAACGTGTTGTTAAATGAATGCTACCTAGAAACATTAAGGCGAAAATGTGTTGTATTTCACGCTGTTAATTAGAGTAAAGCACGACTGATCTCTAGTTTAGAAAAGAGGATACATTTATCCAGATATTTCTTAAAGGGTTGATGTTAAGAGATATAGTTTGGGGTTTTGTGCATTCTGAGGAGGTGTGTGTGTCTCTGTCAGCTAAAACAGAGAATTCTTAGGTAGTCCCATGACAAAGAAGCAGATACTGTTTTTTACTATTGTTAATGCAGACAAATAATGCAGCATGTCCAACTTTGTGTATAGTAAAATTGTACAAGGTTCTAATAATTAACTCTCTTCTTATTAGATTATTTATCTAATGAAATTATGACAGGAGGGCATATTCCCTCTCCTTGAAAGGAATCAAGAGTAGGTGTAAAATCTTAATGAGTGACCAATTTAACTAATAAATTTTGACTCATTGCCTTTGACCTCCAGATAAATTTGATAAATTGCCTCTTTCTTAAGTCTCTTGCTATTAGCTGTCACCATACAAAACAAAGGAATCCTCCTCTGCACATATAAATCAGGTACCTGTTTGCGTCACAACAAGTCTTAGGTCTTTTTAGGGAGCTTCTCTGTTGCTATTTGATGAGAAATCTTTTGCATTTGCACTAAATTAGAAAAAAGATTTTATTTCAATGTCTGCAGTTCTGAATTTTTTCAGTTGTATATTCATTCATTAAGCCACTCATCCTTTTTAATCAATGGATTTATAAGAACTCAAAACTCTGGCAAATCTGTAATATACTCAGAATATTAATGGTAAAAGAGGAAAGAATGTGCTTTTGGGGAAAAACTTTGCTTGGGTCAGAAGACAAGACAATCTCAGAGGAAACACTCCCCCATCACCCTAGACATAGTATCTGTTTCCAAACAATATTCATCTCATTTTCTAATGGTGATGTTTCACCCTGGAAATTCAGCAGGAATGCTTTTCTGGTCCCCCTGTATGTATGATCTCCGTCTAGAAGTCCAAATACTCTGGGTGGAAATAACATAAGTATCATCAGGATTGATGGAAAAGTCTCTTTAGAAAAGCTTTTTATGCATGTTGAATTCTCCTATTGCAGAAATTTCCTTTGTGCAGAATAAAAAACTGTCATCCTTTAACTACTAGTACTTAGAATAACAGCATGCTTCCTTGCTTCGATCCCTGTGATGAGGTGTAGGATGCTAAAATATGAGACATGCTGAAGTGTGACAGTGGAGAAACTCATCAATTCAGATTGTTCAGAGAGGGGTGTATTTAGTTGAGTAGAACAGTTCTGACTTGAACGGAGGACATATCTTCAGTAGGCAAGAATATTATTTGAATGTTGATAATATTGAATGAACAAATGTTTCTTTTTCTAAATATAAACGGCTACATTGACAATGCATGTGATGCTTGCTTTTTCAAAAGTATTCTGTTGTTTGCAGGAGCCACAGTAATGGTACAATTACTTCATACTCCATATGATTGCTCTTTCATTGCATGAAAGAGATAAAAACAAAACATACCACCTTATTTTTCTTATTTGTAGTTCGTAGAGTCCTGTTTGATCATGAGCTGTAAGTAGATACTGTGTCTCATTAATGAGTGGCATTATTTTCTTCAGAAACAAATCTTTTACATGTTAAGGTTCTTTCTTTAAAAATTGAAATATTTGCTTAGTTTTAGAAACAAGGAATTGTTTTATTTTGCAAATTTCGAGTTTTTGAATTTGCTCTCTCCAGAACTGACATTTCAGTTCTATTTTTTTAAATACTCTTTCAAGCATATACCTAATTAGTGTTCTGCTGCATCGTTTCCTCCTTTTCCCAGGGATACAGATTCAGTCTTTTCTGTGTGTGGGAGGAGTGGTTGAAATGTGAGTGGATCTAGTACAAATAGGTGGAGAAGGTAGCAGGTGGGAGGATGCGCAGACATAGAGCTTGGGGTCTCTAAGAAAGAGCCCTATGAGTAGCTTATGTGACGCTAATAAGCTCATGCTTTGAAGAAAAGGCAAATCATTTAAAATGTTTTTAGAGTAGTGTTTTAGCATGATTGTGCTCTGCTCTGTGGAACACCCTTGCAAGGATGAGTATTGAGAGGAGAAATAGAAATCAATTTTGCTTCTCGTGTTCACTTGCATAAAGGTGTAGCAAGAAGTAATCTCTGGTGCCTGCTTGCCTTGGTGGAGCACATCAAGTGAGATCGGTGCTGAAACCACTGGGTGCTCCCCTTGAAGGGAAGCCCAGATGCTGAAAAAGTACCAGTGATTCAAATGCTAAAGCATACTAACAGCAAACAAACAAAACCTATGAGTTTAGATAATTTCAAGCAAAAATATTTCTAAATGTATGCTGAGAAGGTCTTGCAGTGACCTGGAAAACCTGTAGCTGATCATCTGTTCCTATGCAGCTTGCAAGCTTGTAGTAAGTAGATAAGGATTTACCAGCATTCAGAAGAACCTGGGAAAATACTAGCTTGTCACCCTCAGCCGCTTTTCTGAGCTGCTGTGTTCAAATTATTTGGCACTAATTCCGAAGTCACTGTGCAGTATTACCTTGTTTTGTGCAAGTTATCCCTCCCAACTTCTGAGGGATAACTCAGAACTCATAACTTCTATCCTTCGTACTGTGTCATTTTTCTCATCTCATTTGCCAGAGGAATGGGATTGATGAGAGATGCAGCATCTCAGATATGGAAGAAATAACAGTCAGTTAGGGATCTTTCACCCTGTTTTCTTCTTTCCTAGCCCAGTCTTTGTTCTACAAGGCCAAAAAGTTCCTCAATTAAATTTTCTGATATTACTGATATTACCAGTCAAAATAAATGTAGGTATTTTTCCTGGTTTCCTCATTCAGTCTTTCTTTCTGCATTAAGTTTTTACTTGATGTTTTTCTTATTGCAGGCATTGTTCTAGCCTCTTCTTTCTGAATTTTCAGGGTCACCAGAAAAACAGCAATAAAATTATATTACTAGACATCCTAAGTACACTGATGCTGTCTAACGTGTTTTTTAAAAGTATTTCAGGTGTTTTTCTCTCCTCCCAAAAAGGATTGGGATCCATTTCATGCGTTTACCTGTCAGACTCTGATTCTTGGGATCAGACACAGATCCATTTCCAGCTATCTTAATGATGTAATCAGAACTTTGTGAACCTTTTCTGAAAACAAGTAAGCTGAAAAATCTGATTCCAGTACTGATAAATGCTGTAGAAGGGGAGATAGATCAAACAGGATCCAGTAAAGGGTGGAGGAGAAAATGGAGGGGTGGGTGGGGTGGGGAGGGATTCAGTCATATGTGCAGTTAGCTTGAACTTTGTTTTTGGAAAGGAAAGAAGAAGATAAACTGGTTATCATTCCGAATGACTATTTTCATTATAGCTGAGGGTTGAAAACCCATAGTGGTGACAGGGAAGGGGGAATCTCTTTATTTAAACTAGACCAGTGCCTATGGTCTTTCCTGTTCTGTTGTGAACTGCTGCAGAAAATTCATGGTTACTGTATCTTCGAGAAGTTTTTGTATCAGTGGTTGTATAGAATGTTGCATCAGTTTTGCAGAATGCTGCTGATTCGCAATGTTTTAATGGTTTCAAGAAGCAGCTGGACAAATTCAGGGAATAAAAATCCATTAAGAGCAATTAAATATGAAGACATTTTGTCTGGCTTTAGAAACCTCAGAACCACAAATCACTGGAGATTGGGAGGGTGTTCTTGAGAGGGGAAGGCTTAAAATAATGATAGAAAGGTGAATGAAGTTACTCTTAGCAGTAACTTCAACAGCAACATTTTAAATGTCAAATGTTACTGTTGAAGTGTATGATCACCTGCCCCCTCCCTCCAGGATCACCTACTCTTGAGTTATGTTCCTGTTTAGTCACATAGTCTTTACCTTTTGGAGAGGAAGGATGATTTTCTGATTAAATGCAATCATTGGATGTTGTCTAGAGCAGAATTACTCTGTGGAGCTATACAGTAATTTCAGTACACTTTATCCTGTTCTCTCTCTCTAAAATCCATGAAGATATAATAACATAAATGAAATCATCCGTCTAGTTCATAATGGAGCATTATAACCCTGTCTCAATTCTGTTTCTGATCTCAAAATCTAGGCAGACAGAGCCCTCTATCTGTCTGAAACTTGTAAATAAGTTCTGAAGAAAAGCTTGTCTTGAAGGCACTGCCACTTTACTCAGACCATATGTCTTCCAGAGGAATGTCAGCCTTTTCCTTAACCAATCTTTTTTCCTTCTCCGGTGATGTCAAATGAATTCCTCGCGAGTCTCTCCTGGATCACTATGGCTGTAACGCTGATTTTAATAGAAAGAGAACATGTAGGTACCCCTTACTGGTGAATTTTTCTGACCTGGGCTTTGAGTAAATATAAAACTGCAGCAAACAGATGATGAATGTCACTTCTGAGTTCAAGACAAACCCAGATGAGTGATGCCACGGGAAGGCAACTAGTCTTGAACTGAGAATGAATATTAAGTGCTGCCTTGGAAAAAGAATACAAAATAAAAATGGCTGTAAAGCAACACAATTGATATTTTGGATTTTTTAAAATGCTACTTTTCAATGTTTTTGCTAATTCTGATATTTTATGTAGATATCTAACTCTGTGCGACATCTTTCAGAGTTCCCCATTAACTAACCTCTCTAAACCTTAATTTTTGTCTTTTCTTGGGATTCTAGTTTTAGTTATGTATTCTTAGTCTTACGGCCTGTACAAACAAACTGGAAGATGTTGTGTGGGTCTTGAGATATTTTGGCAATTCAGGTTCGGGGAGTAAGTACCAGGGGTAGGGCTTGGCTTTGTTGTTTGGCTGGAACATAGTGAATCATTGAGGTATTGGAGCACTGTCTTGAAGCACTGCTCCTTTCCATGGTAACTAATCTGTTCTGGCTGTGAAAAGAAAGTGGTCGACAGTTTTGTAATTATTGGGAAGGATGTGATCTGCCATGTCGACAAAGGATTACTTTGTCATAAGTGGAACAAAGTTTCCTGTCTCTGTGCTGTGTCAGTCAAGTGTGAGATGAACAGCAATTCATTGGTCTGGGTTATCAAACCGCTTTAAATCCATGAGCGTACTTCTTCTCCTGAGTCACTTTGGTAGACTTTGTTTTTACAATCCGAGAATGAAGGCTGAGTGAGTGTCTGTGTGTAAGAAAATCTAAGATACAGATCTCATAAAGCCAAGTTACTCAAAATTCTTGGTATAGTAACTCCCACTTCATTTAAATGCAAGTAAATAAAGTAGGATTTTCTGTTTTATTCCTTTAACCCCATGCATATTGCACAGACGCTAGAGTTCTCTAAGGGGTTTGGGGAGGGCTGAAACAGATTGTTAGCCTAAAGATGCTCTTTGTTTTACTGAAAAGGATCTGAATTTGAGGCCTGAAAAGTATTTATTGGAGGCCAGTGACACAGTGAAGGCACTAAACAGGTTTAAAAATGATTGAGAGGCATAGCTATCATTCTGTGAAATCTTAAGAGAAATTGAAAAGTAGAATATCTCTACCAGTTGATACATAATTGGATATTTAATTACCATGTTAAACAATTAAATATAGCCTGGACTTCCTAAAGCACATCCTAAAGTGGATGTGTTTGTGTTTAAGAAAAGGATCAAATGTAATGTTGAAAGCGTGTTAAATAGAGGGAAGTGTTCCACAAAACTTCCTATCTTGAATGCTTCTGCAAGGCATCAAGCACAAATCAGACCTTCCAGAAAAATGAGTTCATATTCTCTCCTTTTCCCTGACATCAATCATGAAGAGACCTTTTTAGGCTCCCTGCCTGTCATACTCCCTGTCTGTCAGAGTAGGCCTTCAATGGCTGTGTTCTGTCTCTCAAGGAGTAATTTTTATTTTTTTTTTTTTTTTTTTTATGTTGGGAGTTGTTCCTAGCAGACCAGTACTTAAGTACCCTTAATTCACATAATCTTCCCATGTTAGTATTCATTCTCCTGTACATTTGAGAGGTTTCTTCTTTGGTTAAGCAAAGTACTGTAAAGAGTATTGATAATTTCAAGGTAGGATATTTGTGCCTGCCCATTTTGAGATCTGCTATATGACCGCAACGCCGTGATCACAGGTTTATGAAGCTGCCCATGTCATTGTCTTCATGCCTTGGAACTATCTTTGTTATTCTGTGGGTGTAATGTGTACTTCATCTTTTTTTATATCTGCAATTAAAGAATGATCTGTCTATGCAAATTTCATTGTAATAGGTAACTAGACCTTAAGACAATGTTTAAGACAGCTGTAAAGTCTTTTTTGAAAATATTACTTTAAATAAGAAGGTAGAAAGATTCAGATTACACTGGAGAGGAATTGTGTATTCAGAAAAGATGGGAAGTAGCATACAGGATATCAGTTTAAGCAGTCCTTAATATTCTCTGAAGTGATAAAAAATTGTTGTTAATTGTGTTGTGAGGGGGAAAACCACATCTTTGATGTAGGAAAGTAAATCTAAATTGATATACATTAGGCAGTGTCATATGGAAGAGTTGTAAATGTGGGGCTGCTATTGAATATTTTAAATGATTTTTAATGATTTAAATGATTGGAAGTGAAAGTGAATGTTGATGTTCTAAAATAGAAGATAAATTTTGTGTGTTGAATGGTGGAAATTTGGAAGTACAAAAAAGGATTATGGAGAACTAAGATAGCAGGTGGAATTTCATATGGTCTGTTAAGATTTTTAAATGGAAGTATTTGAAACTATTTGTATCCACCATCTCATGTATACGTAGCTGATGGTGTTCAGGAAACTGACCTGATTATCAAAAAAAGTAGGGAGTATGAGGAAAAAGTTAGAAGCCCAAACAATATTTCGTTAAGTAAAGAACAATATAACAGTCTATAGTGGAAAGCATGCTCTTATATAAAAGATAAGTATAGTTCAAGCTTGACATTTTGCTAGAATCTTGTCATCCTCCTCTCGAATGTAGAACTGCAGAATGAAGTTTCAGATAAATGATAAAAGCATATCCAAGAACTGTTTGCAGGGGAGACAGACAGGAAGGAGGGTGATTCAACACGTACCGCGTATATGGGTTAGAAAGAGATTCTGCTGACTTTTAGTACAACAGTAAGGGGGCATCCATGCACACCCAGGAGCAGCAATTATAATGTAAAATTAATTTGTGGAACTCAACTTGGCAAGGTATCTTTAAATAAGAGCTCCCTAGAGTCTTGCAAAAGGATATCAAATTAACACAGAGGAGGAGAAAATCACCATACTATGGCATGGGTTAATTGGCCCTCTTCTTCTGTCCTCTCTTTCCTCCTCCTTCAGGCTGTCAGCTAACTACATAAGCAGCAGAGTTTAGGAATAAACTGCCCAGAGGAAAAGATTTTAAAACTACCAACTTTGAGAGGTTTCTTATAATCTTTCCTTGTAAGAGAAGATAATAGTCAGAGCTGAGGAGGGTCTAGTGGATTTTAAAACATTCAGGTTCCTGATTTGGGACAGTTGTGATGTTTCGGTTTGCAGTTTTTGAGTTAATTTTTCAGAAGTTAAACCGTAATTACGGTTTCAGAAGTAATTACATAACATCAGGTACAGCAGCAGTGATATAATGGCAAGAAGAAGAGGGATTAGTGAGGGAAAGAAAGCTGAGCTCTGGAGTAGATGAAGAAAGAGCTAAGTAGAGCGGTGCAGAATTAGCAGAGAAGAGATGGTGGAGAGTAAAAGAAGTGTCCTATCATTTAGCTTGTTTGTATTTTTTTTTTTCTTTGTTTGTTTTGCCTTTAGAAATTGAAGGCTCTTAAACTCACTAGCATATATATTCACAGAGTGGGCTGAAAATTTACTGATGTACAGTTTTCTGTTAAGAAATGATGATTTGATGGAATTGAAATATTCTGTGGGAATGGTTGGTGGGCTGCCCAGCTGCTTTGCTTTGCTCTTGGCTGCTGGCCATCTTGTCTGCTCCCCCAGCTGCCTGTCATGTGGGCCTGCTGCCTTGTCTGTTGTATCCTATTTTAAGTATTTGTACATTCTAGCAAATAAAACAGCAAATCACCAATTAGAACACCAATTAGTGATTACTACTAAACCAGCTACAGTCTTAATTGGAAAATCATTTTCAGTACTAAATGATTGATATCTAACTCGCAACCATTAGTCAATGATCTGCATTTCGATACTTAAAGCAATTAAACCTTTGAAAAAATAAACACATTTTATTGTAATATTGGATATATTCATAACGATACATAAAATATATACCCCAAAATACACTATCTAGTAACATTTTCCATTTTCAGATGTTACTGACTAATGTAAAAATTGAGTCAAAATTGGAGCGACCAGTGAGATTTTTTTCCTAAAGCTGATACTCAGAATTTTGTTCCAAAGATGCGATTTTGTTCAGTTTGCAGTTTACAGAACAAACTGGTTTTATGCTAGAACTAATGAAGCCTCAGTAATTACGGACTGGAATCTGTTGTCCTTTTGCACCTCCTGTCCTTCCTTCTCCCACTTCTCTTAGTAAGCATGTACAAAGTAAAATTCCTCTAGTTTTCCTAGTGAAGCATCCTGAATGACATCTTGTTGCGTATGACATCTCTGAGCAGGAAAAACGCATGCTTGACTTAAATTTGTGCTAATGGGCTAAGTGTCTTTTCCCAAAGAAGATACAGTAATTAAACTCTATCTGCTTTCTGAAAGTAGGCCTTGGTTTGGCGGCTCTTTTCTCTATGCAGCAGGTATTTTCAGTGACATTCCTCAAGTTTTTCATCTTTGAGATGTCTTGCTTTCTATAAAATTCATTTGAAGGCATGTAACAGGTTTGAGAGTTACTCAGCTGGAAAGAACAACATATAAGTAGCAACAGCATTCTTAGGGCACTTTGTTAAAAATTCAACTTAATTTTTTTCCATTAAGCAGTGTTCCATATTCAGTTTGATTCTAGTTACTGCCCAGCACAATGTGGCTTAAGATTTGAGAGAACAACCGCAGACAGTTTTGCCACTTCATTTTGGTAATTGCTTTCCTTTGTTTTTTACTGGTTTTCTTGTGTGTATTTGAATCACTTTGTAGTCATTCATGTCTCAGTATATCCGGCTTGTCTACTCCCATTTTATGTGTAGTGCCCCAGGTAGAGCAGCTGTGTAATTAATGATATTAGGGCTTTTTTCCAACACAGTAGTGATTCTCCAGCAGTGAGAAACTGACAGGGAAATAATGGGGGTACTTGTAAACTCAGTGGGATTCCTGTCTTTGCTGGAAAGGGTTAGAAAAATGGTGAATCAAGAATGCGGAATTCCTTACTAGTAGTTCTATTTCATAAAATGTTTTGAAGATGGTGGATATAAATAGTGATGATCACTTGCCATATAAAATGGAATAAAGCATTTCAATAAACTGTCCAAATTTCATCTTCCAAAAAAAGATGTTTCAGTAATCTTTATGTGTATACATGAACAGACATTAATTTCTGTAATTTGATGGGAAACATTTGTAAAGAGATGTAATAATTTTTGTTAGGTCAGTGTATCTAGATGGAAAAAGAGAGAAGCCAAATCCTTTAACAGGTACGAAATACAAGCAGTATCAAAGAAAAACAGAGTTTAAGAACTGCATTGTGTTTAATTTGCTTATGCTAATCAATATTGGTGCCCCACCTCAAGGATATGGATAAAATAAGGAAGTGCCTACAGGACAATGTTATGGGGGAATCTCTGCTATCTTTTCTGGGAAATCAGCACAAACGAGTGCCTCTCTGAAGTGCCTGTACACTAACGGGTACAGCATGGGGGAAAATGGGAGGAGTTAGAGGTCCACATGCAATTGCATGGCTATGATCTCACTGGGATCACAGAGATGCAGTGCGATAGCTCAGGCAGCTGGAGTGCTGGAACGGATGGGAACAGGAGGTGAGTAGAGGGAGAAGCCCTCTATGAAAGAGCAGCTAGAATGCACAGAGCCCTGCTTTTGGACACTTGAGAAGCTAGTTGAGAGATTGTGGGTCGGGATTAGTGGATGACCAACGTGAGTGATATTGTGGTGGTTGCTACAGATGACCTGGTCAAGAAGTAGTAGATGAGGCCTTCTTCCAACAACTGGAAGAAGCCTTGGATTTGCAGATACGGGTCCTAAGCGGGCTTAGCTATCTCTATATTTGCTGGGAGGGCAACGCAATAGGGTACAAGCAATCCAGGAAGTTTCTGAAGTATATAGATGACAAGTTCCTGGCACAATTGATGGAGGAGCCAACAAGGGGAAGCAGTCGGCTCATCTCATGCTTGCAAACATGGAAGAAATGGTAGTGAATGTGAAGGCTGAGGGCAACATTGGCTGCAGGGACTGTGAAATGGTGAAGACCAGATCCTGAGACCAGGGATCAAGGCAAACAATAGAATCAAAACCATGGACTTAGGAGAGGAGACCTTGGTCTGCTCAGGGATCAGCTTGGAAGAATCCCTTGGATATTGACCTGGAGAAAAGAGAGGTCCCTGAGAGATTGTTAATTTTCAAGAATAACTTTCTCCAAGCTCAGGAACAGTCTTGCAGGAGGTTAGATAAAAAGGAAAGGAATCCTGCATGAATGAACAAGATGCTTCTGACAAAAGTCAGACATAAAAAGGAAGCATAGAAGAGCTAGATGCAAGGATTGATGACTCAGGAGGAGTAGAGAGACATCATCAAAGCATTCCAGGGTTGCACAAGGAAAGCCAAAGCCTACATAGAGTTGAATTTGTCAAGGGATGTGAAGGGCAACAAGAAGGGCTTCTACAAGTATATTGGCAGCCAAAGGAAGACGAGAGAATACATGATTCTGCTGCTGAATGGGATAGGTAACAAAGGACAT
The DNA here is from genome assembly GCA_008711295.1 of Anarhynchus alexandrinus. Taxonomy (NCBI): domain Eukaryota; kingdom Metazoa; phylum Chordata; class Aves; order Charadriiformes; family Charadriidae; genus Anarhynchus; species Anarhynchus alexandrinus. Next base: position 1,233,176 of record VUYV01000235.1, on the reverse strand, counting down.
GGAAAAGACTGAGGTACATAATGCCTTCTTCGCCTTGGTCTTTACTGGTAGGATTTGCCTTCAGGATTCTAAGACCCTTGAGACCAGTGGGAAAGTCTGGACCCAGGAGGACTTGCTCTCAGTAGAGGAGGATCAAGTTTGGGAACATTTAAACAGACTGGATATCTACAAGTCCATGGGACCTCATGGGATGCATCAATGAGTGCTGAGGGAGCTTGCCCATGTCACTATGAGACTACAATCAATTATCCTAGGAAGGTCAGGGTGATGAAGGAATGTTCCTGAGGCCTGGAAGAAAGCACACGTCACTCTTGTCTTCAAGAAGGTCATGAAGGAGCATCCAGGGAACTATGGGCCAGTTAGCCTCATCTCCATCCTTGGGAAGGTGATGGAGCAAATTATCCTGGAAACTATTTCCAAACACACTCAGGGCAGGCAAGTCATTGGAAGTAACCAGAATGTATTTATGAAGGGGAAATTATGCTTGATGAACCTGATAGCTGTTTGCAACACAATGGCTAGCTTGGTAGAAAGGGGTGAGAGCTATGGATATTATGTTTACTTTAGTAAGGCTTCCCACACTGTCTCCCATAACAAATCAGTGAAGTACAGACTAGATAAGTGGTCAGTGTGGTAGATTGAAATCTGGTTAACCTGGGCTCAGAGGATTGTGATCAGCATCACAAAGTCCAGCTGGAGGCCAGCCACTACTGGTGTACCCTAGGGGTTGATAGTGGGACTAGTGTTGTTCAGTATCTTCAGTTAGACATGCATTATGGGGTAGAGCGCACCTTCAGCAAGTTCGCAGAGAATACAAAACTAGAAAGAGACCGCATAGTTGTGCTGCTGTTCAGAGTGACCTGAACAGCCTACAGGAGCATCATGGAGTTCAACAAAGGGAGATGCCAAGTCCTTTATCTGTGGAGGAATAACTCAATGCACTAGTGCAGGCTGGGGGCTCACTGGCTGGAAAGCAGCTTTGCAGAAAAGGCCTGGGGGGGTCCTGGTGGACAAGCTGACCATAAGCCAGCAATGTGCTATTGCAGCAAAGGCAGCCAGCAGCATCCTGGACTGCATAAGGCAGAGTCTAACCATCAGTTTGAGGGAGGTGATCTTTTGTCTCTACTGAGCCCTGGTAAGACACATGGGGAGTGCTGGGCTCCCGAGTAGAAGAGAGAGACAGGGAGACACTGGAGCAAGTCCAGTAAAGGGCCATGAGGCTGATTAAAGGGCTTTGAACATCTGTCATGCAAGGAGAAGCGAAGAGAGCTGGGGTTGTTCAGCCTGGAGAAGAGAAGGCTCAATGGCATCTTATCGGGGTGTACAAATACCTGATGCAGAAAGTAATGAAGACAGAGCCAGACTCTTCTCAGTGGTGCCTAGTGAAAGAAGGAAAGGCAGTGGGCACAAATTTAACACAAAAAATTCCTTTTAAAACATAGGAAAACCCTTTTGTTTTGTTTTGGTTTTGTTTTCAATTGTGAAGGTGATTGAACAGTGAAGGAGGTTGCCCAGAGCATTTGTGGAGTTTACCTCTGAACTTGGAGGCAATCAAAACCCAGCTGGACATTGTGCTGGGAAACCTGCTCTAGTTGACCCTTCATTGAGCAGAGAGGAGTGTCACCTGCCTGGTTCTCCAGAGAGATCATCTCCATTTTTTATGCAAACCTTGGGCAAATTGGTTTAGTTATAAAGCATCTGGTCTCAAATATGGCCTTCTATTTGGGGTCAGGAGATTTTTTTAAAAATCGTCTATCATTCAAAATAAATTAGAAACTTTGTGATTGTTAACAGCATTCAGGGAATCTGTAGGGGGAGAGTATTAAATTTGGTTAGATGAATCGTCTCTATGAAATGTCTTTGAAGGTGAATTTAATCTTTGTATGTTGCACAGCACCTTTGCTCACTTGATATGTTTTAGAAAAATATTGTTTTGTGTTAAAATACTTAAATTATTGAAAATATTTGTATCAAGTGGAAAATTAAGATGTTTACATCAACTGAAATTTTATAAGCTTCAGTGGAAGGCACATAAGTCAGATACCCATAGCAACGATCGCTATTTAGACATTTGCTTGACTGTTCTTATGACAAATTTGAGGAGGTATGCTAGTTGATCAGTATTGCATTTTGTCAAGGACCTAAATCCACTTATGGCTAAAGGAATACCCAGTTTACAAACTGCATATGTTCCATCATTAACGAACAGTTTTTGAGTTATTGAATGTTGCTTATAATTTTGTCTTTAATATTAAAGTGCTCCCTATAAAGATTGTGGTACAGTGTGTTGTTCAAAGGGTTTTGAAATTATTAATGTATTTTGAATTAGTTACTGTATGAGGGTTTTGATAATTCACTAGTAGTCTTGTCTTGATGTACCCTGTCCTTCCCTGTGTTTGGGGTTTTTTTGGGTGTTTTGGTTTTGTTTGTTTTTGTTTGTTTTGGTATACTTTTTCTGCTTTACCTTCTTAAAAACTTTCCTGTGAAAGGAAAGAAAAAGTAAGTACTTTTTTTTTTGTGAATTACAAAAGATATATTAGCTGGTTTTCTTATACAAGTAGTAAATGTATTTCGGCAATAATTACCCTCTGAAAAGATTAACTTTGTAAAGACAAGGTGAAGTTACTTTGTAGTTATTTACCAAGATGATACATTAATTAATCTATCATGCAAGCATGTTATATATAGCTGTATCTTAAAGATCCTGCATAAACATAATGATGTTCCAGGTACTATAAAATTTCTTGAAGACCTTGAAGAAGCCAAAACTAATGATATTTGTAATATACCCCTTGCAGGGATCTTAGTATTTTTGCAGGTCTTGGGAATGTGTAGGACACGTAAATAGGTAGCTCTCTTTTTCATGTTTGTACAAATCTAAACAAATTTTATTTGAACCCTCCCCTCTTTCTCCCGAACACTTACAGTCTATGTGACTGGAACTGCTAGAGCTTGTCAGCTCCCAAAGGCATATAGCTGTTTATGCACAAGAGCCTGAGTGGAATTTTTTATGTGGTACATATTCTCCAGGGAACCGTTACTATATATTGAGTACTGTCAGGAAGGAAGTATTAGGCACCATAGTGTCAAAACTTCATCTTTCATTTTTTTTCAGTGAAGAATAAGCATATTCACACGTTTGATCACAAAAACTGTTCTTTCGCTTTGAACAGGTGGCTGAGAGGCCCTGTGACCACAGGATGCGACCTAAACTGTAAACCCCTGTTTTCCTAGTTAGGTTTTCTGAAGAGCAGTGGCCTCCTGCCCACGTGTGTCTTCTGCAGCATGGTGTGACGTGGGCTGGACTGCAGGTTCCACTGGAACTTGAGCAGCTGTGGAAGGGGCGTTCAGAGTCCTGCTGGAAGCAATTTTAATATGTAATCAAAGACTTTTTGATTCCTGGCAATAGTAAGCAAATGCAGAACAGTCACTGATCTCATAAGGGTGCTGAACTTCATCTTTTTTCCATAGTTTTCCTTCAGACTTCCACCAACCAATTGCATAGGGACTTTGTTTCTCCTGTTTTGTTTTTTATTTCATAGTGTGGTGAGATACACTCTGATTTCTGTCTAAATTATCAACTTATTAATGAAATAAAGGGGTTTATTTTACTTATGTCTGGCCCTGCCCCTTACAGTCGTAAAGAAGAAATAGTGTATTTGCCTACATGTCTCACTGGTTAAGGACCTGCATGAAGAAAGCTGACAGGCAGGCTGTGATGTTACTTCATGTTTTTATCCTTCCTGTACTGATCCACAGAAGTTGATTTCTCACAAGTCAAACATTCATATCTGGCTTAGGAGGTAATAAATTATTGTATTTTTTCCTTTTTTTTTTAAATATAGGTTGCCTGTTTAAGTTTTTTATCTAGGATTTCACTCTTTCTGTTTGAAAAGTCATTGTAGGTTTGATACGTGTTTTTCTGGCAGCAGTGTAGGCTTAAAGAGCTTTTACTTATTTTGCTTACATTCCACTCTTCCACTTGTGCTAATGCAGTTGTTGGGGGGGGCTACACAGTGATCTTGGCTGGGAAACTGATCCAGTTAAAAATAATCCTTTTTTATCTGGATATTAATAACTCAGATGAGTTCTGGCATCCAGTTGGCTGTAGTACTCTACAAATGATGGTATCAGCAAAAACAAGAGGCAGTGTTAGACCCGGGAATGTTTCTAAATCAGTAATGCTATGATACTACGTCAAAAACTGTTCCTTTTACTTTTTAAGTTGGAAGGTCCTGAGGCTGCTTTGACTCTTTAGCGTCTTTTTCTACTCCGACTTTCTAGAAGTGCCTGCTTAATAGTTTCACTTGCAAGCGTAACTTCTTTGTATATTCTTGTATTTATAAAACACAAATTTGGAGTCGATAACAGGGTCTCAACTGCTTGTGGCAGATTATGTTACTGGTGAAAAATATCCGGACCCAGATGTGGTAGCTATACATTTCTAGAGTCAAAGGTGGTCGTTTGTAAGTCTGAATGTGAGTATGGCCACTTGTTACACAGGACAGGTACATTTTTCTCAACCTGTATTTATAGATAAAGTGTAGCTGTGGTGGTCTAGTCTGATGTCTTTCTGCTGGAAGCACTGGCTGCATGCTTGAAGATGGAGAAAAAGACTTTGTTGTGAACTTGCCCTGAAATAGCTTGAGAACAGAGGACATGAAATGTTGGGGATCTGTTTCCATCTGCTTCTTCAAAGAGACTATAAACCAGTTATTTGGGTTAATACAGAAGTTCTGTGAGATGGGTGGAGTTCTCCTCATTGGTTAATTTTTTTTTTCTTGATTGCTTAAAACAAACAAGACCGAAAAGTCTTCAACATGCTTACTCATCTCAGTTTCATAAAAAGGTATATACAGATATATTTGTGCCTTCTGAGTTACCTATCAATAAAATACCGTGGCTTTATACCTTTTGTAAAATATAATTGAATGTTGCTCAGCATTAAATAGTGCATGTAAGTAACAGAATACACAATATAAACTTCACAATCTTCTTAAATTGCGTAAGCGTGTAAAATGGAAAGAGGTATTTGAGCCATCTAGTGGTTGGTATGAAACATTTTAACATTATTTGATAGTACATCGAAAATGTAAATGAGATCAGCTTGGAAATAGTATTTCTAATTTGTCTGCTTTTTAATAGCATGGCTGCAGAATGAAAAAACCCCAGATGTTAAACTTCAAATTTGAAGTACAGTCTGTTTCAGTTTGCAGCTTTTTTCAACTTACTGTAGATTTTAGTGAAGAGAGAGATCTGATAACATAAAAATTACATTAGTAGTTTAGTAGCCAAAGAATGAGTTTTGTTAGCATGAGATCTTCAGAAATTGTGAGGGTTGTTAAGAAGTTCAAGGAAAGAATTGTAATAAAATAATTTTATTTTCTACTTCTTACTGAAGAATGTTTGGAGGGAAAAAGTAGGCTTGTATTCTACCTCACCAGCTATTTGTAGCAGGATTTTGAATACCAGGGATTAAATTAAAAAAAAAAATCATCTTTACTGGAAAACATGAGATGGATATTTTTTGTGATAAACTTGTCCAAATAAAAGTAACAGAGGCAACTGAAGACAGATTTCTTGAGATGGGGTGTGTTCCTGGTAAACATAGTCACTGAATCTTATGATGTTTAGAAAAAGGTTGTTTTGTAGATAAAAATTTCATGTAATGATCCTGCTTGGTCCTGATATGCATTAAGCTGTCCTATTGCCAATAGGAACTTGGCTGCACGTTGAACTTGATGGCATTCTGCAATACAGGCAGAAAAGTTAGTTGCTGAAGTAATGAACTTTATGTGCGTCTTTCTTTGAATTATTTGTGGGAAAATACTGCATACGTTGAACCACTGTAATATCTTCCAGTCCTTGTGAAAGTTCCATCCAAGTTCAAAAGCAGATTAGAAGATATTTTTTAAGCTTTATTAAGACAAATCTAATAAACAATCAACAAGCAGTACTAATGGTGTTACATACAGTTAGAGCTATAGAATTTCGGAACAGATAAATATGATCCACACTGATGTTTCAGAATTTGCACCTTTACATTTGAAGTAGAGTATTACAGTCTTAAATCTTGTCCTGTTTTATATTGAGAAGACAGTGGTAGCTTAACAAATTTTTAAGATCAATCTCAAATACTTTGTAAGGCCAAATAAGAATGAGAGAAAAATGAGAAAATCAGTTACAGAACAAAGGACAGAGCATTAATGATTTATTTGTATTTTACTGGAGTGGGAACAACCTGAAAGCTTCATGTGAGTTTGATACATAAATTACATTTGGACAAATCACCTGCATCTTGGTCCTGTTGTGCCTTGAAAGTTGATTATTATTAACCCTTAAGATCAAAATATCAGGTAGAATAACGTTCTGAATCTGTAACTTGTTTGGGCTGTGAATTCTAATAGGTTTCAGAAGAGGAAATTAAGTTCTGTGAAGATTGAAGAGATTTTAATTGTCTAGGATATTTTTGCTTGAATTTTGCAATGTGGTGATGAAGAATTTTTGTTATTACTATTATTCTCAACCTTTATGATGATGTAGTCTTGATTGCAGCTGGTGGATCTCTGAGGGAACACTGGACAATTTCGTTAAGTTCTGTTCTACTACTGAGCCTGACCCAAACACAATAAAGTATATTAGGTGTATTTTGCAGGCTTCCATGTTGCAGATGTGAAAGTCTCTCTTTCTGTCTTACTTCTTCACTTAAAATGACTTTTAAAGCAAGGCGTTATGTACGCTCAGTTTTTGAGCTTGCCTTCTTTCCTAGTCTGTTGTTGCCAGAGCATGCTTGGAAAGCAGAAAGTACATGGGCTATGGAATTAAAGATCTTTTATCTTGATTATGTCCATGTTGTGTTTTTGTTCAATTAAACAGGAATGTGGTTTTATGGTAGTATTAAAATGTCATCTTTTATTGTTTATGTACTTCTCCTTCTACTCCCCCTGTTAAGATCTTCCAGTGCTCTGACTGCCGTAGTATCTGGTCATACCACAGCATTTTTTTTGGAAGCTGTCCACTGCTGAAGCTATGATCCAGCTGTATTCATGAAAGGATCTTTGGCATTTCCCCTGGTTTTAATTTGCATTTAGAAGATGCAAATGAGGTATAATGAAATGGTAATATTGGGTCCTGTTTCAGATGAACGCAGCTCTTTGAATTGTGTTCTGGTTACCAGTTATTTCCTAGGAGAAATTTGGTTATACCTTTTATATTTGGATTGGGTTTAAGGCATCACTAGAATTCCTTTTGTGGAATTCCATAGAAATTTGACATGTTGAAGAAGCGCTTGCAAGTGGAAGAGGGATTATCTTGAATTACAGTCTTCGACAGTGGAAATTCCACCTCTAGTCCATGTGTCAGAGCTTTGTGTTCTTTCAGATGTATTCCTGGTCTCTCAAAACCAGAATTACACATAAGAACAGCCTAAAAATGTGTCATAGGCAGCATGTACATGTTATCTCCTGTAAATAATGGAATAGCTCTGCTAAATAGAAAACAACCATGCTGTGGCAAAAAGAAAAGGCAATTTGTTTATTTTTCCTAACAAATGTAATAATTATTTGTAGAATTGAATAGTTAAACATTCATTAAACCTCCTCAGTAATGTCACTTTTTAGAAGGAAATCATACTTTTCTTTGAAAAGAAAATGGGGTGGAAATGGGTTTCCAGAAGGAGAACGATTCATTTTTTTCGTCCCTTTTTCCCCCCTCCTTTTCCACAAAGTAGGGAAGTAGAAAACAGAAGTTTGATTGATGATGAGGAAATATGATTGTCTTACCTTCAAAGCCGATGATCTGTATTTTTTGTATTCAGAAAAGTGAAATTTCCTTAAGCATATTTTCAGATTCATATAATTAATGTTCTACTTTAGACACTGAACTTAAGAGTGTGTAGCTTTGTTTACTTTTATGTGAGTATAAATTATTATGACTATGAAATGCTGTTCGGTTATAAAACATTTTTTATTATATTATTGCCAAAGACCTCTACTTTGTCATTTCCTTCCCTGCAGTTGTGTAAGTAGAATAAAGCATATCCATTTCTCTGATATAAAAGTACTTGAATATTATTATTGTTAGTATTCCTCCAAAATATTTTGTGGTCAATCACCTTTTTTTTTAATGTTTACCTGTCTTTTCATTCCTTCTTTTTGATTCTTCCTGTTCAAGACGAAATTTATATATCCTTGTCTTAAAATGGAAACAAAATGTCAAAGGATGAATGAAATACTGGAAACTCAGTCTTACAGCATATGGTTGCCTTATCTGTGTTTTAAACATTGTTTCTTTTCTTTACAGAATGCTGCCTTTTTATATGGCCTTGGTTTGGTCTACTTCCATTACAATGCCTTTCAATGGTAAGTTGCAATAAACTAACAGTATCAGTATTGTGTGGTGTTTTATTGATATGTGAATATTTCAACTTCAGTTCCATGTGAGTGTACGATAGCTTGATTTTTTGTTGTTGTTATAGATATGATGTTTGAAGACATACTGTCCTAGGTCATATATCTTGACTTACTGTAACACACCTGTGGCAACCACAGCAGTTGCTTGAAAAGGAAAGCACTGACAGGAGACAATTATAGCTCCCTGTAATACGATTCAGCAAGGGGTATGGAGCAGTATGACTTGACAGGTTTTTGTGAATTGTTGTTATCGATAGTCTGTAGCCTGTGTATGTTTTAAAGCCTGTTTACAAAAACCTTGCTACTTTTTCTCCAAGAGAAAAATGAAAGTGGGATTGCTTTTATTTAGCTTGGTATTTAGTAATCTTTGCATAGCTGTATAATGTGAAAGTTTTGATGTGAGAAGCAGTACACTCAGACTTGGATCAGAATCTTTAAAACTGAGGTAAAAAATCAGAGTTAGAGTTGTAAATTCTGGCAGGGCTTTGGGGACTGAATGGGGCTGCTGTTGGATATGGGGGGGAGGGTTGGTTTTCAGTTGGGGTTTTGGTTTTGCTTTGTTGGGAATGGGAGAAGAATGATGAATGGAATAGACTCAGTCACTGGGGTTCTTTTGAAAGGTCCTCAGACTTTCATTGGGGTTTATTCTTGCAGAGATACAGTTAGTATAATTTGAAAACCAATCAGAAAGGTGCAGTGTTTAGGTCAGTGCTTTTTTACACTCAGTGTGGAAACTGTTAATAAAATAAGTGTGACTTTACTACTTGATTACTGAAAAATTTATCATCTTACTGGACTAAGCATGACTGCAGTTAAGGAGGCATTAAACAACTACTGACTGATGGTTTGGAACAATAAAATGGGATTTCTCTCCTCCCCCCATTAAATAGTTTCTGTGTATCTGTAAGAAAAGATTAGTGCTTTCCTTAGAATGATGTAATTAAGCTTTTATTCTTCAAATTAAGTTGGTTAAATCATGAGCTCAGAACCTGGATTATTTTTTTTAGTCGTACAATTTATTGCTTTCTTTATTGATGGTGGTGAAATGAATGCCATGTATTTTATGTGGCATGCAATTCTTCTGCATTCTAATTAACCGCAAGAAGAACAGAAAAGTTTTCAGAAAACCTGAGAATCCACTATTTTAAGATAGTGATCAATCTTGGTTGAATTTCACCAAGTTTCAGAATGTTCTTGTTCTTACACAGGCTTGGCTTAATCATTTAGCATTTAGGAGTATTTTGTGCACTAGTTCTTAAAAGGAGTATCTTGTTACAATCTGCACTGTGAAAATGGTAGAAAACTGTTAGATAAAAATAAATACGACAAAGTAGTTAGAGTAGTTATTTTTTTGAAAGACCACCTGTTGAACATAGACTTTTGCCATCAGCGGATTGTGCTATTTAGCACCTTCCAGTGGATGGAGCAGCAAAGTCAGGTGATTGTGAGGCCTAAATGTTAATAAGTTAAAGCTTTGAATTAATTTAGATTTTTCTTCCATGCTTTTAGGTAAGCTTGTTGAGAACATGAGTATAAATTGATGCCGTAATTTACGATGTCTTATCTACACACAGAGCTTTATGTTAAGGTTGTGTAGAATAATCATATTTGCCATTTCATTCATACAAGTTATGTATAGTGTGCTGCTAAGGAAGTTGTGTATCGTTAGAGTATTGGGTAGAATTTTTAGAAGAAGAAAATCTAACACAAAATCTTACACCTTTGTGTGCATTTTTTTTTGTTTGTTTTTAATCCCTTTGACTGCTTCCCCCATCCCCCCTTCCACTTTACTGTGTTTTCTTGGGGGCGAGAGGAGTGGGATGTGTGGTTGTGGGTGTTTAGGTGTGACAAAATCATAATAAACTTGGAGGTGATAACAAATCATTTACAGTAGATATGTTGTTCTTTGTAGATCTTAATCTTCCACAGGACTTTCTTGCAGATTGCAAGGAGAATCCTGCTTCTTTCAGAGTGAAATGCTAGTCAAACTGTCTTATTTCCTGCTGCAGCTATTCCATCTACTTATGTTCATAGAGTACACAATTCTGTATAGTTTGGGCAGGTAGAGACCTCTAGACCGTTTAAGGTAGTTTTAGCTATTGTGCTTCATCCGTGAACCATTTCAGATATTCATAGATTTTAATGAGAGGCATGTACGTAGTCTTAAGAGGAGGGGGTAAGGAAGTGCTTGAGGTTTTTTCATGTCTCGTATAAACTGGGATAATAAAAAAGCAAGTGGGAATAAGGTCAGTTTCAGAATTCTTGTTCATATTTCTACATTATTTTTTAAGTTTTCCAGCTTTCATAAAAAAAAGTGTTGGATTGGCTACAAGACATATGCAATTCACTGTAATTCAATATTGTGCACTTCACTATATATTAAAGCAGCATTACAGCATTATCTTAAGTACAAATCTTAGCCAATACATCATTTTATATTGATGATTTTGTTTGACTATTCATGTAAGAACGGAAAGTTCTCAACATACACACAAACATTGCAATAGTGTGATCAGACCAAACCTATTTCATGCTATTATTATAGTAACACATGACATAAGAGATTAGCTCCATAAATTGAGTCAAGTATAGTAAAATAGGTCTTACAGATATTAAATTTTGATACTCTGTTCTTTTATACCATTTATTATCAACCAGTAAATAAAGTGGTTGGCTGATTTTTCCCTGTTGTTTTCCTGTTTTTCAAGTAGGGTAGAACACCAGTAGAATAGAGATAGCTGAGATATTCACATAACTTGAATAATTTCATATCCACCTTAGTTGTCTTTTAGATTGAACACTTAAAGAATTTCAGTAGTTCATCAAAGGCTATCCCTTCATTCCTGTGCAATAGCTGCATCTGAGCGTAGTGGCTTGGGTGCCAAATTTTTCTCTTCTACCTCAGTAAGGATTCTGAACCTCACTAGTCTGTTATTTGCTGATTTACACTGAGTCCCACCAAAATAAAAAGATGGAGTCCAAGGTCTGCAACTGTGTCCTGAAACTGGCTCTAACACTCTCTTTGGATCCCAGTGTCCCAACCCTGGTGCTCCAAGGCCATCCTTCAGTGACTGTTATTTTGCAAATTGCTGGACAGTGTGTGTGAGAAAGACACACCATGCCTCAGAAACACTTTACAGGAGATTGAGATCAGTCACTCTATTGCCCCATGTAGCGTACCCTGAGGCTCTGTCCAAGGATTCCTTATCAGCTGTAGAAGTTAAGTGTTCTGTAAAACTCAGTTCTACAGCATTGACACTTTTGTGGGACACAGTCCTAAAAAAAAAGGCAAAGACTAATGTAAGAGGTGATCCAGACCCTTTTTGTCACCTCCATCGCGGCTTAAGATGCAGACTGCCTGGGGAAAATCTGTTATCTCTGACTTGAACTTCTTGGCCCTTCTACAGCTGTCCTTGCATTGTCTGTCATCTGTTCTGTATCAAGCAATATCTAGAACCACCATCCCTGCTTCTGGCTCCTTTAAAGTAACCTCACAGCCAGGCCAGTCTGTTTGCACTGCTGCATCCTGGCACTTCTGTAAGATAGGGTGTTCTGTATGCTGGAATTTATCCTGTTAGTGTGAGTTTGACTCCTTGGAACAGGGACATGGGAGTTCAGCACAAAAACCTTTTTTCCCCTCTTCAGCTCTGATTCAGAATAGGTCTTTGACATCAAGAAGGCAGCTGCAGTCTTTCATTATTCTTATCTAATTCGGGTAAAGACATTTAATGGGCAAGATGGACAAGCATGTACTTCAATCTCCAACATATAAGCACTGAGCAGCCTCTCCATGTCACATCTCTGCTGCTGCTGAATTCCACAACCCTCCAAAGGCCAAGCAGACAGCAGAAGGCAGCCCTCAGTTGTTGTCTGTGGTACTGCATCTCACCTCCTGGTGTGTCAGCGGTTAGCAGATCCAAGGAACTGGGCTCTTCCACACAAAGAGTAGTTGAGTGGGTAGTGGGGTGTTTAGGAATGCAAACCACCTAGTTGGGGGGACCTCCTTCACTTGTGTGGGAACGCTCCATCCGTCATGCAGACAGCAAGCACTGGGCTACATCAAATGCGATGTCTGCTCTGAATGCTTCAGGTATACAGGTAGTTTGTGCCATTGTGGAGGCCACACGGCATTTGTTGAAATAGCCCAGTGGTTGCAGTTTTCATGAAAGTCTCTTGAGGTTCACCCAACTGACAGTGGCATTGCATTGGTAATTGACAGTTTGTGGAGTTCCTGCTTTGGAAACACCTGCAATGGAAAGTCCAGGAGTGATATAATTTGAGAGTAGGAAAACAGCTTGCTTACCAATAACTTGTGATCTTCAAGGTGCACGTCTGTGTTGGTGCTTCTTTCCCTGTTCTGTCAGAGTCCTTTCAGCTGGTCTGGTGTTTGTAGTTAGCTTCATAAGGAGGTCAGAATTTAAACACACACTGTATAAATACTATTTTGTCAAATATTTCTCAGGTTTCAGGTGGCTGGGTTTATATATGTATTTTTCAGGTACATAAAATGGGAATGTACATGCAGACTACACATACTAATTGTAATTAACTGTTAATGAATTGGTAATTAACTTTCTCTTCAGTTGTCTGATCCTTCTGTGATTGTGTACCAAACATACTTTTTGGATTGGTGAAAATACAAAATATCTGCTAATGCTGGGAAAAAAAGAAACCACAGTACTCTCAGCTGCTGTTGTAGAGAAACGTTTAAAGACTTTGCTGCTCAAAATGTTTTACCAGTCAACTGTTATGGCCCTATGGACAGAGGAGTTGTATCTAAAGACTATAAAAGTATTTAATAAAATTGCAGTGTCCTGACTACTGCTGTGTACAGACATTTTGTTTTAAGTTCAAACTACGATTATGAGTTTCAAATAGGAATTTGTCTATTGTAGCCACACGTCATTCTCAGTGGTGAGGTTATGAAATGACATGAGACTTAAAATAGGTGGTCAGAAAATTGAAAGAGGGTAAAGAATAAGAAAAAGTTTCACTCTAGCTCCATCAAGTATTTTTCTTGATATATTAGAATAGTGTTGTGTTCTTTGATTTTATAGGCTCATTCTGATTTTCATGTTTTTTGTTTGAAACATACAGGTGTTAACTTTTGAATAGTTAAATCAATGCGATTTTTTTATTCTTTTGCCTAGTTCAAAGCTAATTTTATTCACAGTCTATCCAAGTAAAACCTTCCAATAGAAGTCTTATGAGAGCTCACTAAATGTTTAATACAATCTTCTATTAATTATTATTCAGCTACTTTCTTCACTTTCATAATGGTAGGCATTGTTGTATAGATGAGTGGGTGGAAAGATAGCTGCAGTATTGATTTTGGAAGGCTTGATTTGGAGATGATAGATTCATGTCATTTTTATTTTCCGTGAATTACTGTAGCAGTGCTGTGCAAAATGTAAGCCTATAGATGCTTTTCATTCTCCGTAGTGTCTGTTTTCCAGTCCTGCTTTCCCATTTTCAAGTGTTAGATAGCCTTTCCTGCCTGTTAGTAGAAAAGCTCCTGTTCTTGGAGAAAACTCTTATTTAATTTAAAGAAATTATAGTAGACTCAACCAAAGTTGTTTCTTACCAGGCGGCTAGTCAATATCTTCAGATAAGAAACCAAAAGTCATCTCTTGCTGAATTTAGACGACTGTCACTTATTTCTGCGGTAGGAGAGCTCCCACCCCTCCATTTAATGATTTATCCTTTGGACTAAGGTATGTTTAGTCTGCTGAAGGATTAAAACGAAAAGCTCTGTCTTTGCATGAAGGCCAGTTAATTAGTAGTGGAGACTAACAACCTATTTGAGGAAGGCTGTGTGTCATCTCTGAAGGAGGCTGTTAGCCTCTTAAGCCAAGTCCTGCGTGGAATGTGACAGATCATCAAGCTGTTAGCTTATATCTGCTTTTTCGGTTTTTGGTCAAACTGTAAGAGAGCTTTGAGGGAAAACATCTGAGTAACTTGGATGCCTTGGATCCTCTAGACCTGTACCTTCCTTGATGTAGGCTTGGGGAGAGAACAGTAATGGGATTAGCGATGTTTCAGAGCAAACAAAGATTTGTACAAGGATCAAGTGACTCCTGCTGTATCCAGAAGTATCAACTTGGGCCAACAGATGGCCCAGGAAGAACTGCACCTATCAACATTGGACCACATGTTCTCTCATTTCCCTTTACTACTACAGCACGTGCACCTACTTTCCACTTCAATGCAAGGCATTTGACACTGTCCCACATGATATCCTGGTCTCTAAATTGGAGAGACATGGATTTGACAAATGGACCACTCGATGGATAAAGAACTGGCTGGACGGTCGCACTCAAAGAGTTGCGGTCAACGGCTCGATGTCCAAGTGGAGACCAGTGACAAGTGGCGTTCCTCAGGGGTCGGTGCTGGGACCTGTACTGTTCAACATCTTTGTAGGAGATATGGACAGTGGGGTCGAGAGCACCCTCAGCAAGTTTGCCGATGATACCAAGCTGTTTGGCGAGGTAGACATGCTGGAGGGGAGGGATGCCATCCAGAGGGACCTGGACAGGCTGGAGAGGTGGGCCCAAGCCAACTTCATGCAGTTCAACAAGGCCAAGTGCAAGGTGTTACATCTGGGTCGGGGCAATCCCAAGCACAAATACAGGCTGGGTGGGGAATGGCTGGAGAGCAGCACTGAGGAGAAGAACCTGGGTGTGCTGATCAACGAGAAGCTCAACATGAGCCAGCAATGTGCAATCGCAGCCCAGAAGGCCAACCGCATCCTGGGCTGCATGAAAAGAAGTGTGGCCAGCAGGGCAAAGGAGGTGATTCTGCCCCTTTACTCCACTCTCGTGAGACCCCACCTGGAGTACTGCATCCAGCTCTGGAGTCCCCAACAGGAGAAGGACATGGACCTGCTGGAGCGTGTCCAGAGGAGAGCCACGAGGATGATCCGAGGGCTGGAGCACCTCTCCTATGAGGAGAGGCTGAA
>VUYV01000235.1:1177775-1217730 GCA_008711295.1 Anarhynchus alexandrinus | reverse complement strand
GATGATCTTCAAGGTCCTTTCCAACCTAAACCATTCTATGATTCTATGATTCTTTTCATGTCCACTTCCTTCTGTATTGTACCAACCTGTCATCTGCACTGGATGTTACTGAGCACTTACAACTGAAATGGATGTCAGTGATGTTGCCGATGTTTTGCTATTGATGTAGTAAGGGACTGAATCTGGAGCTCAGGGCATGGCACTGGGAAACAGGCAGCCCCAAAATAAAACTAAAGTTTTAGTTTTATTTAGTTATTTATTTAGTTTAGAACTCCATGTTCTTGATGTGTCCTGGAATTTGGAGTCCATTGCTGTTTTGTTTAAATGTTTCCCATAGGCAAAATTAGATCAATATTAATTCAGCTGTGGTATAGAATTGCTTGTCTGTCTGTAAGAGTTAATGAGTAAAGGTGTTTTCAGAGTTTGAATGTTTTATTCTATGAAAATTGTACTGACTATTTAAAAATCAGGCTATAGTTACCAAATTAGACATGAACACCTACAACTGGTAGAAATTGTTGAAAATGCTGCCATTCAGGTCACTTTATTTGTGAAATTTTGATGACACCCTTTTTCACAGAAGTAGTGGAAGTAATTTGTAGTTGTTATTATTGGTGATTGTCATCCTGGAAAAACTAAAAATTGCATAATTGATACAGAATTAACACTAGAGTGAAGTAAGATGCAGGCCAATATTTTGAATGGAGAAGATAACATAGCTGATTTTTAGTTAGAAAAGCTGCTTTGGGGAATATTTGCTGTATTCTTATGACACTTTTCCCTTAATTTACTGATGTAATTATGCTTCATTGTAAGTTTGAATTTATTGTTACCGTTCAGAATTCTCTTTTAGTTTTTATTATGGCATCCAAGGATACAGAATTTAAGCTGCAAGCAAGACACTGACCCAGGATTTCCCTAGCATTTTGAGTGCATATGGATTCACTCTTAAATGTAAATCCATCACATATTAGAAACTGAAAGAAAATTTCAAAGTGGAGAGTCTTTCACTGAACTCTCTACCAGTGTGTCCATTCCATTGCCAAATCAATGCAGTGGATGGGAGCAATCAATACTCCCCAAGTATGCTCCTTTGAATTTTTTAACCTCTCAAGGAAATAATGCCTTTAAAGCATCTCTGCCTTTCCTCCTGAAACCATCGGTTTAGGAGTGATCAAATACAACTGAAATGTACAGCTAGGTTATTATTATTTAGCTTTTAGAGTGGTAACTCTTTAACAGTGTCTTAAAACAAAAATCTCTGTACTCTTGATTGTACTCTCTGTACTGGTTGATTAGATATATTTTTCCAAGCATCCATCAAAGTGTTTTGAAAAGCATGCCATTACTTCCTGCATAGATTGTGTCTCGGGGAATGATGTCTTGTCCTACTAATTTTCTTCCTCCTTGCACGTTTTGGGCTTGTTGGAGTTGGGTTGGGCTGTAACATTATCTCAAGGAGTCATGATATCTACTAATGTTGAACTTGACTTCACAAGCAGTTTAGACGAAGATGAATGGTGTTGCTGTGTCATCTGTACGGAAATAAACCTTACACAAACTTCACAGGGGCTGTCTGTGACTAGCAGGTTCTGTGCTAAACATGACACAGCCTTTTTGTGTTGTCCGCTGATAGTAATTTTACTGTTTTTATAGTGCTGTGCTTCTCTTAAAGACTGGGGGAGGAAACGTTCTTTTGAATGAATGACAGTATACATTCAAACTAAATTTCAAAACTGTCCTTAAAAGTTAGTTCTTAGACTTGTGGCTTTGTTTAACTTTGTTGCTCAGCTGTGGCAATGAATAATATTTCCTGTCCAGTAAGCAAGAGACTATAAAAATATTATTGTCTCTTACAGTTTCTCTTAAGCTTTTTTTAGAAATCCATGTTTTCAGTGATCCTTGCGAATGAGACATGACATAGGGGAAATATGGAAATACTATTTTCTGACCAAGCAAGCTAGCTAAAATGTGAAGAATGTGACGCTCACAAAATGTATATGAGCATGGTCACAATCTCCATGTGGTATAGAACCGCAGTGTCTTTATTCCTGATTTGTCTTCTCTCTGATGGCGACCATAGACACTGTTTTTCTTCCTTTTTAGAACTTAGGATACTGCCTTTGAACAAGATGCAAATAATGGATTTTAAATACCAGTGGCTAACATACCGGGGACCATATTAGTGTTCCGACAAGAAATGCGAATATACAATCATAAAATCTGTACTTTGGAATAACAAAAGCGTAGCTTAAAATATGTGCTCACACTTAATGATCAGTCCAATCTTTGGCCTTCCAGGTTGAGTGGTGTTCTTGTAGATGATGATGAGCATGTTGTTATGAGACATAGATCCTTATTTGTACTGAGCTATGTGATTCATCACCACCCATACTATTCCAGGAAATTCTAGATGAGATGTGAGAGACTGCTTAGCCGGTGCAAGTTTGTGCCTTTTGTGCTTCACTTGCTCATTTTCCTTGTGTAAGCAGAAAAGTAGGGTACCAGGAGAGCCTTTATGAAGGATTGTAATAGAGGAGGCTTCAGTTCCACAATGAAAAAGTAATTTTTTTTTTTTAAGACCATCTGCTCTGAAGTTGCATTTAAACAAGTCAGATAATGCTTTAGGTACAAACAGTTTTGTTGCATTGTCTAGAGGAAGTTCTGTGCCTTTGGTTTGCTTTGCTGTCAAGAATGAGAAGAGGCTGTAAGAATTTTTGATCAGATGTGGTTTTGCTGATGGATTCAAAAATGATCATTTATGTGTTTTGTGAATAAAAGACTCTATGAAAAATATTTGTTGAATTTCCCATTGCAGCTACTAACCTTTTGTCCTTATAAACGATACTGCACTTGGAGGGTAGGAATGAAATCAATTTGCCTAAGCATCATGTGATTTTTAGGCACTGTGGTAATTCCTGTCCAGTGTCCCTGTGCTGCTCCACAGTGGGTACAGTTCTCCCCATAGGCTTGTCTGTCATCTGCCTGCTCAGCATCCATCTCTGGGGTTGCCTAGGATAGCAAATGGGACTGGGCTCCTTAGCACAGGTGCTTGAATCTCACCCTAGGTGAGACTAATTCTGATTTCTGTCATTGTACAAGCAGTGATGTATGAGAAGGTATTTTGTTTCAACCTGTCATTGGATTTCTGGGGAGATAACACAATGAGTCTCTGCTTCTTTCTCAGTTCCTCTGTGAATTTAAATCTATTATCTTTTAGCTGCATTTCAGCTGTCTTAATTTTGTGCAGTTGGCCTGAGAGGCAAAACAGTCCTGTTTAGGATCATGTTTTTTCTGCTCGAAGATACAGTTGTTACATAGCATTTTTGTTTCATGTGGTACAGTGCCATCATGAACAGGGGCATGTGTAGAGAGGATTTAAAGATAAGGAAATAGAATCAGAGCCGTCTTCACCTATCATGGGAATATGAAAAGCAAGTTAGAGTGGGAGGAGGTGGCAGGCTTTCATATCTGTGTTTTCCTGGAGGTCCTTGAGTGACTGGAAAGTAATGGAGCAGTAGGTATTAGTTGAGTCCCACACAGTGCTGGTGCTAAGAAAGGGAGGAACAAAGTGGAAAGTGGAGCAGGTTGGTGCAGTGGAAGGAGATGTGCATGATCTCTCCTTCTAGGCCTTCTGTTCTGCTGCTGCTTGCAGGGGTCTGCACTACCTGGAATCAAGAGCAACCTAGTAGCTGGTTGTGACATGAATGATCACTGTGTTGTTCTAAAGTTGCACTAATTTTGTTACTAATTCCTGAGTCATCCTTTCTGAAATAGCAGATATGTTACTGTATTTCATGTAGCAGATTAGTTTCTCTAAATTAATAGAAAAGAATAGACTTTCAAGTATACGGAGATATCTGGACTACAAAATTATCCAGTCCTTGAAGAATCAAAAGCCATGCACCAAAAACATTGCATGTAAACCGTTATTTTGATATGTTCTTCTGTAACAGTGCTTCCTGATCCACTTTCTGCTAGTCATATAAATAACATTGATTATAAAGTAATACTTCAGTAAAAAATAATTTTTTAATCTTTTTTTTTTCTTTTTTTCCCCAGGGCAATTAAAGCATTTCAGGAGGCGCTTTATGTTGATCCCAGCTTTTGTCGAGCCAAGGAAATTCATTTGCGACTTGGGCTTATGTTCAAAGTGAACACAGACTATGAGTCTAGTTTAAAGGTAGGTTTAAGTCCTTTCAAACTGAATTAACATTTGTTACAGGTTATGTTGCACCTTCAAACTGCAAGGAATGCATAAACATATAGTAGTTAAATCCTACCTGCTTTAGAAATAGAAGTGCTTCAGTATGAAATATCTTAGTCTAAAGACAGAGTAAGGGTATGATTTCAGGTGTGTTGGGTGCTAGAGATACTTGGAAAAGCCCAGCAAAATTATAGCTGAGCACTGATACTCCAACAGATCAAAAATTTGGTGTAGGGCTCTCGTTAAAATAGTACATTTTGGGAGGAGGCTGAGGACATAAGAAAGTTGGAGGAAAAATAAGAGAAGAATTAGCAGCTTGGATTTCTCATTGTTTGTTCCCCTGCCCCCCGCTGCGCTATTGTAAACTGGAAGTTCTTAAAAATCCTTAAAAATAGAAAGCTTTTATGCAAAATAATGTTCTCATATCATTTTTTTAATATCGTTTCTACTTTTCTAGCATTTAATCATTCTTTTATTTCCTGGTTTGAGAGTCAACTTCTAAGGCAACAATTTCTGGCTAATCAGTTAGAAATCGGTTGTGTTAATACAGTACTTTGTTTCGTCTGTAGTCCTTGACATTTTTTTGCTGCTTGCATTCTTTTTTGGTCTCTGATTGTAACCTGTCATTTTATCTCCCTCTATTCAACATGTTTGCCCATTTTTTTCCTCCTTCCATTTCCTACTCTATCCCCTTTTTCCCTTCCCCTATCCTTCCTAACCTCTAAATTTAGTATGTGTGTCTTAGGAAAAGGAAGTGTTCTTTAACAGAGTTTTGTGTTACGCTGGGAAATACACCTGCAGGGTTGAGAATTTAGTAATTTGTAATTAAATGTAGTTTATAAACATATTTCTGCCTGTTAATATCTCCTAAAACTACTGAAAACAGTAAATGTTTTGTTTTCAAGAATCTTATGGCTTCCTTTCCTGTCAGATTGTTTTCCTGGAAGTTCTACTTGTGAGGCTATCAGAATCACATTGTCCAAGATTTGAAAGAGTAGAGTGTTACTGAAAGGAAAATTTGAGAGTGTTTATAATAATGGAAAGCAGTTCTCTCATTAGGCTTTCTTTTTTCACCCAGAGTCCAAGCTTTCACCTACGGATACTGGTGGAGTTGGAAATTGTGATTAGAGGGGATGATATTGTGTAGGAGTAGGAAATGAATGGCAAAAAAGAGCAAGGGGAGGTAGAGAGAGATCACTATATTGGGAAAGAGGTTGTGTGCAGGTTTGGGTGGTCCTGTGTCCTTGTACTTTGGCACAGATTTAGTATTGGCTGTTGTGATACACAGGGAATAAAAGAAGTGCTGAAGAAGTAAATTTTGGTTTTATTTATAAAGAGGTCTTGGGGACAAAATGTAAGAGTAAATTTACAAGGAGGTGGTAAACTTGTAATCAAGTAGTGGAAGGAACTTCTGTATTTTAATTTGTAATAGAAGAAGTTGATCAATAACCTTTTCCTGCTGTGTCATGAAATATGCAATTCTATCACCGAATCAAGTATTTAAATAGATATTATGAGAATTCAATCTAAATAATTGACTGTGTTTGATCTTCAAATTTTGCAAAATAAAAAGGTCACTGATCACAAGGATTTTGAGTATACTGAATTTTTAGTTTTCAATACACCAACTAGGAATGGGAAAAGCACCAAAGTAGTATTTTGAAAATAGAAAGAAATTAATCTTTTGTAACACAGAACTATTATGATTCCATTGCTTTTATGTGCAATATGACTTAGTCACTGAAGAAAACAAATGGCAGCAACAAAAACAGCTTACCCTGGGGCAGAACGAAGATCTTCAAAAGGATGATGAAATAAACTTGAAGGGTGGGGTGGGGTTGTATTGAGGATAGTTTCACATTGTCCTTAAGTCAATATAACTGCAGGTTGTTGCTAAAAAATTGTCTCATTTTCTACCTTGCAGTCCTGACTGCATTGTTCGGCACCCTTTGCTGCATTGAATCGAGTGATTTTTCCATTTGCAGGCTGAGGTGGATCAGAAGTCTGAACCAGCTCAAATTGAGATTGCCCAGTTGCTAGATCCAATGCAAGGTGGTTGGCAGGAGCGTGTGAATGGGGAAGGAGAGGGGAGAGCCCTTCCCCTTCTGCTCTGAAATTATCAACTGAAACACTTAAGATAGAGTTCCTGGTTTGCTTCCTTTGCTACGGAGGTTGCAATCCTTAGCAATCAACAACAGTGAGGAAAAAGAAAGAAAAGACCGAGTGGGACAATCCACTTGGTCTTGAACAGTTTCAGCTGTTCAGCTCAGCTGTGGATTTAATGTACGGTCCTGAGAGTGATTTACTTTGAAAACACAATATTACAAGTTGAAACATAACAGCTTATACATCAGAATATGTCAACTGAGGAGTAGCCTAAGTGAACAAGCTGGGCAGTAGCTTCTTTAAAAGCCTATCTGATTGATCCCTGAGTTGAGGTTTAAAAAAAAAACGCCTTTAACCAGAACTCTGTGAGTGACAAGAATATGAGAGGCAAGTCAGAAAATACTTACTTAGTGAAGAGAACAAAATGAAGTGCCGGTGTGGTGGTTATGCACAAGCATGAGGAGAATAAAATGAGGAAGAGATGATGAAAGAGTGCGAAAGGATGTTTTCACAGAATGTCTGTCTCGTTCTCTGAGACTGAATGCCTCATCTTTTCATGGAGGATAAGTAGCCCAAATTAATGAAAAGACGCAGTTGTCTTGTTGTGCCTTTTTTTGATTTTGTGGACCTTGTTAAAAGGATCCAGGATTTCAGAGGGTGGTTATGGGGCTTAGGATCTAGCCTATTAGTGACTGGCCTTGGGCACAGACACTTTCCCTGGAGCTCTGTATAACATAACCCATAGCACAGTTTGAGCTTCCTATTTCACAGTGAGGCAGCAAGTGGAAGTAACTTTTCATCTTATATTCGCTTGTGACTATCTGGATTTCACAGATTGTACCAACGTTGCATTAATGTACTTTGAAATATCATAATATTTTTGATGGTATTTAAACATTCATGTTAAGTCTGTAATTGCTAAGAATAAACCATTGCCAACAGATGAGTCATTGTCAGTAAGAGTCTTCAGGCGATGAGGAAGATGGGAGTCTGAAGGTCATATATATTCCATGTTTTTCACAATTTTAGACCATTAACATAAATCATCTATATTTTATGTAAGCAATTTAAGCAAAAAATTAATTTTTACTATTTTAAGATGTTGATGATCAAGATAATTACTAGAGTGCTGTTTAACAAGCATAAAATCAACTCTCTCTGTTTTTTTCAAAATCAATTACTGCTTTTGCATGTTTTTAACATTGCTGCAGTTAAGTCTTGCAAATTACTATGAGAACCCTTGACTGCTCCGTTATCCCATTGCCATAAACTCTGGCAAGAACACCAGTGCTGTTGAAAATTACTTGGCCTTCAGGCTTACATTAAGGAAAAAAAAAAAGCGGCCCTTCTGGTTGAAAAGAAAACAGTCCTTGTGTAACCTGACAGTAAGGGCAGTGTTACCTTCAGTGGTGATACATGAAAGCTGAATTTGCCCCATTCATCAGAAAAGTACAATTAATTCTAAAATCAACTGGCAATGACTTGGGGGGGGGGGGGATTTTATTATGGATTACTATAGCAGCAACATACTATTAAGGTTTACATCACAATCCTAACCTTTTTACACTTTCCTACGTGTCCTGCTCCCCCTTCCTATTTGCCTTTTCCTACAAACAACACTAAGAATACTGTGCTTGATGGTGTTAGCCTTGGTTGCACCATGATAATGTGAAAGGAGAATAAAGAAAGTTCTCTAGGAATATAATATATCTTTCTATTGGTTTGGTAAATGTAGTTGGAAAAATGTTCAAGCTTCTGAGTATGTGCCACATTATTTCTGGCATGTCACTTGCTATTCTAGTAATTTTCCTATTTATTGAATATTATTTTTTCAGTTTTAGCCTCGTTTCTCAAACATGTATGTAATGATCCTGTCTTGTGCACGTGTCTTCATTCTTAAGTAGTTTTGAATCCTAACCTAATCTAGCAAGTAAGTCAGAATGAAAGAGATTTCAAAGAGGACAGTACTGTGTGACATGCTGCCCCAGAGCCATTTGAGCTCTGCAAGCTGTGAGGATGAGGTGATCTGGTTGGCTTGGTCCACAACAGAGATGCCGAATGACTGGTCATGGGTCTGGTCTGTTGGGACGTGAACAATTCCTGTGAAGGGAACTGTCCCATCCACACAGGCGTTGCTGTGCGTCGGGCAGCCCCGATCCCTCTTGTCCAGCTGGAAGCTGAACGCAGAGCTAGGTAAAGCACGAAGGGGGAGCTGGGTGTGTTGCATGCGACCATTGACATGCATAAAAGAGAAGCTGAGGAAGAAAGAAAAATTACAACTTTGGTATTATTTAGTTTAATAATTGGCTTATATTGGAGATGGTGGCGGTGGGAAACCAGTCTTCCATCTGGTGCTCATTCTGCTTGGTGGCATTGAAGTATCATAGTGTGTTTTCAGTGGGGAGTTAGGGCTACGATCCTGAAAGCCCTTTGGATGTAAAATTCATTTCGGTTCCATTGTTTGCTGACAGACTGCTTAAGGGAAGAAAAAAAATCTTAGTTTTTCATATCTATTAGAATGATAACAATGAGGGAATGGTGGGTGCGTGGGTGGGAAATTTTCTGTGGGTTTGGTTTTGTGATGGGGTGTTTTGTTTGGTGGGTTTTTTTGTTGGTGGATTGTGGTTTTTTTGTTTAGGGTTTGGGGTTTTTTTTTGTAATGGATGGTCAGTAGGTACTCTAAGACACATGCAGGTTCTTGTATGGGAAACCAAGCTATGTTGTCCTTTGGGAATTTTGTTTGGTTTTTAAGTACTGCGGATGCATCCTGTACCCAGCAACAAAACCCTTATAAGAATGAGAACTAAATTACTTACATTTTCAATTACCTGGCTTTTAGTAGGAATACTGATTCTGCCTTTCACTTTTAGAAATTTTTGCTCCTTATTTATACGCAAAACAGCTATCCCCTTGTAGTTTGCTCCAGGCCTGTGCTTCGGTCTTGCCCATAGATCATCAATTTAAATACAGTTTTATTTTTTTAATTATTTTCCTAAAGATTCTGATTTGTTAGTAATGTTAAGACATACTGCTTATATTAGGAGAAGAAAAAGGCTGCAAAAGAATTAAAATTTATTGGGAAAAGATGCATAAATTACATGAATATGCATGAAATAGAAAAAATTAAATACTGATATACAGATAAACAGCTTGAAGTACTTATTTATAGTCAGACACTTTTCCATCACTTACTCAAATAATTCTCCTATCTATATATATAGTTTTATGAAAGTTATCTTTAGCTACTGCAGCTATTGTATGCCAACATGTAGCTATTATAGACATATTGTTCATTTTTTTGTTTTATTTCTCAGTAATAAATAAAAAAGTATTTATGAAAGTGAAAATCGGTATTTTCAAACCTTCAAGTGCTGCTTCACAACCTAGTTATACGTGCTTAGCTTAGTAATTTTTAAGCTTAAACATGTTAAATTGAAATCTTACGTATTTGTTTTTAATTATTAAAGACAAGTTAACTAGTCAAAATACATACAGTTATAAGATGTTTTAATTTTCTTATGTCTAGTTTTATATCTGTAATTCTACCAGAAACTAATCAGCAACATTTTAAAGTAAGAAACAAAACAAAGGGCTTTATCTATTGCAAGGTAGATATCCAGAATCCAAACACTTCACCTAAAAAGCATTTAGTGGGAAGCAAGATTAAGTGAGTCAAAAGATTATTTTGATACAAGTGTAAGTGGATGGAAAACAGCATTTGGGAATGAAATTGTTCTCTAAGTCTTGGTAGCTTGCGTCTGTGTATGATGGAGAGGCATACACAAGAAGTAAGAACATGAAAGTTTTTTAATGCAGCATGGCACTATAATCAAACTGCAAGAGAGTTATTAGTGCAACTGGTTTTGACAGTGGGTCATGATATCACAATGTCTGACCTACAGAGTGTTTTCTTTTGTTCTCTCTTACTTAGTTTTGCTTGGGGTTTTTTGAGTCATTTTGGAGTTTTCCTATAAAAGAAGACTGTAGGTGTATTTTAGAAAGGTAATGATTACAAAGAGGAGTAAATGCTAAGGTTGAATTTAACATGCTGTGTGGCATCTCCTGTCATTTTTTGGGGAAAAAAGAACAAACCATGAGAAGAGAAATAGTAGAGCATTCAAGCCAATGAGTATTGGTGCTGGTACACTGAACTTCATTTGTGGACCTTCTCCTCGTGAAAGGTATCTCGGTCCAGATTGAGTAGCTGTAACCGTAAGTCAAAGGTTGGCATTTGAGGCATGCAGTAATAGCTAGCTCTGTGTGCTGGCTAGGTAGCCACAGAGAGCGGGCAAGGATTACACTGTGCTTTGGGTTCAGGCTGGGTGGATGCAGAGAGCTGCAGGTCCTGAAACTGCCCCAGCTCAGGGCGCTTCAGCTCCCTGGGGGTGCTGGTGGTGCAGCAGCGGGGCAAGCTTCCAGTCCTACCCTTTCCCTATGGCACTCGGTCGCTGCTGGGGCAGTCCTTTGGGCTGTTAACACAGGAATAGCTCAATTCTGATGTTGCACAAATAACGATGAAACGTGCAGGCAACGCGAGTACTGAGATAGCTTTGTGAAAATGACTGTGGGTGCGCTATGTAAGATGTTGGTCAGTGAATTTGAATGCAGCCGCCTTCTGGCTAGTGCACATACAGCTTTTCTGATCTTTCTGCTTGAAAAGAATTTTTCACTTACAGCTAGTCAAAACAAGAGATTCTGCTGAACACGCTGCTGTTAATCACTTTATGTGTATATGTGTGACCTTTGTTTCTTCTGTCCTCAAGCAGCCGCCCGCTGCCCTGTCCACGTAGCAATTTTCCTCAGTCTTGAGGGGTTGTGTTTTTTTTTTGAATGCTGGACAAAAGCAAGGGATTGTTTACGCTACGCAAACCTTCATCTTCCGAGATGAGCTTGTCGTGAATTCAGAAGCCGCTGCAGAGCGGAGCAGGGAGCTGACGTAGCCGCACATACCGCCCGTCCTCTCCTGACCCTCTCTCCCCTGGCCCCACACAGGCCTGGCAAATGGAGGCCTGGCGCTCTGCCACCCCCCGGGTTACGCAAGGCTCTCCCTGTCCTACTTCTCGGAACAAAGGCTGCTCTGAGGAACAGTGGCCATCGCACCTAGGTCACATAGGCAGAAACAGCCATCCCCTGACAGAATTTTACTGAGTCATGATGGAGCTTTCCTTCGTGGTAAGTCTGTGAGAATTGTCAGGTTTCAAATGGTGGCTTGCCTCGCTTGCTGAATAAATGCACAACCGGGAGCTATTAAACTTGCTAATGTCATCCTGGAGAGGAGGAGGGAGTAGAATCACTATTTTGAGGTCTCGGGCTTGGGTGTAAACAGAGACGGGGCTGAAAATCTTGCACTAAGAAGAAAACGGTTCTTTTTGTGTTGGTCATTTTCTGATGAAATAAACAACAAAAACCTGGGTGCTTGCCTCTTAAATTGTAAAGGACTGATTTGTTAGGAGAACTGGTGTTAATTCTAGTAGTGAAAACATATTAAGTTACCTAAATCGGCGTCAGATTACCGTTATTTTACTTCCAGACCTAATGCTTTCATCAGTTCTGTTTACGTGCAATCCACTGTACTTCTGATCCTTGCAAAGGTTACCTTCGAATTGTGCCCACAATCAGAGGCAAGTCAAGGACTCCAGAGAAGACAAAATAGGCTGTAGATAATTGTGTAATTAGAGATGGCTACAAATCAAGGTATATTATGACTTGAGCTGCAGCTCTTGAAGGGAGCCTGTTACTTTTTAACATTCAGAACACTGCCTTCTAGGTAAATCCTCTTACTCGGGATTTGAATTTCTATAGACTGCTGTCTGCCTTGAGGTATTGTATGTCGTCTCTGAACTGCAGCGGCCTCTCCTGCATAATAACTATTTCACACAGCAGTCGCCAGCTTCAGTACTGCAATATTTGAGAGAGGTGCAGATGTTTGCTAGCCGCTTCTGTTTGTTGCAGAAATGGAAGTTGGAAATGATTACTATTTTTTTAAATTTTTTGGTGCTGGTAACTGTGATTAGTGGATCTGCTTTTGGCTGATGAGGTTTATGTGTTAGAATGCATGCATGCTTTTTTTTTTTTTGTCTGATTTTGAATACTTAACGGGGAGCTATGTATTATTTATCTGGCAAGAGGTGTAGGTTTGCTCGTGTACGTGCATTTCTAAGGTTCTTGGTTTGAAAGGTTCTGAGTTTTCTGTGTATTGCTTGGCAATAATTGTTCAGTGCAAATGGTTTATGTTGCTGTAGTTACAGGCTTCGGTTTATCAGTTTCTTTACTGTTTGTAGCTTAGTGAACGGTGCAAACAGAAATTTACTACACTGAGAAAATTTTCATAATGTGGATTTGGAAATTTGAAAGTCAGCTAATGTATCAGTAAGAATTAAAATTTTTAGAAGGCATTGCTGAGACTATTCCTGCTTTTGGTTTTTTTTTTTTTTTTACTGTACAGCACTGATACTACTGGCATATTTAAATACTAAAATGGTTAGATTTTCTTGCATGGTTGCCTGCTTTATCTCAGTGAGTCTCACTGCAATAACCCTTCTGAAAAGCTACTACAGAATAGTTGTCAATCGTTTCTCTTTAGATCTGCTTATTTTTTATAATAATATCGCTAGGTGAGAGCAAATCTGTGTCTTTCTGCTTTATCTTTTCATATTAATTGTTAGTGACAGTGCAAGATGACACATCTGTGCAAAAAGGATTTTGTGCCATTTAGATCAGTATACTCAGCGTACAGGCCAAAGTATATAGGTCTGTTCCTTTTTTTCTTTTGTCAGGCAAAATGCAATATGAAGTAGAGCATTTTATTTTTATTTAGTCTTTTTTAAGTTGCCTGCTTAGTAGAATCACTATGGTAACCGACTAACGGATGTCTCTGAGGCACACAACCTGCATTGCAATGTAAGTGAGGGGAAATTTTAAGTAGTCTGACTGCTGAACTGTAGAAAAAGGAACAGACAAGGCAGAGAAATAAGCTGATATTTAATATTTATAAAATATTATTTAATTCTTGCTCTAAGGTTAAACAGTCATTTTACAAGTAATGTGTATGTGAGTTCATTGTTTCTGTGCTCTATTCTGGGAGTGATATTGCTAAAATGTACATTAAAAATCATAAATTTGTGTTATCATTCAACTTCAGTTTGTTTCATTTTTAAAAGCTGTTATATATTACAAATGATGTTGATAGAAGTCAGTGAGGAGGTAAGCTGCATCACTGTGTGCCTTGCAGAGCATCAGCATTCTTTTTTTATTCTTTGCTATGCGTAATACATTAATTCCCTAATATTTTTCTATTAAAAACATTTATTTAGAAATTTGATGATCTGTTAAACTCGTGTTATAAATTTTTGAGATGTGTTTTATATGGACATGCTATATAAGAGGTATTATTAGGACCATGAGAAAAGTTATGCAGTATCTAGTAGCTCTGATTATGACAATACTGAAAGCAAGTTGCATATACATCCATTAATTTTTTATTTTTTTTTTTATTACTTCCCAGCTACACTGCTGAGCTCCTGATGCCAGCTGATTTGGCATCCTGAACAGCTGGAGCTAAATTACTATTTTAGTGCTAGCAAAATAAAATGTACTAAAGCATCAGTAATGTTTTGTGTATTAGAAGGCACCTGAAACTGTATTTTGTAGATAACTGTATTTATTAACAGTAGTATTTTATATGCTATCTCTTAGGTTCCTAGATTTCTAGGCCTTATTCTCTATTGAATTAATATGTTATTCCAAATTCTACACAGTGTGGGAATTTTCTATGAAGTTTATGGAAAAGATCAGAGGCACTCAAGTTTGTATGCCTGTTCCATTCATTTTAACACACTTGGTTGTGTTTCAAACTGTAAATAGTGATCGCTGAATTAGCATGACACTTGTGAAATGATTGCTCACATCCAGACTTTCTGGCAGGCAGACTTCATTACTCTGCTTGTGTGACCTTCTTTCTAGAAGAATTAAATACTTGGCTCAGAACTTCAGAATGCAAAGATGTTTTAAAAGATATTTTTCATCTCTCTGGAGGAAAAGTTACTAAAAATAAACAAGCTTTAATGTTTAACTGAAGTTATCTTAGTATCTAGAGGACAGGATGTAAGAACTTATGAACTCCTTATGAACTTGTGTTTTAATGTAAAGGTATTAATTTTAAGTGCTTTTTGACAAGAGGTCAATTTTTTAAAAAGACTTCACATCACTCAATCTGAAGGAAGAGCATTCTCTTTTTCTAGATAGACAAATGGAGAGCTTTGATGTTTATCTCCATGAGGCTATGAGCTAGTATGACTACGTTCAGAGTTGTGTATTGTGACAAAAACTTGATCTTCCAATTTTGACGATTCATTTGATGGCCAAATCATTCTTACAGATCCTGTCCCAATTGTTTTGCGAAGATGTCTGTTGCCATCTTACATTAGTAGAAGCATTGCTGCGTCTGCAATAAAAAAAAAATTACTTTCCTTTACTAAACCGTTAAACAGAAATTGAAGATTTTCTTTAGGACACATGGTAAAATGCAGTATTGATTTTCAAGTACAAAATTGATTTATTCTTAGTAATTTGCCAAAATGCTAGCATTATTTTATTTGAAAAACAAATAATTCTCTTTTTTTTCAGCATTTTCAGTTAGCTTTGATTGACTGCAATCCCTGCACTTTGTCTAACGCTGAAAGTAAGTAACTTATGAGTATTTCCATTTATTTTGTTGTAGATTTTTTCCTAAGTCTTGTGCTCACAACTCTATCAATTTTTAATGACCCGATCCTTCAAAATAAAAAAACCCCACCTGTACTGAGAGAGGGAGACTACAAAACCTGTCTCCATCTGTTAATAGAGACAGATATTCCAGTGGAATTGTGGATTGTTTGAGTAAATGGAATAAGTAAAAATTGAGACTTAGGTTATTAATTGCTCTGAAGACTTGAGTTCTAGAGGAAACGTGCTATTTGACTGTTCATTTATTTATTTATTTACAAACCTAGTGCTTGTGCCATGGCACACATTTAATAGTAATTAGTTAAAACTTTGCGGCGTCCTGATAATCTCTCATTTTTCAGTGATCATTTTAATGCGATTTAAATTTATAGATCTGAAATCCAGCATCAGTCTTATGCTGTTGACATAACAAAAAGTACAAAATGTAATTTGTTTGTTTGTTCTATTGGGTGCCAACTATATATTAGTCTGTACTCGAACACATTAATCTTTTAGTGTGGTATGATCTACCTTATTCAGTATATGCTGTAAGCTGTTACAGAGTATCCTGCAGGTATTTATCCATAGTTAGTGGATTTGTATGCAGGAATAAATGTGTATTCCTGCATGTTTTGGAGTCCGTAAGAATTAGGAGGGAGACAGTTGTGAATGAAATTACTCCCTTAGTTTTTAAGGTACCTTCATGCTGCTCTTGGTGTTGAGCTTAAATTACCTCCAAAGTTGAAGTTCAGAAGCATTGCATAAAGTATTTAAAAGCATTTCTGTATTTCTTTAATTCAGAGCTGGATGGAATTGTGAATATTCTATCAGCAAGGGTAACGAAAGGGAGTTTGTTTACATGGGTGAAACTGCTGGCTGTTTTGGTACCAAGGAGCCAGCTGTGCTACAAGGTCTTCTCTAAAGCTTTGTCACTTATCAGGAGCAGGCACAGATAATTTTGTAACACTACTTGCAGAATTCTTCCTAAGTCAATAGGCTTTTATTGTTTTCTCCCAGATATATGATTCTTTATTGTATTTTATGTTCATATTAATTCTCACTAACTGTATCAGTTTTCGCTGTATCTCTGAATTTTTGTAAGGTTTTCCTGACAGACCCCTTTGCCCCCAGATTTATGTAGAGGTATGGCCCCATGTAAAGGCTTCGTTGCCCTGTGGTCTTGGGCACGGTGCCTGACAAACCCAAAGGAAGAGAGTGAAGAGGAATGAGAGGTACTTTGGTAGGTTCTCCTGTGCTACTTAGCAGAAGGAGAACCGTGCACTCTGACCCAGGGTGTCAGGTACCGTCACATAAATGCTTGAGATTGACTTAGTCCTACCCCTTGCATTTCTAAAGGATGGGTGAGTAATGGTATTACAGTGAGTGTGTTCCTAGCAGAAATACTTGAGTACTAAGCATGTCTTTCTATTTAGGCAGTCTCTAATGTGACACCTTGAATTTCTTTCCCCTGCATGGCACAGCTTCCCTTTGTAGCTTCACACTGAAGGGGTTTTGCTATAAGGGGAAAAAAATAAAAGATTGTTTTAGATAATGAACTCCTGAAACAAAATGAGAGGATTTTCTTTCATCAATATAGAATGAAGTTTGACGATGTGGTGAACATAATGGGTGTGTTATGTGACCTTTAGGAGGGAACACAAAAAGTTTATTAAAATTTTAAATGATGCATTTCATTATGACTGGTTTTTGAAGTACACTAAGCTACCTTCTTTATAGTGAAGGACAAAGCAGTGCACAAAGGGAGCTTTTCCCCTCCTTATGACCCAGAGAGAAACCCTGTAACTCCAAATTACCTGTATAAAACCTCTGTGACGTGCTATTCTGTAGCTTCAAGAGAAAGAAATCTGTTGAACAGAAATAATTGAGCTTGGCTCAAACACAGATATTTCCTTAGTTGCAGTCCTCAAGTGCATCAGGCAAAAAAGTCTGTCTCAACGGTATTTTTCCTTCCTTGTCAAGCCAGAATAAGGATTACATTAATCTCAACTAGCTTTAGCTATCTCCCAGTCGATGCGTAGTGTAGGTTAGCAGTTCTCAAGCCTTAGAGATCAGGTACTCCACCTTTTCTTTAACGATTTTAGCAGCATGAGGCTAATTTTCCCTCTGCTTTTACTCTTGAACAGCCTTCATTTTCTTTCTCCAGCTAGCAATTTTCTTGCCTCCAAGAGCTGCTAGTAGTATTAGGGCATTCTGTGCAATTTGTATAAGGAATTTAAGATGCTTTACGGTAATGATCAAAATACCATTTGTAATTAACGCTTTTAGTTCAGTTTAATGGGAAGAACATTTCCAAAAAAGGAAAAAAAAAAACCACCTAAATTTAAGATCCTGCATAAAGCTGGCATAGTATAATGTAGTTTTCTGTTCTGTAACCCAGCTAGTCTGTTCCTTGGCAGCTGAATGAAAATAAAATATAAGTCTTTATTTCTAACTCAATTATGTACAGAAAATATTACCTGCATTCTCCTATTGTGCATCTCTGCTTAAAGAGATTTTATTGCTAAGTTTATTGAAAGGTTAACGGACTCTGCACTTCAGAATACAAATAAAATCTGTGGACTGCCTTTCTGCAATATCTGTTTGCAGTCTTAATATTTTGTTAGGATAAATATTCATTCTCTGTCAGTTCTGTTACATTAAGCATAAAATATCAATGTAAACAAATACTTTTTTTTTATCTTCAAAATGTAATTTATCTTGGTTTTGCGTTGATAAATTTGAAATACTATCCCTCACTTGAAAAAACATTGTAATATTTGTTGTCATTCATTAAAACTAAGAATTTTGATTTTCCTACTCTTACAGTTCAGTTTCACATCGCCCACTTATATGAAATCCAGGTAAGCTTCAAAGCTTTTTATAAAGTGTGTTTGAGTTTCTAACTATATGATGTAGTTAATCTGTGGAATTCAGATTATACGTGCTTTTTTAAAGTTAGGCTTCAGTCTCAAATGACTAAAGAAACTTTATTTGTTTTTGGCTAAATTAAAAATATTTTGTATGTGGACTGTCATGTTATAAAATGGAACAGCTATGTCAATAAACTTGCATGTTTACTAGTCTCCCAAGTTGAGTGCAAAAAAAACCCTAATCATAACTTTTAGTAAAATTCTTTTATGAGATTATATATGTATTTTAAAAGTTATATATAGATATAAAAAATATATAGTTTCTCAATTCATATATATTCCTATTGTTTCTCATACATACACACACGTCGAGTCTAACCAGTTGCCCAGGTGCCTTTTAAGTATATTTGTCATGAAATGTTCAAATTTAACTGAACATACGTGACAGAAGCATTTGAGGTCTGAGGTAAACAGTGCTTAAAGCTGTGTTATGAATTCTATATCAAACCCTACCACAGAGTTTTTTAGGTGAATCTTTTGGGAAATTACAGAAAGCTTACTGAGCTTCCAGAATATAAGTAAATTAAAACCAAAAAATATCTACTGAAATAGCTATTGTATATTGTGATTTGACTGATTGGTCATATAATACAGATTGTATGCCCTTTTATAACATTTATAGGTATTATATGACTGAGGAAGGGAAGCGACATGAAAACAAAAACTGTTGAAATTAAAATGGATAACAAACATAAACTACTTTTTCAGTTAGTTGAAGAGTAGCTTGATAAAGTAAGTGCTGTCTTTTGATGGCATGGTGAAAAATGATTTTAGGTATTTCTATATAAATAAAAGATATAAATTTGATAACAAGGTATTTTTCTTTTGAATACTTTTGGTGCAAAGCTGTATGACAAGGCAGAAATCCCCCGTCTCAAAACACTGTTAACAAACTTCATCTACTGTTACAGTTCTTAACTGGCCACCGTCCAGATTGCATTCTGAGCACTGGAGCACATCTGACACGTTTGTGTAGCAAAGCATCTTCAACACCTTAGTTCTTTTCATCCGCTAGAGTGAAATAAAAAGTCAAACACCTCAGGTCACCTGCCAGGTGCCTTACATAATTGTGTGACTGAAGTTACAAGTGCTTAAACTACGCTTTCTGACTGGCAATCATAGGGAACGGGAACTTTATTAGAATGCAAGTCAGAGCAAAAAAGTTTCAGTGTGTTCTGCTGTTAGACTTCGTTTGTCTCACAGTTCTGGGTGGGAGGGGTATCTTCTTTTCTGGAATTTGAGAAACTTAGAACCACAAAGTGTCTTGACTTCACTCTGGATATTACCTCTGATGCAACAAAGAGATGTTTTTGGAGACAGGCTGATTGCTTGGTTTCTTTTAAAGGATATAGTGCTACAGTTTTCTGAACCCCTCCATATATTTGAAAATTATCTACTGTCTAATAGTTAATGAAAAAGTTAATTCATTCCTTAATTATGTACCTTCACAGTACTGGAGTTTAAACGATGGGTTGCCAGCCTCTGAACAAGAGAATAGGCTGGTGCTGATAAGAGTTAGTGGTGGTTTTTCATGGTGTTTAATGCTAGTTTCTATTCTTTCATCTGTGGCAGTGTGAGTCCTCCTAGCTATTCAGGATGGTAGCTTATACGTTGTCTAAAGAAAGATGTTGGGTTGGGTTCCCTTCCCCCTTCCCTTTTCTAAGACCATTCATGATGCACCCAAACATCTAGGACTATGGATCTTTGGAATTAAAATATCTAAATAAAATCAAATGTAAACATTATGACAATTTTCTGTAATATTTTAAAGCATACATGTAGTCAGATTTCTAAAGGGTAAATAATACAACAAATAACAAAAGTAAAAAATATTCTAGATATGGAAGGCATGCCCTATTTTAATAGGACTTTCTGAATCCTCCCTAGCATGTAAACATCTTTTTCAAAGCGTGAATATTAGTTAATAATATTTCCCTATTTGACATCTGGATTGTTGCCTCTGCTGTCATGCTGTACAGTGAACTTCTGTTCATTTGCTTATCCTTCATAGTCATAAACTACGAGTTTTGTTCCCAATGCTAGCTTTAAAATTTTTTCCTAATTGTTTTTATTTTGCTGGACATGGATATTTTATTTATTTATATTATTTGTTTTCTTACCAGTTGTCTGCATTTCATGAACACCAATTAAAAATCTTTTCTACCAACTTCCCCTTGTTCCATTTGAAAGTATGTAATTGCTGCTTTAATTTTTCTTCCTGACTAGACTAAGGTTTTAAAATCAACAGAGTTGTCTTTTGTCATTGTGAGATCTCAAGAACCTAATAACATTTTTAACTTTTAGTAGGTATTTATATTGTTCAGAGTCTTCTTCCCAGTTGTCCCTTTCAAAGCACCAGTAGTCATTACTCTGTACTCTTTGCATAAAACAAGTTTAAGTCATGATCATTTGCATTTAGGTGGCCCCATTTATTTTAGGATGCTTTTCTGTTTGCCAGAATGAAACTTAATATTGAAAAGCATATTTTTCTTTAAAAATTGTATAGAATTTTTAGAAGGAAAAAAAAAAGTACTTTTGATAACAGACCCTCAGCATTTATATGTTCTAGACTTTTGTGGGAGAGGAGGAACAGAAGAATTAAGCATTTAAAATACATTCACTGTTAAACAATTGTTAGGGTGATGCAAAGATAGATGCTGACGTTACTACAAAAGAATTAATCTATTGAGAAGTCAATAAAGACCACCATCTTAACCTGGAAATATGTTTTCTGTATCAAGACCTGTTCATATAGGGAGTTAAGAATTGAATGTTTCCATGCTTTAAGCACACTTAAAGTATATAGCAAATAATAAGATGGCATACCTTCATTCTCTAGGCATATTTCATGGATGTGTTTTAATTCTACATGTGGTGGGACTCTTACCACAACAACAAATGTGTTGAAAAGGTAGTTCAAATATACTGAAGGAAGGACAGAGACAAAATTATACCAGGCACCAATTACCAATGTTCTTCATTTCTGTTACAAATTTCCTGGGAGGAATTTGTATAGGGTTTTTTCAGATGTAGACTCACATTGAAACATTCCCCTTAAAAACAGTATATTCATTTTAGTGTAAGAAGCATAATGCATGTATGAGGAGTTGACCAAATTCAATAATTTTCAAATTTCCCTCAAATATTTTAAGTAGTCAATTTATATTAAATACTATATTTATGAAAGTTATTCTCTTACCGTATATATACGTCATTTATTAAAGCTTTCATATGCACTGTATGCAAAAAAAAAAAGTTCTAGAATTTTTTGTCAATGTGTCTGTGTGCTGTCAGTGCTGTGAAATCGTTGCTATTGGTGATCTGTTGTAAGCTTTATGATTAATCCATTTACTTTTTTCCTTTTGCAGAGAAAGTATCACTCTGCAAAGGAAGCTTATGAACAGCTTTTGCAGATCGAAAACCTTCCTGCACAAGTAAAAGCAACTGTCTTACAGCAGTTAGGTATGTAAAATTAACTTTTATTTTCCTGTGTGTTTCTTTTTTCCATCTTCGCCTTCAGCAGTGTTTTTTAAGGCTCCATTTCCAAAGTGAGTCTTAGACACTGAGTATGATACATGAGATTTTCACCCAAAATAGAATGCATAACAGTAGATAATTAAGTAAGTAAGGAGGAAAAGATTTTAATTAAACTTACGCAATTAAAAGCTCTTAGACTTGCTACAGTATGTGCGTTACAGGTTTTGGGCAATGAGGGGGTTGTCTTTCAGAGGAGTGCAGCAGTTAGAATTCTGTATTCTCTGTTCTGCCTCTGAGAACATCCCTTGAATAGTCAGGCTAAACGCAGTAAACCAAAATACTCTTCTCTGTTGCAGAATAGAAGAATGTGGCAAATGAAAAAATTATCTTTTCTTTCTCTTTAATTATAGTACGTAATGAAAACCTATTTCTGTGACTAAAAAGTTTATCGTCAGTTTCCATAAAAGAAACCACATAAAAAGAAAAAAAAATATTATTTTTTTAAAAAATTGTCATCTTCCATATTTATAGAAAGCTAATAAATCATTTTAGACCAAAAATTACTTTTGTCCTATATGCCTTATAAAAGTATTTCCAGAATATTTTGTTAAAATTGTTCAACCCAGTGCAAAACGTCTTCATTCACTTTCTCCATGTTTTTCATCTGATTTATTATTATGAGTATTAATTTAGCCTGCTTATGCCCATTTTTATTTTTCCCCCCCTTCACATAGTGGTCATTTAATTCAAATTAGTAACTGGCACTAAGTTATGCCCACAGTGCTTTCTTTTCTTGTAATGCAGGTTGTGTATGGATTTGTAGTGGGCTAATTTGTTTAGCTTTTGATTCTTCTGTGTGGAATCACAAATGAAACTGCTGGAGGAGTTCACTCAGGACTCTATATGCTGATCTTTTTGCTGTCACACGACAGTGTTGCCTATATTTCAGTATCCTCTGAATTTTTTTTAACTTGGTATTATCCCACCTAGTATAAGTTGTCAGCAGTTTCATCCAGAAAGGCTTTACATATGATCAATGGAATACAGGCTTCCCAAAATAGCTGACCAATGCTTTTTCAACTCTGTTTGATGTACATTGCCACAATAGAAGCAAAGGCGCGTGGTTGTATTCATAAAATCCTACCACAGGTCTCTATGCTAGCAATAAGAGCAATGACTTTGAGGGTTGTCTGCTGTCTAAAAACTGGATTAACTCCCTTTATTCAATCAGCATAGGTCACCTAGTTTTGTAGTGTGGGTAGCTTCTATGTGGAGAAGGGGACAGAGTGGTCTTAACAAGGACATTCAAGGAATAATACCATTTCTTTTGCTCTTCGCTGTTGACAGTGGTATTTATCAGAGTATGGTGTTTATCACATATTTAGTCTCTAGCAGCTGGTAATAAAAACACATCCTCAGGAAGCATAGTCTGGGTGGTGCACTGCGCAGCTGCTTAGAAAAAATAATAGAAAATACCTGCCATCTGCCAGAATGCTACTGGCAAAACCCAATCAAAATATATTTATATTCTATGTGGACTCTTTTTTTTTTTTTAATTTTTTTTTTAACTCCAACAGAAAAATTGTTTTGGCATTGTCCTGGTTCTGGCAGGGATGGGGTTAATTTCCCCAAGGAGCACGTGAGCCATGCGCAGGCTATAAGAAGAGCTAGCCCAGGCTATAAGAAGAGCTAGCCGGGGAGGGGGAGTCAGTCGACACTCGAGGGCGGGCTGCCGTGGTCCGGTTCGGTTGGTGCGCGGCAGTGCTGTAATCGTGTCTGTATATCCCTTTATCAGTGTTATTGTTATTGTTTTTCTCTTCTCTTTTGCTGTTCTGTTAAACTGCCCTATCTCAACCCACGAGTTTTGCCTTTTTCTTCTGATTTTTCCCACGGCTCTGGGGGTCAAGTGAGCGGCTGTGTGGTTCTTTGTTGCCGTCTAAGACCAAACCACAACAGTCCTTTTTGGCACCCAACGTGGGGCTTGGAGGGTTGAGATAATGACAGATCTGACCAGATCTTCTTAATACGAATTTCTTACATGCATTTCTCATATTAGATAGTTACCGGTTACAATGTTGCTTCGTTTGTTTGCATGGCTGTGTTATGTAAATTGTTATATGCTCTATATACTCCCTGTGATGCTGTTTGTTATATCAGGGAGAGGGATCAGGATCATCATTTTGCTGTCCTGTGCAATATCAGCTTATGATATGATAACATCACTGTTCAGGTGGCTTTGTCGGGGTGTTTATGCAGTATTGCTGTCCTGTCCATACCTTGGTCACCATCTCTCAGAATTTATTAATAATCACACCTGATCTATGGGGGAGACGGGGGGGATGCTTTCCCCAGCTCTTTTGCCTCCCTTTTCTCCTTTGGGCCAGGTATGACAGCTTCTGAGAATTTTGAATATCCTTGGGATGCTCAAACCAGCATGTTCCTATTGCTATGCCTCCTGAATTTTTTTCACGTCTTGTTTAGGGTTAAACAACTGTTTAAGACTACCACTCAGAGATCTGCCCCAAGGCTGGATAGTCAGGGGTGGCACGGGATGTGGGAGAATATGGGCAGGTATCTAGAGAACTTCTCACCTCCAACGGTTTGGGACTTCACCCTCGAACAACTACAGGACCCTGATAAAGTGATATAATATTTGAAAGGAAAATGCTGCATCTGATCCAGAGAGGCACAACTTATGGCACTGTGCTGGGCCCTGGCCAGTATCTACCAAACACTGCTCAGTACTATGCAGGACCCTCACAGGAAAGAGGGGGAAACCAGACCAGCAGACAATGCGGCTGCTCCAACCCTGGTGGCAGGCACTGCAGCTGAACCAGACGACCAACCTATTGCTCCTGTACAGAAGAAGAAATACACCAAGAAACCAGTTCATTTAGTAAGGTATGATGATGAACCAGGGCGATCAAAAGAACAGGAGGAAGAGATGGAACCAGAGATAATCACCCTGTATCCCTGAGTGAGCTGCGAGATATGCGAAAAGATTTCAGTCGACTCTCTGGCGAGCACATTGTCACCTGGCTGCTCCGATGCTGGGATAACGGGGCCTGTAGCTTGGAATTAGAGGGCAGGGAAGCCAAGCAGCTAGGATCCCTGTCTAGGGAAGCGGGCATTGACAAGGCGATTGGGAAAAAGACACAAGCCCTCAGCCTCTGGAGGCGACTCCTGTCAGGTGTGAGGGAAAGGTATCCTTTCGGTGAAGATGTTGTATGTCGTCCAAGCAAGTGGACCACCATGGAAAAANCTTCCGATCTCAAGTGGACCACCATGGAAAAAGGTATCCAGTACCTGAGGGAATGAGCTGTGCGGGAGATGATTTACTACGACCCAGATAATGCGCAGTTACCCACAGATCCTGGTGAAGTCCAGTGCACAAGACCCATATTGCGGAAGTTTGTACGGAGCGCACCATCATCGTATGCCAACTCCTTGACAGTGATGGAATGGAGAGGTGAAGAGGGACCAACAGTGGATGAGGTGGCTGGCCGACTCCATCAGTATGAAGAAAGTCTCTCTTCTCCCTTCATCTTAGCTGTGGAGAAACTGTCCCAGAAGGTCCAGCAGCTTGAAGAGAATATGTCCTACTCCCCACCTGTACAGGCCAGCATCTCAGCTCTTAGGAGCAGGCGTTTCCCTACTCAAGAGGGAGAGTATAGAGGGTACGCACCATGAGGCACCCTATGGTTTTACGTGCGTGACCACGGAGAGGACATGAGGAGGTGGGATGGACTTCCTACCTCGACCCTACAGGCATGGGTACATGAGGTGCAAGGAAGAACAATCACAAAAGGGGATCCCTCCAGGAAAAGCGCTGCTCCCATTTCCAGCAGACAGCTCCTCAGACAGAGTGGAAGGCCTGATCTCACTTCTGATCCTCTTGAAGGGATTTCCAAGTCATTTCTGCAACAAGTAAGCAACAGATACTGTGATCAGGATTAGAGGGGCCCTGCCTCCAGCCAGGTCGGGGAAAGGGACGACCGGGTTTATTGGAATATGTGGATTTGATGGTCTGGCACATCAGACCCACAAGAGTATAAGGCTCTAGTGGACACTGGTGCGCAATGCACCTTAATACCGTCAAATTACAGAGGGCCAGAACCCGTTTGTATTTCTGGAGTGACAGGGGGTTCCCAAGAGTTGACTGTACTGGAAGCTGAAGTAAGCCTAACTGGAAATGAGTGGCAAAAGCATCCCATTGTGACTGGCCCAGAGGCTCCATGCATCCTTGGCATAGACTATCTCAGGAGAGGATACTTCAAGGACCCGAAAGGATACCGGTGGGCTTTTGGCATAGCTGCCTTGGAGATGGAAGAAA
Source organism: Anarhynchus alexandrinus (assembly GCA_008711295.1). Taxonomy (NCBI): domain Eukaryota; kingdom Metazoa; phylum Chordata; class Aves; order Charadriiformes; family Charadriidae; genus Anarhynchus; species Anarhynchus alexandrinus. Next base: position 1,191,974 of record VUYV01000235.1, on the reverse strand, counting down.
TTAAACAGTTATCACCTTGCCTGGTCTCTTGGAGGACCCTTCTGTGGTAGGGTTGTTGAGGGTCAGGCATGAAAATACCCTTTGTTTATTTTCCGTAGCTAGTTAATGTTTGTTGAGCCAGAGTTGAAATTTAGGCAAGTTCAGGTGTCTTGTGAGACAATTATTAAAATCTTTGCTCCTGCTGCTAGTTTCCAAAGCAGGTCACTGTGGAGAAGAACTCAGTGATTCTCAGATAAATACATATCCATTTGAGCTGATGCACGCTGACTAGTTCAGGTAGACGTAACAGTAAGATCTGTACAGTTGGACAGGAACAGTTTGTTTCTTGTTTTGTGCCATTTCATTTGCTTTCCAGATGACAATTCTTTTTACTGCTTTGCCTAAAATTACATTAAATTAATGAAGATCCAATCTGTCTAGGTATTCTTTCTCCAATTGTACTCAGCAGTTGCATAAGGAAGAATGTAACAACAACGTAAGCATCTGCTTAGAGGTTCCCAAAGCACTCTCCCCATGATTTTCAGCTAGGGGCATAGGTGGTGAACACGTAATTGGATGAAACACCATGAGATGCTAAAATGGGGAAGAGGCTCGTCTCTTCAGAGACTGAGATGCTGATGTTTTTTGGGGAAAAGCAATTGCCACAAGTTCAGCATGAGACTGATTGATCAGCATGAAAAAAACCCTGCAGCATGAGCTAGGCTAGCACATCCTCTTGCTGAGGCAACCCAGGGATTTGTTACAAATTAGATTGTAAAGACCAGGGAAAAGCGTGGAACACTTGTGAAGTATGGACAAAATCTGCATTTTTGTTTATTATGTTAAATATGTCCCAAGAGTGGAAAAGCAGTCAATATGCTAGTTAAGAATTTGAGTTAGGTCTTGTAAATGGGAAACTGCACAGCTTACCAGGGTTTTTCTGTCACCTTCTTTCTGTATGTTCTTTATCTAGTAGAAAACTTTTGTTTGTTCACCCACACCCTCTCTCTTGTTTTCTGCCTTTTTTACCTCCCTATGCAGGAAGATAAAATCGGGAAACAACCCTTGTTTCAGCAGTGAAACTAGATAGGGATTGCTAGTTCTCATTTCTGTCTCCTAGAAGTAGATTATTTCTTTTTATGAGTGAATCTCAGTAAAGATCTCCTGAAGATACATGTTATCTTTCAGTCTGGCAAGGCTCTGCTGAAACAGAAAATAAGGTTCACCACACATTTCCAAAGATACAGGAAGGTGTTTAAACCTTGAACTATTACCTTTATCTCAGGTTTTGCCTGGCACTGCACCAGATACCTTTATCCTTAATGTACAGTTATGCAGGTGCATTCTGATAACCACCCTCACGTAAGCCTTTTTTTTTTTCTTAAAGCATGAGTATTTTCTGTATGCTTAAGAACTTCATTGACTTGGGATGTGAATCAAAATCATAGCTTGTTACTGAAGTCTATGAGAGTTGTGTAGGTTATATGTCTCTGCAAAAATCATTGGGTTTTTTTTCTTTTTCTTTTTTTTTTCCCTGATGGGGTAGGGTTTTGACTTGGTCCATCTTCAGACAAGATAAAGTACTCTTTTTTTCAGCACTGTAACCACTTGGCTCCTAATCTGACATTTCTTGCAGTCTATGAAATATTCAGGCTTCTGCTTCTGACCACAGTTTCTAAGTGATACTTCTTAAAACACCTCAGGCAAATGTTGTGGAATAAATACAATTTTCTTTTAGACTGCCTTTTTTAAAGCTTGGAAATTTACTTTCTGTTTACAAAAGGCTTGCTGTGAGTGTTAACAAACTGTAAGTCCATGGAATAAAAAAAAAAGCTATATAGAACAGGTAGAATAAAATATTTAAGGTATAGTCTAATTACAGAGAGTGAAGTAAGGCTCATCAGTTCAGTTCTCGGCCTTGCCTACCATTTCAGATGAGATCAGAATCTGATCTGGATCTTTTGAGTGGTATTACCTGTTCACGTAGTTAGACTACATCAAAAAGGATAAGCTTAGGGTGCTGAAGCTTACCTGACAGAGGTTTTAAATGGACATTTAGTGCAGGTGTGTGTACAGTTCTGTAGATAACTGGAACTTTATAGAAACCTTGGATATTTCATGAAATTGGTATCATAGTGTTTCACGAGGGACTGTTTATGGGCAGGACACTATAAAAACATAGGGACAATCTGTTGTCACATCTTACATTTTACAAATGTTGGCTGAAAAGCAGTGGATTGTTAAGACAAATACATGGAGATTAAACAAACAAGAAGACATTGCTGAGACGTTTGGTATGTAGTGATTTCAGCAAGCCAACTGCCTGCTACAAAGGATTTCCTTGTACTCATGGTATTAAGGGTAGTGAGATGATTTTGTGGCCGCTTAAAGGAATTCCATCTAAGCACAGAGGCAGGTGAGGAGCAGGTTAAGACGACGATGAAGGTGCTTAATTTGAAATGGTAACCAAGTCTTGCATCAGTGCTAGAGCAGAGATGTGTTTTATAGCATGTAAGATATGGCAGCATGGATTGTGGGCGGCCGTTAAAGTGGGGATGAATAATTTGTCTAATGTAATGAAAGAAGAAAAGACATTTGAAAGAATGTGATGTGTGGTTAGATGAGGAAATAAAATGATCTTTTCAGCAGAATTTGTTACGTAGATGAGAGGTGATTGCATTTGTCAAGGTGAACGGAAGGGATGTTGTAGCAATGATGATGAAATGACAATGTAAGAAAGATTTAAGTGGAAACATAAAAATTCTTACTGATGTTCTGTTGGGGAATTGTCCAGTTGTAGATAGTGGATAAATACGGGATTTAGAAGAAGAGGAGTAAACTGAACATAATATACAGATAATTGATGTCTATACAGGGAGAATGGTGGCATTTTTCACAATGACAGGGAAGCTATCTGTGTTCAGAGGAGGAAAGAGTTAACATTTTCAGATTAACTTTTTGTAGTAGAAGATCGAGCAGTTCATAATTATGCTACTAACCTCACAGAAAATTATTTAAACAAAAAAAAATGCTTAAAAGTACCTGAAAGTAATTTTGACTTTGGGTTCTTTTGTCCTGTAATTTTAGTATAGAACTTTAAGATTTTTAAAAGTTTAATTCATAAAATTATATGTAAGTGATAGTATTGATATTCCTATTTTTAAAGAGGAACTAATGCTATGAATATCGTGCTGTGCCAAGGTGTTAAATGGTCTTAGGGAATTTCACTTCTGCCATTTATGGGTTCTTTTTGTAGGCTGGATGCATCACACCGTGGATCAGCTTGGAGACAAGGCAACCAAGGAAAGCTATGCTATACAGTATCTCCAGAAATCTCTAGAAGCAGATCCAAATTCTGGTCAATCCTGGTATTTCCTTGGAAGGTGAGAAATGACTTTATAGACACCGTAACTATATTTGTAAATTTATTATGGATACTCATTATTGTGAGTATCTGACATTGCTTTTCTTCTTAATACTTTCAGAGGAAAAATGAAGGGAAAGGATGTATGTATCTACTGATGTCTAGTTTTCTGGAAAGTGTTTAAAAAGACAAGGTGCTAACATATTTGGGATGAATATAGATTAGAAGTTGAAATGAAGTATGTTACCCAGGTGGTCCTGCTTTTTTTGTAGTTATTATTCAGTCTACACATTTACAGTAATCTGTCTGCTCTGCTTGATTTTACCTGTTACTTCTCCTCCTACCACATCTTCTATTCTCTCTCTTTTTTTTTCTTTTTTTCTTTTTTTTTGGTAAATTGTCTGTAAATGTTGTTACTTTTCTTCATAGCTTTTCACAATTCTTTTATATCTTTATTTTCTCAGAACCTCGCTTCTAATTTCAGTCAAAGTTTGCACTACAATACAAATATTTTCCCAGGTATACATCCATCTATAAATAGCATATATTGCAACTAAATATTAGGCCAAGATAGATCATATTGATCCATTCTAATATATATTTAAGTGTTGTATTAAATCTGTACTATCAGACAGTTTGTGTTACTTGAAAACTTATTCCAAGATGTAAATCATATAAATTTGATGACTTTCCTTGGTCTCGTTTTTAAGAAAATAAAGTACTTTAAAAAAAAAAAAAAACAGCAGTAAATCTTGAAGTAATCAGGTCTTGGAGAAAGCTTTGAGGGCAGTTCAAGTCCATATGTGTCAGTTCTGTTGAGAAATATATTAGAAAGGAATTATGCAAAAATAAAACTAATATCCTAACCTCAGTATCTTCAGGCTGACTTTCTTGGAGGTTCTAGTCACATACAACTGGAACCCACTTTTGTTTTTGTCATCCTAATTATATGCCTCCAGCTGTTCCTGTAACACAGGGCTCTTCGACCAGCTGTCTGCAAGCTAAGGAAGGAACACTGGGACTGAGTGTGAAGGGCAGAGGGCTAGAGCAGGTGTGGAGGGAAAACGGAAAACGAACCAGGGATCATCTGGCTCATCTTATCATCGACTGGGCTAAAATCCTGTTTTTAGCTCGTAGTCCCGTTGTATGCCTTGAGCTAGTTGCGTTCTTACAGAGCAGCAGGATAGAGCCAGGGTTCCATGAAGTATGTACGCACAGCTGCTGTGTTCCTGCTCCTACTGTGCCACAGCTTTCATGTGGTTAAGAGTGAAACCTAGGACCGTACAAACAAGGGGGAGAAACACAGGAAACAGGGGGGTGAAATCTAGTGGAAGCATTTCTCATACTTTACAGGGAGGACTAGAGCAAAAATGTTTCTGTGCTCCATTCCTCCAGTCCATTCTAGGGCATAAGTCTTACGAGGAGCGGCTGAGGGAACTGGGTTTGTTTAGCCTGGAGAAAAGGAGGCTGCAGGGAGACCTTATCTTCTCTACAACTACCTGAAAGGAGGTTGTAGCGAGGTGGGGGTGGTTCTCTTCTCCCAAGTAACAAGCAATAGGACAAGAGGAAATGGCCTCAAGTTGCACCAGGGGAGGTTTAGGATGGACATTAGGAAAAATTTCTTCACAGAAAAGATTATCAGACATTGGAACAGGCTGCCCAGGGAAGTGGTTGAATCACCATCCCTGAAGATATTTAGAAGACATGTAGATGTGGTGCTTAGGGACATGGTGTAGTGGTGGTTTTGGCAGTGTTAGATTTATGGTTGGACTAGATGATCTTAAAGGCCCCTCCCAACCTAGACGATTCTATGATTCTATATGCTGGCAGAAGAGGAAAGGAAGTGTTACAGGGTTGTGCATTTGTTCTTCCTCTTTTTCCCTACTCAGGTATTCCCTTGTGTTATTCCTTCCTCTCTTGGTTGTCCAAACTGGATAGCAAGTTGGTTTAAAGCTACCTTTCAAAAACATACTGCTACCACCCTCCGCCCTCACTGAAAAAAATCTGTTACCCTGTTTTATGTTTTGTTGGATGCTTAATGTTAGTGCTATCCCCTAATCAGAGTCTTCATGTGTTTGATAAGCGGACAGATTGAAACTTGTCTATTGGAAGTTGGGTTAGATTGTGATTAAAACGATCTTCTTAATCACTGTATTCAGTCTTAATGGATGTTTTTAGGCAAAGTACTGCTAGATTTTATTGTATTCCTCTCGTAGTGTACCTCAAGAATACATGAAAGTGTAGCGTGTTTGACAAACCTTTGCCTGTACTGTTCTGCTTGGTTTTTATTTTTTACTAGAATAAATTTTCTGTTGTTATTTATGTGTTTTGAAAGTTGTCAGTTCTTTTTCCAACAGGGAAACTTACTACAAACAATATAAGAAATAGAGCTATTGTAGATTAAGCTAGTAAATGTATATATATTTTTAATATAACGTTTATTTGAAATTTTTAATTTTAAAAACGTAGGTATTATTCCCTGTAATATAATTGTAGTTCTCTTCAGAGTTCTGCTGTTTCTGCTTGTAATGCCAGAATATTGTTGAATTTGTATGTGGAAAATATTCAAGTAAGAAATGAAAAAATCCAGAACAGCAGTATTTTTAACAAAATTTTGTGCTCTGTATATGCAATAAAACTAACTGGTTTGTTGTTCATTACTTGAAATCTTACTGAGATGTGAGAAATACACGTAAAAAGCTTCCTAGGCAATAAAGAACCATCCTAACTGAGTTGGTCAATATCTCTTCATAATTCTGAAAACATTTCTTGTAGAACATGAAGTTTCATAACAATGAAATAGGTAACTTAATTGTTTCTTTATAATGTTATGTGTAGATAAATATTGTACTTGTTGACTGATAAGTTGTCAAAAATGAAAGAAACATGAGTCTTTAAAATATGGTATGACTCTCTTCCTTACAAATGCAGTAAGCTAGGGTTTAAGCAGTTTTGGTGTACTTATCAAATAAATAATTAGTAATACATGTTGATTAAGACGTTTGAGCCCGCTTATGCCTGGCGTTCAGAAACAGCAATTGTTTTGGATTCATCTAGATGAGTATGTATTTGCATGACTTAACATTTATCAGAACAGTCTTGGTAAGCCATCCTCAATGATTACCTTATATAAATATTACCAAAATTCTTTTTCTCTTCTCCCAGGTGCTATTCAAGTATTGGGAAAGTTCAGGATGCCTTTATATCTTATAGGCAATCTATTGATAAATCAGAAGCAAGTGCAGATACATGGTGTTCTATAGGGTAAGAATGATACAGGGTAATACAGTGATATAATTCAATGTTAATAAATAAAGAATATCAGCTTTTTAGCTGTTTTGTGCTCTCAAGGGGACTGTAAAGCTTTTTCAATTACATCTTTGTGTTGTCAAACTTGTCTGATTTGAAGTTTAAATAGTGAATTTATATTTGCTTTCTCAATTTTTAAAATACTGAATATGCTATGTATATGAGCTTTGCATCTTAAGATTTTATTTGTTGTTTACGCTTATTGCTGTGGTTTATATAATGGCAAAGTTTATTAAGGGTTTTGGGGGGGTGTATATTTGACTTGTTTGTATTTTGACTTTGTTATTAATTCTCAACTTCACTAATCTTTCTATTCAGTGTGCTGTATCAACAGCAAAATCAGCCTATGGATGCTTTACAGGCCTATATCTGTGCTGTACAATTGGACCATGGCCATGCTGCAGCCTGGATGGACCTAGGCACACTCTATGAGTCCTGCAACCAGCCTCAGGATGCCATTAAATGCTACTTAAATGCAACTAGGAGCAAAAATTGTAGTAATACCTCTGCACTTGCAGCACGGATAAAGTATTTACAGGTAAAACTAATGTTTTCAGAAGCGGGAAATGTTCTTCCAAACACACAGCAGAGGGGAGGGGAGAAGTAACACACAAGTTTAACTTGCAATTGTTTGTGGTGTGTATAACCTGTTTTCATGTGTATTGTAAGCATATCATAGCCTGTAATATTTTATTTCTTCATTTTTAAATGGAACTTAATTCCTTATAGACCCTATTTTGCACATTTAATCAAAGCATAATGTTTTACATCACTTTGCTTTTTTCTTTGTATTGTCTACATTTTTAAGTTCTCATAACATAGAGAGAGAATACACACATGCTATCTTTCACTCTTGTTTGCAATTTCAGAAAAAGGGAATTATGAGACCTCTGAATCCAGAGCTCATCTTTGTTCTGATTCTCACAAAGGTTTATATTCTGGTTACCCTCTTTATACTTAGCACCTTTCTAAAACCCCAAATTTTAAATCTATCCTCTCTTTAAGACATAATTAGCTACAGCATTTAGGAAGATTTCATGGACTTGCTCTTACTAAAGTAGGCTTGTGTTAAATTTGCTTTTTACATAATTTTTCCTAGGCTCAGTTGTGTAACCTTCCACAAGGTAGTCTACAGAATAAAACTAAATTACTTCCTAGTATTGAGGAGGCATGGAGCCTACCAATCCCCGCAGAGCTTACCTCCAGGCAGGGTGCCATGAACACAGCACAGCAGGTGAGAAGTTGGGTTATGTTCTGCAGGTGCCCAGCTTTAAGGGTTCTTTACAATCGGTAGCGGTCAAGCTTATTTTATTGAGCACAGGACTGGCTTTTATTAATAAAAAGCCTTTGATTTATTTGCAAAGGGATATTAGATCAAGAAGCTCCCTATAATATGGGAGAAATATGGGGGTACCAATTTAGAACCTTTGTGGATTTTCATGATTTTAAAAGATTTCATCTTAAATAGAAATGCTGCAGTGGTTTAATAATCCCGTGAAAGGTACACATTCCTCCATTGATGACCATATGGAAACTGATTTTTCAGTTATTGAGATCAGCTTCAGAATATCTACTCGGCCCTTGTAATATATGTGGGCTGTTAAAATATATAATTTAAAGAAAAGAATTAAGAATATATAGAACCATATTTTTGTCTTCCTTCTGTGATTCTTAGGCTTGTAAACCTCATCATCCAAATACTGAACCTGTACTAGGCCTCACTCAAACACCAATTTCACAGCAATCCTTGCCACTACACATGATTCCTTCTAGCCAAGTAGATGACCTGACCAGTCCTGCCAAGAGGAAAAGAACATCTAGTCCAACAAAGGTATATATTCTGATGAACTAAAGAGCCCCCTACCAAAATTATATGGAAATATGCATTAAAATGATGCAGCATGCACAGAATTTGTGCTGTAAATTTTAATCCTTTGGCATCAAGGTGGGGAATGTTTTTAGGAATTTTAAAAAACATTTTTCAGTTATGTGTTTAATCAGGTTACAGTTCAGACAGGAAGTGCATAAGGGCAATGCAAATCATAGTTGTATGAATGAAAAAGTACAATCATAGTCTGATGATAGATAGAGAGGGAGACAATCATGTCATCCTGTCTATTGCCTTTGCTTATATTTAGAGTTCAAGTGTTTCATCATCATGTAATAGTGCTACAGTAGATAAAGTATTCAGTTTTAAAAGTAGTGTACATTTAAGTTAATTGCGTAATTTGATTTGCTTGTTTCTTGTTACGATACTAGCTATCATTTAACTTTTTCCTCTGACTGCTGTGATACTGTATGGGAATGGCAGAATAAGACTTGGCATGTTTTAGTATATTATTTGTTTATATTGTTATTCTTGATACAATGACTATTTCTTTCATAAGTAAGGTAAAATCTAGATAGTAAAAGAAACTATGTTGACCCTTTGATAGTCACACATTTTAATGTAATGTTTTCTCTCAGAATACTTCAGATGTTTGGAGCAGTGGCCATACAGTGTCACATCCTCCTGTACAGCAACAAATTCATTCTTGGTGCTTGACACCACAGAAATTACAGGTAGGTGTGTTGAAGATCTTCAGAAGCTTTGTACATTTTTTTTTTTTGTTTGGTTCTTTCTTCCTTCTAAGAAAAAAAATCTGGAACTTTTTTTGGTTTTGCATTTCTGAAATTCAATGTGAAATACTTAGCAAATAATTCCTACAGTGTAATTCAAGTTGTGCTAATATTTATGGCTTCTTCATGTGAGAGTAGTTCTGTAGTAAAATAAATGGTCTCTAACAGGAACCGAACACTTACGTTGCATGAATTCTATAATTTATAACGTAAGAATATACAGTAGTTCCTTTTTCTTATGATGTTTTAAAGATAGATATGCAAATTTACATACTTGTGTGCCAAGTGAATTTTGCTACTTGCTGTGGTGTGGGGGATATTGATGGAGTTGTAGAAGCATTGTAATATCCTCTTTTTCCTCTGAGGTAGCTTCTTGTATCAAATTGTGTAAATATGCACATTCTACAAAATGCAAATACTCAAATGAAATCTGGTACTGCTTTTCTGTATTTTATGTCACCTGGTATATTTATATGAAATGCTAGATTTTATTTTTGTTTCAGGTCTTTTTTGTTACGATGTTTTATTGTCTCTTCAGCTCATTAGGGCTTGCAGTGAGCTTCAGCAGGAATTCCATATTTTGAAAATCAGGCCTAGCTGGAGACTCTTAGCCATGTATCACAGATACTGCTTTGGATGCAAGGAAAAATAGAAGGGAACCCACTGCAGAGACAGAAGGCATTCTGATTGACTGAGCAGTGTTCCCCTCAACTCCAGTATAGTTCTTCATCCGTTTCTCTGTCTGAACAATATTGGCTTTATTATGCTGTCTAATTTTTCTTTCCCTCTCCCCACCACCTCCCCACCCCTTTGGTCCTCCCTAATCACTCTTCTGTATCTCTCTCTCTTCATGCGTTCTGATTATTTCTCTCTTCTTATTTTATATCCTACTACTTTTTCCCCTTTTTACTTTCACCTTTTTCCAGATCCAACTTCATCCTCTAAGCAGTATCTAAGTAGGCTTCTCTATCTAAATATGGTGTACTGGATTTGCTGGCAATAGCTCCACAAGGTTCTAGCATATATGAATAGAAAACCCAAAAAGATATGATACAAGACGAGAGTGAATAAAACCTTTATTGCATCTTCTAAGTCAACCTTTTAAAAGTGGCAGCTCAGAGACTGGATGGATATGGTAAAATTACTGAAAAGAAAATTCATTGTGTTCTACCTCAAACCAGGACAGTAACACACACCAAGTAGCTCAGCTAACAAAAGCAGAAAGGGAAAGGGCTGTGACCACACAGTAGGCACCAGGGCTGCAACATGCCAGCGGAGGAGGGATGGGTGTCAGTTTCACAGAATTGGTGGGCAGCGAGAACAGTGCTGCCCGCAAAGCCTCTGCACCCACAGCACTGGAGAGAAGTGCAGAGTTGCCTCTGCTGACATATGTGCTAGGTCAGTCTTTCCAATTCCTGTTACCCTATTTAGACATTTTTTAAAAAGCAAAATAACAACTGAAGAGCACTGGTTGTGGCCTCTGTGTACCTGGTGCTCGCACTCCCATGGAGACCCTTTTTTCCCCTCTCACAATCATACACATATAGAGATAGACAAATAAATTAGTCGTATTAATTGCAGTCCCCTACAGAGGGACTTCAGAATGGAAGCTGCTGTTAATCCAGGGACTTTGGCATGAACCATCTTTAACCACTTTTTCAGACAATGTTGAATTATTTTTTTTAGTTGATAGTTTGCAAACACAGTTTTTCAAAGCAGAATGAACTACACTATTTAATACTCATACTTCAGTTCCATTTATTATTAATATAGCATAATCAAAGCAAAGGAGAGGAGAAGGCTGTAGAAAAATACTACATGCAGACCTGAAAGGAACTAAAAGAAACCTGATTTGTGTTTGGTTTTGGTGGGGCTGGGTTTGGTGTGTTTGGTTTTTTGTTTGGGTTTTTGGGTTGGGGTTTTTTTTTGTTTTTTGAAAGGATTTACAATGATGTGAAGTAGCTTAGTATTTTAAAACCATCAAGAAAAGTGTTTGTATGTCACCTTTTGCTTACCACAACTTTTGCCCCTTCCTTTTCAGTACTTTTGTGTTCCACAATTTCAGCATTTCTGTCATGCCACTTAACAGCAGCGGGCTTACTGCTAGAATGATGGTGTGTGCTGAGTAGTTTAAAATGGATACAAAGATCAGATTTTTAGTAACAGATACTTAAATTTATCAGTTGCAAAGGAGTTCAGTATTGTAACTTAAGATGCTGCTCTCTGTAATTAAGTTGTATGGTCTTCTGGGTTTGATTTTTTTTTTTGTTTTTGTTAATTTTTTTTTTAATAAATTTTCTGGAGAAGTTTCATATGTGACCATAGGTTGAATTTATTTCATTCTGAAGAGTATTAATAAAAGAATAGCATAGAACAAAAAGGTGTTATAAAATACATAATGGTAATAAGAATTCTGTATACTCATACTTGAATGTAGTTTTCTTTTACGATACCAGTATGCTTAATTTTAGTGTGGTGATAATATTTATACACTCAAATAATTTAGAAAGTCTCTTTAGTTTTAGTAACTAGTAATACGGTTTGGTTACATAGCAGCGTATGGAAAGATGTTTGAGTCTGCAACAGAAATCTCAGTCATGTTTTCAGCTTTAGAAGTCTTGTCTTCACGGATAATTTTTAGCATTGTATGCAAGAAAGTTATTAAAAAGCACATGCAATTGTAATGTTTCTGAACTGTACTGCTGTTTTTTCAGCACTTGGAACAGCTGCGTGCAAACCGAAATAATCTAAATCCAGCACAGAAACTTATGCTGGAACAGCTGGAGAGTCAGTTTGTCTTGATGCAGCAACACCAGCAGGTGAGAAAAGAAATATTTTTCCCTTCTACAAAGCTTTTGTCAGTAATGGTGTCTGTTGTGTTTCTTGAATTCTGAATAATTTCTGTTGTACAGAGGTCTCATGCCCTTTAGTACATTACATTAAGTCAGTTTTTTTGTATAAAGTATAATCGTGGTTTACTGGTTGAAATGTAACAGATTTAGCTGTGTTTTATTATAGGACTACCAGATAGTGTAAAAGTTTTTAAGCCACACTTTCAAACTAAAGTGAGTGGATACATCTAAAAGCAGTCTTACTTGAAAAATGTGTAGCTGTAGTAAGCTGTATTGCAGCATCTCTCTCCTCCGCTCATGGTTAACTTCTCTGTCTTAGTGTCCAACTTCAGCGGTAAAACGCTAACATTCAAACGGAAGGGCCTAGAAGAAAAGTGTGCCGATAGCTTTACCTTAAAATTCACTCTGCGTTTGTGAGCATGACAGTCACCTTATTTCTCAAAAGCAACTGTGAAGATCTTAAAATCAGTATAAAATTGGAGTTGACCAGTGCAATAAAGTGCACAAACCTTGTACAATCTTTACTTTTTAAATTCTGCAGCTAATGTTCTTGTGCTGTGTTCATCTTCCGTTAGATGAGACAAACAGGAGTTGCACAGGTACGATCTACTGGAATTCCTAATGGGCCAACAGCTGATTCATCACTGCCTACAAACTCTGTCTCTGGTCAGCAGCCGCAGGTTGCTCTAACCAGAGTGCCTAATGTCGCTCAGCGTGGAATCCGTCCCGCCTGCCCCGGGCAGCCTATGGCTAATGGACCCTTTCCAGCAGGCCCCGTTCCCTGCAGCACAGCAAGAACGCTGGGTAGTACAGACACTATTTTGATAGGCAATAATCACATAACAGAAAGTGGAAGTAATGGAAACGTGCCTTACCTGCAGCGAAACGCACTCTCTCTACCTCATAACCGCACAAACCTGACCAGCAGCGCAGAGGAGCCGTGGAAAAACCAACTATCTAACTCCACTCAGGTATCCAATTTCAGTTTACTCATAGAGTACGCTAAGGAGGCTTGAAAAAGCGAGTCACTGTTTGAAGTCTCTCATTTGTAAACACATGTTTTCTGTTTCCTAAAGTTGATGACCTAGGTGCAAATTAAACTTACACGAGGTTAAACCTGCGTATTACTTTTTATTGTTAAAAACGTATGTATTAAATTAACTACTTTCAGGATAAAGGAAATAATCATAAATGAAAGAGGACAGTTACATACTGCTCAGCTGCCTACGTTTGCAGAAAAGTTTTAAAAGGATTACTTGCACATCTTTTTGTTGCTTCTTTAATGTGAAAAGTTGTGACTTTGTTTTTCATGTAGGAGGAATGTGCATATTTCATAGGAAGCTGAATGTTGTGGTTATTTTGACAATACATTGCCATCACGTTGTAATTATTACCCATATTTTGTTTCCATATGATCTTTCAAAATGAATATCTAGCAATCAGTCCCACAGATTTACTTGCAGAAAAATGCTATAATGCCAGTAAAAATCCATAGGGATTAAAGCGTGTAAGGAAGGGTGTTTTGTGTATGTATGTGTTAGAACTTGAGGATAGAGCTTTTTGTGTGTTTGTTTTTAATTTCAGCCTAAATGTTTTTCTTCTAAGACATATCTTGTGGATGTAACGAGGTGTTCTACAGGAAGATATCCTAATGGTTTAATTCACTTTTGCCAGATGGGTTATACAGCTTGATACAATATTGTTTTCTTCCTCAAAACTGCATAAATTTCTTGTTTAATTAATATTGCATGTTACTTCAATGCTGAAGAATTGAGAGTATGCTGTGGTACAGACATACATAGAAGCTTAACTGCACATACGCTGCAAAAAAGGCTAAGATAATACTGGAACATCTTGTGTAAAACGTGGTTATTCAAAACTAAAACAGTGTGGTAACGTGATTTTCTAAAAAGTTTCCTCTGTATCAGTAGTACTATTTACATGGTTTATAAGCATGGCAGGGGGATGTGTCTTCTGTTAGCCTCACTACCTCTTGCTTGAAGTAGAATTCACTTTTCTATTTTCTCTGTATTGCATAAAAGAAGCTCTGCACTTGCTAGAGAGATATCTGCTTCA
>VUYV01000235.1:1060275-1172775 GCA_008711295.1 Anarhynchus alexandrinus | reverse complement strand
CCTCCTGTTGGTGTTGCTCGGACTGGTCATACAGCCATCTGGTGTGTCAGCTTGTCCCTCCAGTTCTGTACCAGAGATGGCTCTTCTGATAGCGGTGCTTTCAGTACCTATAGCTCAAGTATAGGAACTGGTTGTGTGGTGGATTGTGCTTTAAAAATGCAGTCTTTCAGCTAGTTGTAAGTCTGTCACATTACATTGTGAATAGTTTTGACTCTTCAGAGGTATAAGTCTTGGTTCATCTTATATTCCAGTTGATTAGCAGGTATGTTACTGTCATTTTTTGTCTTTAGTCAGTAAGCTTGAATCATTTTAGATCAGTTGCATAGTGGATTAAGGCAAAAAGTGAGGCCAGATGCTAGGAAACCTGGCAGTGACTGCAGTATGATTGTGCAAATTGCACGGTGTTTTCCCTGGTGTCTTCATTGCTAGGAATACAGGATGGCACAGAGTGTGGAAGGCTAGGTTGTAGAAGTTTCAGGTAATTCTTCTTAGCAGTGACTTCTGGCAAAGATGTGACACTGTAAGCTGCAGTGGTATAGATACAGTGATATAGTGGTATAGAAATGCGGCAAATTTAGCCAGCTGTGCAATAGCCAGTGGCACGTGGCAGAGGAGGATGGTGACCTGAAGGCAATAGTATCTTAAACTGCTGCAGCTAAATCTGCCTGAGTTCATCTCTGACGTGTAAGTCCCATCTTCTTGATAGGCATGTTGGCACTAGAATGATCAGGCTCATTTTATATCCACCTGGTCAGCTTAAATGCATTCCCTTAACACTTCTGCTGCTTCCTAGGTCTGTCTTACTAAAAAGCAGTGTAGCAGAAACACCAGGCTCCAAGCCTTGACATTTCTATGTGCTTCTTAGCTATTTATTTCTTATCTCAGTGTTGTTAAATCACCAAAAATGGCAGATAAACTCCTCCCTCTTTACAAAGAAAAAGAAATGTGTGACACTGGTGTAGCTGTCAGAGGGTAGGAACCTCCAGCAGAAGGAGTGCTGGGATCTGGTGGTTATATGCAGCAAGTACATTTTCAGTCTCTTTCAAGTCCAACTCTTCTATTAGATACAGGCTCTAACAATAAAAAGGATAATTTCATAGACTCCCCTGCATCAAGGAAAGATGTATTTTGCCACAGTAGTAATAATATTTTTTTTCTAAGACTTGATTATTCTGCAACCCTCTGAGACTTTCCTCCCCTCACACCACTTACAAGCCCTATATTTAGACATCCTGCACAATAGCAGAGCTCTGCATATAGTGTTGCTCTTATTATTGCACTGTGCTGTGTCATCACTGAACAAATTTTATCATCAGAGCAAAATTCTTAGGCATCTTAAAGTATTGTAGGAGTTTTTCACGGACAATGTTACAAGTGCCAACGCTTGAAATATATGTGATGACAATGGTTAAGTATTTCAGTGCTGGCTTAATTTTCCGTTAAAGCTGGCAGCAATGCTTCCAATTTTGTCTTTACTTAAAAGGGTAAAGGTTGCTTTACGAAGCTTTGGAGTATATAGGTACCTCAGAGTGCCTGTGGAGTATGAATGTGCTGGCAGGCCAAGTATGATGTGTTAGTTACATAGACAAGTTTGAGACATTGTCACCTCTCTTCAGAAGTAGCTTTATGTTGTTATATGCTGAAACTTTATCTACATGGGAAAGCTGGTTAACTGTAAACTCTGTTTACTGTATGTAACTGGCATTAATGCACCATGTTATCAGTCTTAATATACATTAAACAAAGATAGTTTATTCCATCGAAAGTGGAGTGAACTCCACTAAACACAGTTTAGACAAAGCTTTTCAAAAGTAATTAATTATCCTTCAAAGGTAGGGTGAGCTCATGCTTACATGTGCTAACAGGAAGCCTGTCAATGGTCAAAGTCAGCTTTGCAAATTCACACTTCGTGCTTACTGCTCTCAGCCTTCCCAACATAGACTATCTCAAAGTCCTTAGATTTTCTAGGTAGTTTTTGGAGAAATTTGCCTTCTTTCTCAAAAATAATTTTATTTGAAATCCAAACTTGCTGAGAAATTGAAATCGCTATAAGCACTATATATATATAATCACTATTTATATAATCACTTGAAGCACTATAATTTCTGTATCCATGTCTTACAGTTGTCACAATTTGTGAAAAAGTTACATAAGATGCATTTAAAGTTCACAGAACTTTATTTTTCTGGTGTCAGAATGTTTGTTGGAATTTTTACCATTTCAATATATTTTACTCCAAAATATTTTATTTGGGATTATGTAGCAAATGTGGTGCTTTTGAGCATTACCTTTTTTGATGTTAAAAAAAGTGATAAAAGCATGTTTATGTCCTTCTTTCACTGCACCCACATAAAGCAGTTAAATGCAAAAAAGTTGCATCTGTTAATGTGATTGAGAGTTACTAGTTTCTCATGTAGTGGGATTTGATGACTAATACTGATCATGGTATAGTGGTCTGTAGGTATCTGTTAGATAAATTTCCTAGAAGAGGAAAAAACCTGTGAGCTTATTTTGTTATGTTTCAAATATTAAGTCTTATATTATAATGTTCATTTTCAAGTGAAGTTTCTACACCTATTACATTCATAAAAATGAAGAGTTTAACAGCTTTTTTTTAATTGGGACCGTGTATGTGTTCTTGCTAGTAGAATTATAAAAATAGTTTTGGTGTCTGGTGTTAGGATGAGTGCATTGCAAATACACATAAAAGAAATTGTGATAGACTTGAAGTTCTTTCTTGAAGTTTAGCTGATCTGTGTGTTCCAGATTTGCTTAGCAGAAATTTGCAAGCAGCTTTCTTGGGAGAGTAATGGGAAGTGTATTCCTCTATGTTGCATTTTGATTGTTTTAGTATGCTGTTATCAAGTTCTGCATAGGTGAGATCTGCAGTTTATGTCCAGTAGCAAAAGGCTGAGCATTTTTACTACAAAAATCCTAAACCAGCTTTTAATACAAGTCTTTACTTTTGTGCTCATTGATAGCGGTAGTATTTCTAGTGATGCTTAATTAATAAAATAAAGGGAGGTACAAAGGTATTTGTCTTTTTTTTTTTTTTCTACTTTAAAAACTGTGCCTTCATCATAGCAAAACAAATGTAAAAAGCTTTGTTGTGAGTGACACAGAAATGTCTGCAGGAGCTTTTCTAAGCAGAGGTAAACTCTGGGACAGGCAGGTGTAAGGCTGCTCCTCCTGAGCTTGGAGCTGGAGAGCCGATGTGGAGGTGCCAGGGTGTAGCTCTTGCGCAGGCTCGTGGGCTGACAGACAGCAGGCTTTTCAGCGAGCCACAGGCATGGCTGAGCGCTGCTGAGTGCTGGCTACGGAGTTCCTAGCTGCGCCTTCTCTAAAGAGAGGCAGAGCAAATCTGCCTGCCAAGGACTGTTGACAGACTTCAAGTTGAACTTGTGAATTTAGTGCAGAAGGGCCGAGTTTTAAGCACAGCCAGAACCTATAAATCTTTGTCATGACCTGCATGTCAAGTTTACTTTTCGCTTGGCCAGGTACTGCCACTGTGCTTTCTTTAACTCACTCACCGGGATGACACCAAGTTCTGCTTTAAATTGTATGTATAAGTTCCTAACCACATTCAAGGACCCTAATTGTGAAATATTGACCCTTTAAAAAGTACTTCCTAATGTGATGATCAGGTCTCTTGTCTTTTTCTACTGTGTTTCACTTATAGTGAATAATAGTCAATATTTTTTCCCAGGCTCATGTAATCATAATTTTTCAAGGGAGGTAAGCTAATATTGCCCCATGTAGTTTGCAGACAGCTCAAAAAGTGTTAGATGTGCCTTTTACTTTCTTTCTTATTGAGTAGAGATTGAGAGCTCCCTCTTCAGCCTGTCTGCACCTTAATTCAGCAAGGCAGAGGACTTCGAAGCTGGATAATAAAGAAGGATGAGCAATGGGAAAAGTGGAGGAGAGACTTGGGTTTTTTTTTAGCAACTTAGAGGTCAAGAAATGCTTTGGTCTGTGCTATGACTACTTTCACAAAGTTTAGATACAGGATCTCTCCTACTCAAACTGTGCTTGCTGGAAAGCATCTGCACATGTCTTCTAGTAATACCATGAGATCCTGAGAAATTTTGTGAGAAATTATCTACCAACAAGATAACAATTGCAACATATCTAGGGTAAGCCTAAAGCGTAAAGGCAGCCAGACAGACAATTTCCCATACATGAACATTCTGTTGTGTCCATTATTACTGTTCCTGAGCTGTGTTAGGGCTGGTTACCTGTTAGGGAAAAGGTCCTGTCCACATGTTTTTTTAATACGAATAGAAATAATAACTCTATATAATATGACCTCTATATTAGTAGGGTTATTTTCTTGCCATCCTTGTATGTCTTGCATTTTACATGCATAAATTTGAGGACAAGGCTATCCAAGCCATGTACTAACTAGATGATTAGCTCTTGCTTTGTTTTGAAATGTGTAGTTTGAAGGTGTGCATGCATGCACGTGATGGCTCAGGAGCAGAGCTCTGGGGAGAAATCCTTGTTATAGATACTGTGTGCATGATTGACAAAGGGAAAAATGTCCAAAGGGGAGAATACCGAAAGACATTCTGCTGCAAACCCTGCTTATTTACGAAATAAGTCAACCTTTAATACATAGTAGAATAGAATATGTTTATATACTAATATATCAGATACTGGGAACTTCAATGCTGCATGTTAATTTTTATTTTAACACAGTGTCAGTTAATGCAAAAACAAAGAATTGAAAGTACTTCCCATAGTACTGATTACATTTGGGTGCTATCTCTGTAAGTGGTATGTTGAGGTACAAAAGTGAATTTGTGACAAAATGTTGATCTTTAGAATTGCTGTAAAAATTGCATAAAAGCTATCCACGATAGAAAACTGAAAATAATTATTTGAATTTTTTTTTTCCCTTAAAATACCAAACAAACAAAACCCCAAACACTTCTGCTAGAATAAACTTCATGCACAGGGAGACGGGAGTTGTCCTGTAGTGTTAGTTTTCATATATTGAAGCAACACTGATTTGGGCCTTAATGTATTAATATTTGCCAGTTGTTACATATATACCCTTATTTCATTTGATAAGTTCAGAAAGATACTCTGGCGTCTTCTCTCATGTGGACAATTATATTCTGTTATCTTCTGGTATGTTCTTGCTATCTGACAATACTTGATACAGTGTGTTGCCCTATTGCCCTGATGGTATTCTCTAGGAAAAAAAAAAAGACACGTTGGCAGGTAGAAATAGGTGGATTTAACTTTCTTTTTTCATAGCTGGAGCTCTAGATTAATCATTTTTATTTGCCTCCTCATTATTCTGCATTTGGCTCTGTTTACTATATGCTCACTTCAAAACCAGAGTGTTTATGTTACTTGTAAGTCACATTGAAATTCCTCAGAAGTCTAATTGTTAAATAGTCTTTTTTCAAAATGCTTACAGGTTTAAAAAAAAGTCTTGTCTAAGAGAGGCCATTTTTCTACATCTTTTAGATCCTACAGGTTTATTTGTGCTTATAGCACCAAAGACCTGAAATTATTAGCAGTTTGGGATTAAGTAATGCACAAGAGTTGATTTACAATGATACTATAATTGACCTACTACATGATAATGAACTGCAATATAATGAAGTTCCTCATCTCACAGGAGGGATTGTATCAGGAAGCAACATGGTAATACTAAGCACCAAAAACTGACATCCTTGTCAGTGTTGCCAGGA
Organism: Anarhynchus alexandrinus; assembly: GCA_008711295.1. Lineage (NCBI taxonomy): Eukaryota > Metazoa > Chordata > Aves > Charadriiformes > Charadriidae > Anarhynchus > Anarhynchus alexandrinus. Next base: position 1,167,070 of record VUYV01000235.1, on the reverse strand, counting down.
TTTAGCTTGTTGCTTAAGAGCAAAGGAACATCAGAAATATGGAAGTTTGGTGTTTTTTAAGGTAAAAGTTAGAAAAAATAGAAAAGGGGTTGAGAAATCATGCACTACAACAAAGTAAAAATGGAAGTAGGCAGGCAAAAATAAATGCTGTGGGTTGTAATTTTGCTTTATGTAAACAAGTGTCATCTTAATAAAAGCTGCTCAAGTGAAGCCATTACGTGAAAGGAGAAGCTTTGTATCATTAAATGCAAAACTCGTGCCAAATAGAAAACTCCATTTGATTCTTTTTTTGTTTTATGTGAATAGATTGTCTGGTCTGTAGAACAGACTTGGTAAATGTTTTGGTTTGCGAAAGACTAAAGCGAGCGCTTAAGTAGGGCAAGATCATTGCAGAGTCTGAAAAGTTTCTTTATATCCATCTTCCTCCGTGAGAATGTTGAGGAAATATTTAACAGAGACCTATTCTATTCATGCGGTGAAATGAGGTTGTTTGAGGAGGCTGAGAAGGGGTCAAACAGAAGGTGCTGGCAGAGCGATTGATACTTCTACAAGGAGCTTCCCTTGAAGGGTTAGACAATGTTCATTGAAAAGCTACAAGGAATTTAGAAGTGCAGTAGCTGAGCTATTGATGAAAATATGCAAATCTCATTAAGATGCTGTTCTGGAGGACAGCAGGGTAACAAATATGCTTATCTTGTTAAACTGCTGTTGGAGTTTACAGATGAAAGAAAATTGAGGTGATTCTGGGAAGTGTAAGTGTGATTTGGTTAGTCTTCCCTACCAATAAAAGTGATTGCAACAGTAAATTTTAAGGTGGTTATAAAACAACTAAATTACTATGTTTAGTAAACTGTCTACATAGTAAACTAAATTTCTTTAAGCCTCTGAGCAAAATAACAGATAAAAGAGTGTACTATTAAATTAATTATCCTTCCTTGGATTGCTAGAGAAAATCCCCTGTTGAGGTCATTAAAAAAAAAAAGGTAATTTTGAGCGTAAGTGAAAACTGTGTGANGTGTATCAGGTCTCCTTACAAAGACTGTTATCAAAAGCCCTGTAAGAAATACAAGTATCTCTTTCCCTGTGAGCAGTCGTGAGAGAATTATTGAAACGTTATCACTAGAATTGAGATTTAACACTCAAGCTCTTTATTTCTTCTAAAGTGAAACCAGCTGATTTCTAGCTCTGTGTTTCAGCTGGTGCATGTAATTAACAGTGATGTTAAAAATCCAGTATCCATCGCAGTTAAGAGGGTCCATCACTTGACCTCATGTTGGTTTTAGAAAGGGCAAGTCCTTTCTTTAAGCAGTGTAGAGAAGTTCCTGAGTTGACTTGTTTTGTTTCTTATAAAAGAAATAAGAAATAGCTTGGTTATTTTTATCATTATTTATTAAAGCTTGTTCACAGCTTTGAAAGAACAGGCAAAGCTCCAAATAAAACTTTTGTTCGAGAATGACTTAGAGAATTCCGCGCAAAAGGTCCTCAAACAATTCTGAAGAGCCAAGCTGGATAACTGGGCAACTCTGTGTCAGCTGAAAGTTGCTGTTGTCATTTTTATGGTGATATATGGAGAAGACTAATTTGAAAACTAAGGCATTTCTGAACTTGAAAGCTTTACCAATTTGGCTGAATTGGGGAAGGCAAATGAGAGATATAGGTTTGATGGTAAGGCGTATTTAAAAGGGGCTAACATGCCTTTTTATAGTTTTTATAGTTGCTTGGTGTGCAAAGAGGAAGAGTAGAGAGCAATCCAATGAGAAAAGGAAGTGACAGGAGACCAGGAGAGATCAGCTGCCTCTCAAGGGACCTTGTAAAATGATAAAAGTACAGGCAGCAAACAGAAGATGGTCTGGGCTAAACAGTCTAACGGCCAGCATGTACACAAGCATAGGAAATAAGCTTCATGAGGAGGAGTGGGAAAAGCAATGCAGAGGCTAAGTGGACAGACATCTTGCTTAGTGGGCTCTGTGTTGAAGGCTGGGGCAGAAGCAAATTTGGGCTGACTTTTCTGAAGGTGCTGCCCCCTGGCAATTAAGCCTGCTTTGTGAAGTCAATTAGTGATCATTGGTTTGGGAGCTCTGCAATCGAGAGGCAAAGAGCCTAAATCTCTGTGAGGGGAAGTACTTTGCGGAGAAAGGAGCTGAATTAAGTTTGTGTTTTGTTCTTAAAAACAAAACAAACAAAAGCAATTCTTGTTTTATTGGGAGGTTTCTTTGTCTGTAAGCAAAGGACTTTTTTGGCTCGAAGGCAAAATTGTTCAGTTACTCTAAAGGCATGTTACTTCTGCAAGTCAACTTCACCATAGCAAAAGTTTTAAGAATAAAATTTGAAGTATTGCGATTTCACAAGCTAAACCCTGCTTAGAGTAAGACATTCTGTTTCGTTTCAAAAGGCAAATAAAGAAATCTGCAGATGGGAAGCAGAATTCTCTGGGAGTAAAAAAGCATAGGAAAGATTTATAGTTTAAGGGGAAGGCAAGTGTATGAAGAAGTTTGGTACCACTTGTTACAATGCTTTTCTTGCATAAGTCATTAATGTGATTCTGTTTTTCTTATAGCCTAAGAACAAGATAATAAGCAAATGAAATATAAAGAAAAGTTGTAAAAGTCATTAAGAAAAGAAAAAAAGGAACATTACTTTGTACATAACATATAATTAACCTATGAAGTCACTGCCAACCTATACTATTAAAGTCAAAACCAGAACAGAATTCAAAAATTATTAGAAATACATTTCCATAATGAGAAAATCCACAATTCTATTGTAGGATTTTTTGTAGGTTTAAAAAGAAAGATCTCTGGGAGTATTGCCAGCTCGTACCTGGTTGTGAAAGACTGGGGTAAAGAACTGCATGATAAACAGGTTGTATAATTAACTGGCATTACTTGCATTTAAGCATAATGTAAGCTTGACTTGACTTCTTTATATTCCCTTTTGAGAGCGCATCTCTCTACCAGCTACAGAAGGAGCTTGGGGAGGTGCGCCTCAGAGAGACCAAGTTAGGCATTGTGAGTAACCGCCTCCTTGCCAGGGTGATGGGTCTTGACAGCCGTTTTTCTGTGTTTGTGTAATAACTTGGAGTATGAAAGCAATTAATTGTATCCATTAATTGTTAAGAAAGGCTGGGCATTTCTGTTTTGGATCAGGACTGGGTCAAGTAAGTACTGTGTATCACAGTGCTTCAACTGATTCCGTCTGCAAGCACAGTTTTTAAATGTTTCAAAATGTTTTATTCATTCTTCTTTGTAGATTAATTCTGGTAGAGTATCACATAAATCCACAGTTCCTCATATTCATGTTAAATGTGAGGAGAGAGGGTATTAATTTTGTTTTTCAGAATAACTACGATCTCTTGAGTGGTAAAACCTTGTTAATTCTTGTGCAGCTAATCCTCAAATAATAACTCACTTAATAAACAGACTGACTTCACAACAACAATAGCTACTTAAATGCAAATGATTGTAACTTAGTCTGTTTTGGCCTGCAAAGTGTACCTAAAATCCAAATGTGTAGATAACTAGAAATTAGTTTCACTATCATCAAAACTTTTCATTAATATCAAAAAGTCGCAATCTCCCAATTAGAAACAAAAAGGGAAAATATTTTTTAAAGTACAGAAGCTAAGGGTTTAAGAAAACTCAGAAATTATGTTTGGAAGAGGAGAACTATAGCCAAGAATGAAAAAGAAGAAACAAAAAACACTCATGCTTGATGACTGCACAGAGCTATTAGAATAGTCAATAGAGGCAAGAGAGTTCAGTAAATATTTTTGTTACACGCTTGGGAAAAAGGCAGATACAATGTTCACATTGCAGGATGTACGATAACGCAATCTCTGTTTTCACAATAATCAAGGAGAAGGTTAAACAGTAGTTATACTTAAATTTGGTATTTTTAAGTCAGAGGCCTGGATAACATACATCCATGAGCTCCGAAAGAGCAGGCCACAGAATTGTTGTTTATCATTTGTACATAGGGGTTTTTTTATAGTTCTTGGAAAACAGAAAAAGTTCCAGAGAACTTGAAAACCACTATGGAACTGCTTTCTGAGAAGTAACTGTAATCCCTCAGTCTGACATTAAGGTTGAGCAAAATAACAAAATTATTGAGGTGATTAATTTAATAAATGCAAAGGATAGTAATTGATGGTAATGATTCCTGGTTTTTGGAAAGGAAGTTTTATCATGTTAATTTTAATATTCTTGACGTAGTTGAGAGTTTGTACAATAAACAATGGCTTTAAACTTGCATGATATCTTTTTTTATTCAGCTAGGATGATGCAATGTCAATACAGTGCCTATGAAGTGTATAGGAACTACCTGATAAGTTTCACGTAAATGTTTCAGTGATTTTGCCTTGGGATCAGATTTTGGTCTTGTTTTATTTAGTTTTTGATAGTGAAGGAGGGCTCCGGCAGGGGAGTCTCTAAGGCTAGAGCAGCCGGAGTCCATCTTCCTATGGGGCAGAGACATCCCAGCTGTATAACAAGCTACCGGGTTCTCCGTGCATTGAAAATAGTAAACTCGAGGGAAGAATTGTGGTAGACGGATGAAGGCATCATCTCAGGCTAAGCCATCAGTCTTCATTTGTCAAGAAATCCCTAGATAATACTAAATTATTGTGTTAATATTTGCTAGAAGACAGACTGGAAAGCGAGTGCTGTTTAATGAAGAGGAGAGTGACTGTTGCGACACAAACTGGGTCACACCTCTGCTTCTGGTGAACTGTGTTTTTGTACAGCCAGAGGGGAAGTTGTTCTCTGAGACGGAAGGCTGTGAACTGTTTTTAGAAGGTGTAGGAATGTATCCTAGAAAGCAGTAAGTACATTTGGTGGTATCAGCTTCAAGTGCTAGGTTTATGAGGTATCTCTGTTCATCTTATCTTTTTCTCTGTACTGTCTGCTTTCTTGTGTATCACCTTTGCCTTTTCAGACCTGTAATTCTAAGAGTACAGGAGATTCTCCTTTCTCTCTTGTCCCCCCTCCCTGAAGACCCCACATACCCTGGCTTTACTGAGCTTTCGCTGTGGTGGTGATCTTGTTGTGACTACAGTAGCTTAAGTCATGCTAGTTCTGAGCAATGTCCTTTTTTTCTTCAGGTTCAGTCTTCCTCATCTTCCTTGCCTCAGAAATTGCCTGAGAACTGTTTATCAATTCAAACTGAATTTTGTCATAGTTCTCTTTGATTTTTAAAACTACGCGTTTGCTTTTCTTGGTTTTATTTTTCAGTTTGGTAATGCAAAGATTATAGCTACTTCTAACACCTGCTATTCAGATTATAGTTTCACTTTGCATCACTTTGTATAGATGCTCTGCATCTCAGATTCATGCAACCATGATTGATAAATGTCTTTGGGTTATGGTGATTTTATATTGCCATGTTTTTGGGGGGGGGGCATCAGGGGCTTTGCAAGAACTACATTGGGCATTAAGCATTGGTCAGTGAGGTTTTTGCCAAGTTGGATGATGCCTAATCAAAGCTCCACATTGCTCTTTCAGTTTCTTTGAAGTTGCAATCTATTCTGGCATTAGATTCACCTAGCACAAGGAATAAGCTGTGTTTGGTATTTTGACAGGCGTGCTTTAGAGACAGTTGTTAAATATGTCTCTGTTTTGCTCTGATCTTCTGACAGAGGAGAGCAATGTATGAGTTAGAAAGCTGGCATAAGTTCTGAACTGAATGACTGACTTTTTTGTTGTGATGAGCACCAGTTTTTCAGGATGCTCATCTTTGCTGCAGCCTGGGGTAGGTGAGATGTTTGCTCTTTTTCTTTAAAGTGTTTGTCATAACAGTCAGTCTGATGGGATCTCAAGCCCCAAGTCCATCTTACTTATGGTTTGTGGAACTTGATTTGAAGCAGTGCTGTCATGCCAGCATCCAGCTCTACAGTGTTTCTCAGTGAAAGTATCACAGTTCCTGTGTTTTAGAGACAAACTCTATTGCTAGGAGTTTCATCTAATATGTCAGATGTGTTTTCTGCTGAAGACTGTTGTTACCAGAACAAGTTTTTTGTAACGGGTGAATTTTATGAAGATACGTGACTAAATTATGCATTAGAAATATCCTATTTTGTGGGGTGTTGAGAGGTGGTAACAACAGGTAGTGAATCAAGTGAGGTTGGAAGAAGGATTTGAATAGTGTTTAGTTTGAAGAATTTTGAAGTAGTTGAGTCATTTTTAACAACCCAAAATTTAAGTGATTAATAAATCTTAATTTAGTAATATTAATTAAATACTTTCCTGGTGATAGTCACTTGAAATTGAATATAGACTAGGCTCAGAATGCAGGTTTTTCAGGTCATTTATTATAGGAAAAGTTATCCACATCTGGAAATCTGCAGAGAAAGGCTGCAAATACAACAAGCAAGGTTCTCACTCAGGTACACGTACCGGTGTTGACACAGCAACTCGCTCAGGGTAGGTCCTTTCCTCTGTTGCTCAAACAAATGAATTATGCAGCAGTGGCTTCTTCTGGCTTCAAAATGTGTGAATCGGAGAGGGGTAGGTGGTTGTTCAATTTAGTGTTGTTAGTGTAGTTATAGTTGTTTTTTATGACTCATCAGTTTTTTGGCTGAGGCATTATCATTTTCTGACTTTGTGCTTTGCCACAGTGCTATGCACAGCATTACCGGACTGCACTATCTCAGCTGCTACAAATTGATCATCCTCCAGCCAGTGCCGACTTAATAAGGTTCTTCTCTATTTCTAGTTGAAACCTGCTTTCTCTGTTAAATTTTGCCAAATGAGTCATACTTGCTTTTATTTAAAATGACTGTATTTTTAACTAATAGTGGTGATGTTGCAGACTTGGCAGGCAATGTGGGAATTATTTTGAATTTTATCAAATTATACACTGAGAATTCTTGATTAAATAAATGAGCTTTATTTGCATCTTGAATTACGGTTTCTCCTTATACATCATTATTTTGCAGAAAAGATGACACTAATATGTATTTATTTTGTCAAGTATTGACAGAGGCAGCTCTTCTTTCCTTTTAGGAATCTGGGTAAAAACGGCTTATCTAACAGTAGTATTCTATTGGATAAATGCCCACCTCCACGACCGCCACCTCCACCATACCCTCCCTTGCCAAAGGACAAGCTGAATCCGCCTACACCTAGTATTTATGTAAGTAAATCTAATGGTAGAAGTACATTGCTGACTGCCTTTTGTACTTGTTTGGATATCTGAATTACGTAATGTAATTATTTTACAGAAGCGCTATTCACAGCTGAATTCTAATTACAGTGCTCTCCCAACTAGTGTATAAGCGAGAAAAATGCTAACCTTAAAGAAAATTTTGAGACTTAGTTTGACTCTTAAAGTACTTGTAAATTAAGAATTTCAGTAAACAAGGAAAAACAGCTTTCAGAAACTTTTTGTTGTTTTTTTAATACTCAAAATATTGGCGGAATAAGCAAAACAGTTCATTATATACAATGTACAGTATTTCAAATATGTATGTACATTCTTTGCGAGTGACAGTTTATGTATAAACTAGCAAGTAATTCAGCTAAACTCTCCTAACAGTCTGCTTCAAAATAGAGTAAAGAAAAAAGTAATAAAAGTTGAGGTGATGTTAAGAACGAAACGTCATTAGGAAAAGGCAGGCTTTAGTTGCGTAGTGTTTTCTTATGCAACCATTAAATCTTCTGTTCTGAAAATAAAGTTTCATAATAGCTTTAGAAGAGTTTGAGCTAACTTTCTTAGTAATAGAAGAATGTATTATAGGATGTCCACTTCCTCGATAACAGAAGAATAAATTCTAGGATGTCCATAGAGCTGATGTGAAAACATCAAGTTAGCTTTGCACAGCCCAACTTGGGGACCAGAAGCAGTTGGCACTTTGGTGATAATACACAAGTGGTCTGCCCAAGAGCTAGATTAAGTTGGAAGCAACAGAGCTTCCAACTGTTATCCAAGTGTTGCATCTGGATTAATCTACCTTGTTAAAAGTCCATCACAGCTTTGTTGAGTCTGTTACAAGGTTGGTAAGTTACCATGTCACAGCACACTGTGTAGATGTGTCAGCGTGGGTCCCCATATTTGGAAACTGTATTGTGTTTTGTTTATTGAAAGAGATGTCTTCAGCATTTTAAGACTCACAACAATTAAAAAAAAAAAAGAGAGGAAAAAAGAAAGAAAGAAAAAAAAAAGACTGGGAGGCTGTAGCATAAAATTGAGGTCATAGCTGCACAAAAGCATAAGAAAATCCAATCAACCTTTCTGGTTAACATGAGATATACGGTGAGAGTAGTCTTTTTAATTATACTGTTTCTTGTATACATTTTCTGTAGAATTAGCTTTTTGACTTCTGTAAAGGAAGTTAGTATATTATCTTGCTCTTCAGAGAATTCTGTAGATTTAGAGAATGTATAAGGCTACTGTCAGATAAAGAAATAAACTTCAGGGAACCTGAGTTGCAAAAGCCAAAGCAACCTGGGAATAATTCATGCCAAGAAATAAATTGCAGTAACAAATTAATTTCAGGAATGAACCTAGCTTTTACCATAGAAAAGGTTGTATGATATTGCTGTTCATTCCCCACAGTGTAGGGAAATGGAGAACATTCCTGTCTTCTTTCTGATGTTCCTCTTTTTTTTTTTTAATTATTCTTTCATATTTTACAAATACGGAGTCTAAGTTCATCTGACATTTAATATTCCATTATAATTTTACAGTTGGAAAATAAACGAGATGCTTTCTTTCCACCTTTACATCAATTTTGTACAAATCCAAACAACCCTGTTACTGTAATACGTGGCCTTGCTGGAGCTCTTAAATTAGGTGGGTATACTTTCTATAGTTTTTTTTACTTTGGAAAAAAGATGTATCTGTTTAAAAAAGAAGTCCCTTGGTTCTTAAAACTGGGTATTTTATTTCTGTAATACTGTATTACTTGTGTATTCCAAGTAATTAGGGTAATGTTTTATTTCTCAGTTTGCTACTGTTTCTAATCTTGATCATCTCAAAAAAAAATCCCCCAAAACCCAGCAGATTTTGTTAGATAGACTTTTTTCCTATGAAAACTATGGCTACATGTCTTTGTGTTTAGAGTTAATGATCTATAATTTGACTGTGTACAATATTTTGAACTCTGTAGATAGAAAAATTATCATTGCTGGTAGGAAATGCATTCTATGATGGAAGCGCATTCATAAAACTATAGTCTGAAAAATACCTTATTGATAATAAATTTAAACATTGCAGATTTGTTTACACAAGTCATGTAAAATGCTTCTTGGAATATTGTCCATACAGTAGTTGCCAAGTTTTTTCTATGCTTCTGTGTGCAGAAAAGCTTTTTGAGTGTTAATCACGAGTGTTAATTTTTAACGTACAGGTGGGCTGTGTTATGAAGGCTAAGGGGGAAAATATGCTTTAGTTTAAACCTATAGATAACTTTAAATATTCATGTCTTCTTTTCTTGAAACTTTTAATTATATTTTAACTGTCATTTATTATTATTATTCATTAGATCTAGGACTCTTCTCTACTAAGACATTGGTAGAAGCAAATAATGAACACATAGTAGAAGTGAGGACACAACTACTGCAGCCAGCAGATGAAAACTGGGACCCCACTGGAACAAAGAAAATCTGGCGTTGTGAAAGCAGTAGATCTCATACAACAATTGCTAAGTATGCACAGTACCAAGCCTCCTCATTCCAGGAGTCTTTAAGGGTAAGTCCATTGTTATTATTTAAGATATAATTTACAAACTGTATACTAATTCTGGAATCAATTAGTAATGGCTATTGAAAACAAATGGAAGCTGTTAAGGAAAAGGAGACATTTCTATTAACATGAAGGTAATTTTAGGTAAATTTACAAAATGCTTAATGTAAAACTTAATTTTCTTAATGTAAAACTGGCTATTATGTACTTTAAAAGCTTGTTAGCTCAAGCTTTCATATAATAATGTCAAAATTCATATTAAAATATTTAGAACTTAAGATGCTTTTTTTTAGCTTGTGTTGCTTCTAATTTCACATACTCTTTGAAATCAAATTTCTTTGTTCTTCATAGTATCCTGAATTATTTTGGTTATGGCTTATTAGAAGTTCACACTTGTCTTTCAGCACAACAGTTTAAAATATTAAAATAATTTTTTTTCCAGAAAAGTGGCTGATGCTTTCCATATTTGTTATTGTTGAGTTCCAAACATAACAGTTTCTATTTAGTTTAGTTGTTCGATATATGTGACAGAGTGAAGTTTTTAAAATGTTATTTTATTGGTATTGCTTTTTAATATTTTTGCTGAAGTAGTGAGCACATCCTTGGAATTAGCTATGGGCACTCCTTGGAGGCTTATGTTATCTGCTGTTATAAAAAGATTAGGCTAAGGAGGAAATATGACAAAAATATATTCTTGACCAGTTGTTAATTAAGAAATAGGGAAAAAACAAACATGGGGAATTGACTATTGCAGTTTTCGCTGCCATTACACAGAAACAGCAATGGTTTGAGTAACAAAGGAAAGTGAAATTCTAAATTTAAACTTTGTGCATTAAGGGAAAGGATTAGAAAAGAAGAAATGAATTGGTAGTTGAAGAATAGAGAAGGGAAGGTAGTCACAATATTTTGAGTGAGACTGATACAGGATGAGGAAAAGAAACCGGAATACCATTGGGAAGTGGAGAGCATGAAGTCATCAAGAGCTTGGGATATAAATGGGATTTTTCTTCCTCTGCAGTGGTAACAAATTCAAGTAGGATATCAGCTGAAGTTTTCTGATGCCCCTTGAACAATACAATGCGCCAGCATTGTATTCTTGTACATCATTCCAGAAGGGCTGGAGAACGTTATATATATAACGTTCCAGTGAAGTACGTGTTCAATAATGTATGTAACTGATCACATACCAGCTTGTCAGCAGGAAAGCCTCAGCTTGAGTTTTGCACCAAGAACTGAACTGCGGGATTTTCTGGTCATTTTTTTTTCTGTTACAAATTGGTGGTAAAAATGTAGTATATAAAATAGTTTTCAGAATGATGATTTTCATTTTCCCCTTGGAAATCAAAAGACATTGTTTTAAAGTGTTCGTGTCCTTTACCTAACACTGCTTTGACCTGTCCTTAGGTGACTTTTCACAGTGTTCAGATGAAAGCTTTGTTGTTTCTGTCTACAGACACAACCCTCTTGGCTTGCCCGATGTGATCTTTTTTTTTTTTATTCCTCTAACAACTATTACATTGCTTTTCTAACATGTCTTGCAGTATTTGATAAATCCATCATCACTAGGTTCCTTTTTGTTTCTCTTTGTCCTTCATTCAAAGGATGAATAAGACTTTCTCAGCTACATAGGGCACTTTTAAATTTAACAACAATCCCATTCAAAGCCAGCGATCTTTGGATAGCCTCCAGGCAGTTCTTTCCTCGTTTTTGTCTTATTCTTTCTTCTTCTATGTCCATATACTTGCCAAAAAAGAAGTCTTTAGAGTACAGTTTTGAGCCCACTCTGCTAAAAAGATCAAATTACATCATTTAATATCGGTTAGATTTTTTTCCACTAGTCATGGTCCTAGCTACTGCAGTGCTAAAATAGCATATGGCTATGCAAAATTCAGAAGATTTTATATAATGGATTTTATAAAGTTAATTTTATAAATATTAGTCATTCTAGTCATCAGGAGACCTGCTTGACTTTGAAGGAAGGTAAATGTTCTAGTCTGAAAAAGTTAATATTCCTTAAGACTGCATTCCAGTTCACCTGCATGATGAAGCAAACCAACATACTCATTTGCTACTATACTGTAGGCTAGCAGAAGAGTTTATAGTGTAGACGTTTTCTGTTGTCCTGGCCTGAGCTTCACTGAATTTGTAGTCATGACGAGTTTTTTGCAATGGCTTTTGACTAATAACTGGGGTTTTTTTTAAACTTTCTTAACAGTAACATTCACATAAAATCTTACAGATACTGTAAAGATTGTAGCAGCATCTTGAAACAAATGTACTTGTCCGTGAACATGTTACGGTTTTATACCTATAGATTTTATATATTTATATATTCTTACTTTTTATGTTTATATATATTTATATAAACATTTCCACAATTGCATTTTATAGGAGGAAAATGAGAAGAAGAGTCACCACAAGGACCACTCAGATAATGAATCCACATCTTCTGAAAAGTAAGTGTGTTATAACTGTGATAATGCTGTAGTTGGTTTTATGTGGTTTTTTTTTTTTTTTACATCATTCCCATTTTCACATTCACCTATTATATTTTTATATTTGCAGCTCTGGGAGGAGGAGAAGAGGACCTTTTAAAACAATCAAGTTTGGGACCAACATTGACCTGTCAGATGACAAAAAGTAAGTTTCTCCTGCTCACAATGTTAACAGTATGATACTCTTCCTGGAGAACCAATGCATTCTTCTCAGACATCAGTCAGTCTGTTGGTAAACCCAATTCCAGTTACACAACCCATTTCCACAATTAAATTGTTACCTTTGGTCTTTTAACTGTTGTTAAGAGTCCTTCTCATCCTAACATCTCTTTCAAGCTTTTCTTTCCAGGATCTTTATTTTTCCAAAAACAAACTTAAACGTCCATCAGAAACTGTTCTTTGCAGTCCTCCTTCTAATACATTCCCTTTGTTTCATTCTGAGGCTTTAAATTGTTTGCTTACAACTTTAATTACTTCTCACAATACCACGTTTTCAGTCTTTGCACAGAAATTGTAAGATTAAAGGTTTTCTCTTTTTTGTTTCTCTTGATTTTTGCTTTTTGTTTTTTTTTTTTTTTCTTCGTTTTGTTCCTGCTGTCATCCTTTGTTTCCGCTTTTTCATAGCTGTTGCTTCTCTATCCAGGAACAGGGTTCAAAATATATAGTCAAGACCAGACCAGTGCTTACCTGTGGATAAGCCATGATACCTCTGCCAGAACCTCAGAAAAAATAAAAGGAATAAATTGTGAATTGTTTATAGACTACATATCTACTCACTTTCTGTGAGTAGATGAAGGTAGCTCAGAAAAACATCAGAAAGTATTAGAAATACACTGAAAGTATATTTCTTGTGTCCAGTAATATTTTTTTATTTGGTTCCATCTGTAATTAGTATATATTTCCATAAAAGATCTGGCATGTCTAGGCTGTCAGTCCCACCAGCTGCAGTACAAAAATTCTGATCTACTTCAATCATTAGAGCAGAAGAAAAGGTTATGGTGTTTGAAACTAGGGAATAAGGCCTGCTTAAGATGCTGAGGTCTTTTGTGGTATAGTCACTGAAAGATCAATGTGTGTACATACATATGTGATTAGAGATGGTTGTAAAATTTTAAATATTGTTGCTGTTTTTTTCTAAAGAAAATTCCATCTGTACATACAAAATTGTTGCTAGTAAACTAGCATCCAGAGCAAACCATTGGGGAGAGACTTTAAATTAACCTAAGGGTAACTAACCTGAGGCTCATAGAGAATTGGATTTTGATACTTTAAGTAGTTCTTGTAGGATCCCAGGTAGATGCCTGATCTTCTGATCTGCAGTCCCAGCTTTTGCTACAAAACTACCTTTCCCCTCAACTAGCCTGTCAGATTTGTGATTATATTTGGAAATATTTTAAAATTAAGAGAGTAACACAGATACCTGGCTGACACTACAGATCTCCACACTTAAGTTCTGGGATTTTTGTCTTTGAAGATCTGTGTTTTTCTTAATGCAAGTATTCAGTTCCATAGCACATGCACGTAGTTAACTTCATTCTTGGTCACAGCAATTGTATGTACAGGCTAGGGCATGTTTAGACACTCTTCCTGACATATGTTGTAGCACCATATCTTAGTTGACTGGCTTAGTGTGAGGAGAGCACAGCTCTGTTTTCACTTGGAAAAGATGTACACCAAGGTGTAAATTGCGAGCAGAATTTTCTGGCAGTATAGCAACAGACTGGCTAACTGCAAGAGTGAATCCAGTCACCCTGGCTTTTAGCTCACCCTTAAATGAAATTTTCATGTAAATTTCTGTAACTGTCAAGTAAGGGTATTGCATTGTCTCAACTTCCCTCTTAAGAGATGCTAAGTTATATGGAACTAGGTTGTCTGCTCTTTTATCTCCTGTGCTAACAATTTTTTGAAAATGTTTATATTTCTCAAACTCCTAAAAGCTAAGAGTTTTAGGGATTCACAGTTTGCCGATTTGCTATTTTGCTGCAGGTGGAAGTTGCAACTCCATGAACTGACAAAACTTCCTGCTTTTGTACGTGTGGTATCAGCAGGAAATCTTCTAAGCCATGTTGGTCATACCATCCTGGGCATGAACACAGTGCAGTTGTACATGAAGGTTCCAGGAAGTAGAACACCAGGTGAGTATGATCTCTTTGCATGGAAAAAATCAGGTTCTACTGCTGTGGTATGGATTTAACTGCACTGCAGGTTTTCTGTATCTTACAGCATGCCTGGACGTGGTAAAATCGTGCATATTCAGTATTTTTTAAATTTCTTGTTTAACTGAACTCTGCGTGTACAAAATACTAAATTACCTTATAGTGGAAATTTCTGGATTTCTGCAGTGCTAGGTAATTACCATACTAACCTCTTGCATGCAATACTGGATTCTGTAATGGGAGAAAGAGGCCAGGTTTACGTGTACTTGGACAGTATTTGTATTTTACATGCCTTGAAAGTTTTTGTAGGCTTCCGAAGTAGGTTTTGTGCAGTCATAGAAATCAGTATACTTTTACGTTGTAGATTCTTTATTATCTGAGGATAGGACTCTACCTGCCATAATGAATAGTGCTGTGTTAGAGCACTTGAGGGATCTGGACTAAATTTCAGGGTCTATTTTTTCTGAAGTACAACTTTAGATAATTCCATTAGGGATTATGGCTCAGTTTTCCAGATGCCAAAAGAAGATGAAATACTGGCATTTCTACATTGATTTTGAAAGCTCTTTGGGACAGATTTTCTTACTACTTGTCTATTTGGTGCCTGAAGTCATGAAGTGTTGCTCCTGACTGGGACTGTCAAGAGCTATCACAAAACACAAAAACACAAAATCTAAACTTTAGCATCTTGAAGCATTCATGGTCTACAAAAAGGGAACTGCTGAAGTATTGGTCAGATTTGCAAGATTGGTAGTTCAGCTTTTTTTTTTTTTCCCCACAAACTAACAAAAGCACAATTCTCTTGTAACTGGTAGCTTAATTGCATTTCTTAATGCTGTGAAGCACCTAAATAGCGTGTATAAGTGTTGTATAAAAATATGTACAAATACTTAAACTATGATGTAAGGTTTTTTAGTAATTGTAACTTTGCATTTTCAGAGTGTTATTTTTATAGGTCAGCCTTACATGAAGTGTGTTTATTTTTCTCTAAATTTCAGGTCATCAAGAAAATAACAACTTTTGTTCCGTAAATATAAATATTGGTCCAGGTGACTGTGAATGGTTTGTTGTCCCTGAAAGCTACTGGGGTGTCATGAATGACTTCTGTGAAAAGTAAGTTGGGCCTGCTGTTTTCCTCTATTTTTATCAAGTTCTCTGTGCCTTTTTTCAGACCTAAGGGGGGAAATTACTGAGGGTGCTGTAAGAGGACATTATTTTCCCGGTTTTCCATGTAATCAGAAAAGTCTTTTAAAATAAGTCAAAATGCAAAATCTAGAATGTATACAAAACATGATATTTGTACAATGTGCAGAAATTTGGATTGCCTGCAATAGTTTTGCTCTTAAAAATTAACTTTAGTTCCATTGTTTGGTGGTTTTTTTTTTGTTTTCAAACACAGGAATGAAGAAAATATAAGTGAGAGATTGGTAGTAGCAAACACTCATCTAGGTTCAAGATTCAAATTTATACTGCATTAAGGGGGATCAGAAGTTTAGTATAAGCATAGACTGTCTGCTATCAATGTGTATTATGTGGCATCAATCCAGTTTTCATAGTAGTAACATTTCCATATGAGAAAATCCATCATAGTCCTTGCTGTTTATCTAGGCACTCTGTCATGCATATTAAAGCTTTCTAGAGCTATTGCAGTGGACTGACAGAACAAAGTTGGGGGTGAAGGAGTTGGGGGTTTGTTTTGGTTTTTTTAGTAAAGTATTTTCCTGGTGATGTATGCTGTTAATCTTTATTATGATTGATGCACATGTTGTACTCAAGCAAGTACAGAGTCATTGGTATTTTGGCATGGTTTCTTGCTGCATCTAGAGGGAGAGCTTAGATTACTCAGACCCCAGGAGGTGTCATGGCGTGCTTTGCATACACTTACAGGCTTGTAGCTTGCTGGAAAAGTTGAAGTGCACTGACCATTGAGGAAGTACTCATCCAGCTCTAAGATCGGGGTTTCTATGTTGTGCCTTGTGTTGAGTGGATACTTTAAAACAAACAAAACACACACGCATGCATATGCACCACCACAACACACTACACACCCCCACACCCCAAAAAAAAGGGGGAGGAGCAATTGTGTCCCCTAATCATGCTAGTATTCAAGCGGTAGCCTCTGAAACTGATTTTACAGGAGAATTTTTTCTTAATCTTGCCCGGTTAAAACTGGACTAAGCTCTTGACTTCAGAACTTTTCCAGAGCTCTGCAAATTCATCTCAGCATCTTTGTACTCTGTATTTTCTGTCTGTCTGCTGACAACTGTTTGTATTTCATCCACCTTTACAAAGTTTGGCCATCTCAAAATTGTAATTCCACTGATGTGATTGCAGTGTCTCTGATGACAACATGCCTTTTACTGCCATGACACTGTCTTCCTGAGGGTGACAGTGAAATGAAGATCTTTATAACCTCATAAAATGTCTAGGGTGCCTGATAGAGGTACTGAATTGTCTTTGAAAACTGTGAATTGCAAATGATCTCTCATGGTGCAGTATAAAATCAGGATAAGGATGGGAGAGAAGTATGTATTTTGCATAACCATAGTGGAAGAGTTTGTGCTCAGGAAATCCATATGGAGGTGTTTTTTCATACTTTTCAGGAAGGTCAACATTCTTGGCTGAATATAGCATAGACCTGTGGGTCACAATTGAGGTGGTGCCAACAGGTTGCTTGTTGGACAAGCTTCACGTGCATACGCTGTGACAATATGAGTACATGGTTGGCATCGTTCAAAACAGAAAGCATTCTTAAGAGCTGGTACAGTCTGTATATAAAATCAGTCACTGGTTACAAAAGCCGCATTTGGCACCAGTGTCACACTAGATCTGACCAAGGAATTCTCAGCCTCAGCATTAATAAAATACTAGGAAATGTAAAGGAAAATAGAACATAACTGGAAGTGATAAACTGACTTCATACGGGTAGCCGAGTGGTTAAGTGTTTCGATGTATTGCAGTGTGTGAACTGTGGAATTAGGATCAGGAATTTTATAGATGAAACTTTCCTTTTGACTAGTCCTCCTGGGTCACTGATTAGATGCAGAAAGCGTTTATCATGGTGATAAGTCTTTACAGATAATTTCATTGAAGTATCAACCACTAATATGCTTGCGGATAAATGCTGAAGACTTTATTTTTCCTGTTGTTTCAGGAATAATATGAATTTCCTAATGGGATCTTGGTGGCCAAACTTGGAAGATTTGTATGAAGCCAATGTCCCAGTTTATAGGTTTATTCAAAGACCAGGGGATTTGGTGTGGATAAACGCTGGCACTGTTCATTGGGTTCAGGCTATCGGTTGGTGCAACAACATCGCATGGAATGTTGGCCCTCTTACAGGTATGGTTGAATAGTGCCTGTGCTGAACTATGTAATTAGGTAATGTTACACTACATTTGCCACAGAACCTGCCATTTCTTACTAATTTACCGTGCTTTACCAGATTAAAACATAAATCAACATACTGTATTTTAAAACATAATGTGTTGAAGCTTTAAATAATTCCATTGGTAAGAGGAAGAGAAAGCAACAAGAATGCAGTCTTTGCATTTGTTTGTTTAATGGACTTGTAAAAAATTACAATTGTGTGGCAAACACTAGCAGAATAAACTGTTTAGATGAATTCATACGCTCTGGCCGTTTCTTAACTTTTTCTCCCAAAATTTGTTCTACCCAGCACACTATGCTATATAGCTTGCATACGAGTTAAGGACTTGTCCAATCTAACTTTTTCAGGACTATGGATATCTAGTTGCTATTTAGTGAAAATATCAGGAAATGCAAACAGTTGTAAAATTTTGTTCATAAAGGAATATTCAGTTTTTCAGACTTACTGCTCTAGAAGTCTTTAGTTTTGAACCATGGTCTTGGAAGGTTTTTAGATGTGAGAATGGAAGGAAATTTCACAGCTAAAATGAGATTCTGTCAAGCATTTGAAGAGAATGTACTTCAAAAAACTCACTTTTTAAATATTTTAAAGTGTGTTTCTTTATTTCATTGTGGTGCAATAAATAGTGTATCTCCAGGATTGTATGATTGACTGATACAGAGCTCACATGTTCAGTCACAGTAAATTTTGTAAAACATTTTTTTAAAAAGGGCAGGGTGAGTAGGCTGCTTAATGAAAAAATCTGACTCATTGCAACAAATCTCTTGAGGTGCAATATTCCTTTACGAGACAAATTATATACCATAGCATTGTAAAATTATGATAAAGAGTGAATAGTGAGATGCAGACGTTTCAAATTTAGATTTTTTTTTTTTTGTTAAATCTGAAATATTTGAAGATTTTTTTTTAAGTAACCCTTTTTGAAATAATGCTCTCTGACCATAGAAATGAAACACTTGCCAGTAACTTATTTTCAGAGATAGTTGTTTCTGCTGTGGTGTTGTGCATTCTTTTAGCATTGTAAATACACTTTTAAAAAGAAATTTTATAGAATTCAAGTGTAGTTGGAATGAATGGATCATTGCGAATGAAGTTTAATCTAGCCCTAAAAGGTATACATTTTTATTATAATCAAATTATTTTGGCTCAGGTTGATACTTATTTCTTAACTTGACTAATTGCTTCTGTAATTTTGTTTCTGTATAGCCTGTCAGTATAAACTGGCGGTGGAACGGTACGAGTGGAATAAACTGCAGAGTGTGAAGTCCATAGTACCCATGGTTCATCTTTCATGGAATATGGCTCGAAATATCAAGGTCTCAGATCCAAAGCTTTTTGAAATGATAAAGTAAGTTTTACTTATTTGAACATTTACTGTACCCATTTGCGCTTCAAGCATAAAACAATAGTTGGTTTGTAAGCAATCCTTTGTAAGACTTTTTCGTTCCTGAGAATCAAGCCAAAATTATTTTATATTCTATTTTTCAAATAAGACATTTATAGATATCATGAATTCTGTTATGTTATATTTGATGTTATTGTGGCATAGCTTTAGAACGATCTGATTAACTTGTTTGTTAAATATGCCATACACTTAATACAGCCATTTACAGAAGCAGTTGACTTAGATGACAAAAGCTGTTCAGAGTGCGTACCATAAGAAATAACAAAATTAGGTCATCAACCAAAATATTAGAATTAGAATGTTTAGTCATTTTTACAGCGAAGTTAAACTTCATTTTACATTTCTAGAGCCTCTACTTAGTGCTCGCACACTGTCATTTGGAGATCCAGTATAAATGTTTTAAATAAAGGAAAGTAGGAATTTGTGAGCCACCTTCTCTTTGCTCTTTCTTCTGAACAATGAATTAATTGATGTGTAAACTGATAATTGAGCTTAGTGACATTTCTCATATGCATATTGCAAAATGCAGGAATATTTTAGGCTTGGGTATCTGTAGTAATTTTTTTTTTAAAAGTGCAACTTCAAGCAAATACAAATCATATTGCAGCACCATTGTACCTAGGTTGCGGAATGAATGAACGTTTCGGCATACATCGTAGGTTTGTCCTAAAGGAAGTGGGGGAATGAATTCCACAGCACAGTACTTGTTATGAAAGTACTCTGGTAGCAGCACTCTCTGTTTTCCTTAAGCCTACCAAAGGAACTTCTAGGTTGAGCACTTATGTCTTGTCAACATACTGGATCCGCAAGCATTTAATCCTTTTATAATTTGCCTTGAAATGCTTCTTTAAAAAATGGGTGGGTTAACTTGCAGAAAAAGGGCAAAGAAAAATACTTTCTTTTTTTCCCCCCAGTAGGATTTATTGATAACATCTGAGTGAGACACCTTTTTACAGTGGGAATTTAATTTAGGCTTGAACATCTGTTGCAGAATGGTGGAACTGGTGAAATGATAACTTTGTAAGGATCAAGAATGTTGGAAGTTAAAGACAGGGAGGTTTGTAGTCACTGTAAAGCTGGGTTTTGGAATAACATTTATGTGTGAATACTTCCTTAAAATCTAGTAACTAATATCTAGGGTAAAGAAAATTTTGCTGAAGGCTTGACAATCCTGCCCCTTCAATTAAGCTATTAGTGCTCATAGCCAGGATGCCAGCTGTCATGAAAGGGAGATGAGAAACTGAACAGTTAAAAATGAGAAATAGGGGGAACAGAAGCAGGCTGTGGGAGAGAGGAAGCCAAAAAGTCCATTTAAAAAAAAACAACCCACAAACATATTTCACAATTATCTTTATATATCTTCCCAAGCCCAGCAGGCATCTACTCTAAAGCTTGAAACAGTTCTGGAATGTTTTTGGCAAAATATTAATTTGGTATTTTGGCATCTGTATTTGCATTTGCACAAGATAATGTTTTTTTTGCCATGGTTTAGGCTTAAAAAGAGAAAAACACGATTGAGCATAGCATCCTTCTCCAAGAGAATGCCTTAAAATGTTGTGGAGAAACAGAGGACAAAATGGTTGTTTTCCAGTCTTGCTGGCTTTTTCTAGTGAGAGAGCTAAATTTTAGGTGTACATTAGAAACAAAGAAAGATGCTAAGGAGCAGATACAATTGGTCTTGCATGCATTTGCTTTTTCCAGTCTGCTGAAACCATTTCCAGTTTACTTGGATTAAGCCCTCCATCCAAGTTAGTCATCAGCCAGATCCCCAGTTCCATGCTTTGTGTGGAGAGGGGAAGAAGATCCAATAATGAGCTCTGGTTTGTAACATCTAGTAGCAGTAACTCTTTGTTGTGGTCAATTCTGTAGTTACAGTATAGCTGTTACTAGAAATGGGTGTCACCAGAACAAACAGTCTAGTATCTGACCTTGGCTTTGTAAGCGTACTGGACATGCAGAAACTTTCATGGATCTCCTTAAGATAGGAAAGCAGTTGCATAATTTTTGTGTGGGCTGCTTGTCTGCATGAAAATAGCACCAGCTGGCAAATAGCTATTGTCCACTGCTCCTGGATTTTATTATGTATAAAATACAGATATCTCTGTGTCTGTAAGCATGTGGAATATTGGGAATCAGATTCATGATGAAAAGAAATAGAATAGCAGTAGGGAAAAAAATAATACAAGAAAACTTTGCTTTTGGAAGAAATCTGAAGTCCCGTTATATTTTTAGTTAATGTGCAACTCTGCTCTCTTGCTAGGTAAAGACAGAGCAAAAACTGAAACTTTCTCATAAGATGTTTTTTAAAGATTTATTATTAACAGTAGAATCATGAGCAGGAACACAGGCAGACAGAATGATTTAAAACTTGACTGAGGGAGCACAACCCTCAAGAAAAGAAAAATTAACCGCAAACCTCTTAGATGGAAGCTAGAAGGACTTTTACAAATGCATGTGAGGAAGAGAAGAATTTTAGAGGTAGTGGGAACATAGTAATAAAGGCTTAAAAAATTAATTCCAAAGTAACTGAAATACTAAGTTCTTTGACAAAAATAGTTTTAGAAACATAAAAGAACTTGACGGGGGAGAAATTATTCTGCACAAAATCATGAACCCAGATAAAATACATTTCGGTATCAGTAGGGAAGATATATTACTGAAAGCTACAAGGAGGTCAGTTTTGCATTGCCATTGGGATGATCTCCACACTTTGAAAAGTTTCACTGGATTTCTAAATATTCCAACGTGTTTGTCACTGCCCTTCTAGAATAAATCAGGATGATGTCAGTTTAAAAATCTTCTCTTAAATATTTGCATTTGACTGGACATGATTTACTCATACTCTTTATGCCATACGTGCAAAGAATTTGAGAGAGAGATGGTCCAGATTTTCTTTTAACTGAATTCTCACTGTACAAGAATAAAAGCAGGCCTATAATACTAAAAGCTGACACCATTTAATTTATACATTGGGACTCTGCTGGACACCTTTCTGGCTTTCTTTAGGCTTCCCATACTTCAGCAAATTCTGGTGCATTTTCAAAGTGATAGTTCATATGCTTTCTCCCATTCTCTGACAGTATGAAATAGTTAACATTTATGTTTTCGAGTGCCAATACTAGGATCTGAATTTTATTCAGGGAAGGAGAATTCACCTTCTAGCTATTGTTTTTGGCTTTGGTTGCAAATTTGGCAAATATTGCAACAGTGTTACATGTGGGTTACATTTTGGGCAATTCTTTCTTCACAACTGTAGCAATAGAAAACTCTTTGAAAATAACACTTTGAAAACTCTTTGGAAGTCAGGAGCGGAGAACAATGGTGGCAAGTGTGCAGGTGTGCTTCTATGCTTCTTTGGCATACCCAAAGACTTTGCTGGATAACAGCAGTAGAGAAGAATGGTAGCTTTTAAGTTTATTTGACATCAGGTCGTATTGCAGGAAAGAATGCTATACCAAAGTTGGAATGCTATACCAAACTTGTCAGAAGCACATTTACGTTAGCCCAACACTCAGGTGAATTAATACATGGTCTATCACATATGGTTGGCCTTAACATCGTAAGTCCCATTAACATCAAACTTCGAAAGTGTTGAAGGAGTTACAGCTAAATGAGCTGTTGAATTTTCTTGAAATTCACTATATGAAAATATGATGTTTAATATAGAAACACGCTTTCAGTTTTGCACTCTTTACAGTTGAGGGTGTTAATGAAGCTGTGGACTTGTTTTTAGTGAAGATGAACAGTATAAGTGTAAAACATCAAGAGGAGAGTATCTCAAAGTAAGCCTGAGATTCTATTAACTACTTGGAAACACATGAAAGAAACATTTAAAAAAAAAAAAATACAGAATATATGTATTACATGCTTAAGGCTTTAAAATGGGGGAAGGATCAAGTTGAAAACATTTTGATAGAACTCTTGAGCACTTTGTTTTCTGTCCAATGTTTATTCTTCCCCTTACATTTTTTTCAATCTTCTTTCTGCATCTAATGAGCATGTAACATAACCACCCTGTGGAGGAGAAAATTAAAGGCTGCAAAGGCTGCGGCTCAAATAAATAGGATAGCTAAGAGCTAAAAATTATTGTAAATAACGTTGTAATTTAGAAATCTGGTGACCTATTTTGCCAACTTTTTTAGAGAACCTCTGTAGGCCATACAATGCTAGAAAACAAGTTAGATTTTCTAGTACAGAAGAGAACTGTATAAAATTGTGACAATATTTTCTTTTTATCCTTTACAGAAACATGGCAGGGAATTATTGATTTTAATTTGACTTTCGACCAGTTCTTTTCTTCATTTATAAAATAAGTGTTAATTTTTTTTTTTATTCTTTTATTCAATGTTAATTTTTTTTTTCCTAATACTTTTAACAGGGTTTTTAGGATGTTAGTTAAAACAGTTCTTTGGATAGGCT
This sequence comes from Anarhynchus alexandrinus, assembly GCA_008711295.1. NCBI lineage: Eukaryota > Metazoa > Chordata > Aves > Charadriiformes > Charadriidae > Anarhynchus > Anarhynchus alexandrinus. The sequence goes on along the minus strand of VUYV01000235.1, from coordinate 1,143,526 downwards.
ATAGTCTTTTATACAAAAGGTAAAGTTGACAGTTCAAACTAATTCTTTGCTGATAAAGTTATAGCTCAAAATAAAATACATTAATTGCTTTTGAAAACGCATTGTTTTATTGTGCTTAAAAGAGCATTCGTGCATTCTAGTCAAAAATGAAAGATACAGCCTGTTAGCAGGGCATGGGGCAGTACTGAAATGGAGCAAATCTACACAGAGGTCTATAAGCATGTGGTCAGGCTTCTACCTAAGTCATGGGTCCAGTGATTCTAATTAGCCAGCTGTTTCTGAAATCCTGGAGGAAGAGGAAACTCCAGGTACAGGGTCTTGGAAGAAATTTAAGCCTGCTTGAATCTTGCTATAAAGTTGAATATTGAACTGAATATACCACTCATTTTGGTTGCAGGTACTGCCTGTTAAGAACTCTCAAGCAGTGTCAGACACTGAGGGAAGCTCTAATTGCTGCAGGAAAAGAAATTGTCTGGCATGGGCGAGCAAAGGACGAGCCAGCTCATTACTGTAGCATTTGTGAGGTCAGTAAAAATATGTGTTGGGCTTGTGTACTACCATAATATTTATTTAAATTTTGTCCTGTCTTTTTTTGTTGTTGCTATTTTAATTTTGCTTTTAAATTGCAGCATCTACTATATACTGTAGGCACATATATGTAATGCAGTGCTGTCTTCAAAGAGCTTATCAAGCTGTTTTTCTAGACATAGGCTGTATTTTGCTGCAGTCTCTTCCACAGTACTTCCACAGCATTGTTATACGCTAGGTCGATTTTCAATTCTCAGTTGTTATAAAAAGTTGTTATCCCTTCCTGCATATAATTTGATCTGCTGAGCTTTATTTTAAAGGTGTATCTGTCTTCATTTCAGAAGTCAACAACAGCCCCAAAAGAGAGAGAATTTAAGTATGTTTTCTTCACAGGACACAGCTTTATGCTGAAATTTTTGATTCTATGCTCTGTTGATAGTTTCTTTAAAGTATTGGATATTAGTTTTCATGAAGCCTAAAAGAAAATAAAATTTTCCTACCCTCTGAATATCAGTTTCTAGTTATTTTCTGACTGAGCCGCTTGGGCAGGGCGAGCATGTGACTGAGTAGTAAGGAAATAAATCATAAACGTCTTTTGCAGACAAATTTAAAAAAGGAAAATTAGGTGTAATTGTTATAAATCCTCAGCTTACTGAGTAACCCCTATTCAGAGTATGAATCCTGCTTTGTCAGTATTGATCAAAAGCTTTCCCATAGTGCTGTTCATGCAGACATCCTAAGTGTAATATTAGTGGTTTTAGAATATTTCACTTCTCTGCTAGAGCCATAGGAGGATAGATTTTCCCTGAACAAATCTGATTTCTCTCTTTGCATGCACAGGGTAAGGGTGTAAACCTTAAAGAAAGTACAATTTTTGTGGTTTGAATCTAAAAAATGAAATTGTAACAGTTGATTTTCTGTTTCCTATCTAATAGGTGGAAGTCTTTGATCTGCTTTTTGTCACTAGTGAGAGCAATTCTCGAAAGACCTATGTTGTACATTGCCAAGACTGTGCACGAAAGATAAGCACGAACCTGGAAAATTTTGTGGTGCTAGAACAGTACAAAATGGAGGACTTGATGCAAGTCTATGATCAATTTACATTAGTAAGTCAAATAAATAAGTGGGTGCATAAATACATTATTTGTAAAGCAGTTGTAGACTGTCTTGGTACTCCATTGTATGAGTACCGTGGACTTTCTGATTCAAATGGAGGTACGGGTTGTGTGTGATATTTACAGAACAAAGAGTCAGAATTATGTGAAATAGTAGAGTAACTTACTGCAGAACATAACGGCTGAGTTTTCAGGAAAAGTATGATGTTACAATTCATAAAGTTGTGGCTTTAAAAATCCAATAGAGATCACCTGAAGACCATAACTGGATCAGATGGAGATGGGAAGAATCAGGACAGTGAAGCTTGGAGAAACTAGCACCAGGTTCAAGAGCATCTCTAATACATTGGTTGTGGTATGAAGTCAGTATAGCAGCAGAGCATCCTATGCACTCAGACGCCTTCCTTCCCCTTCCCCACCCATCCCCTCCCAAATCAGCACTGTCCTTCTGCTTAGCAAGTGGATGCTCTCAAACAGTTCTGTCTTTTGGCTTGGGGCCTCCTTTGCATTTCAATTTAAAGCAAAAAGCCTCTTTGCCATTATAGCTTTGTGCTATATATGGCAGCCTCCTGCTTTGAACTGTGTCAGCACAACTGTCCTAACATTTCACCCAGGTTTCATTGTTTCAGGCAAAGATGGCTTGTGTGTAATCACAATGAAAGCGATGCTGGATTTATTTATAAGCCTTGCCTTTCTGTCAAAGGAGACAAACATTGGACTAAGCATTATGAGAATTTCATGTTGAATTAAATACAACAGCCCTGAAACGGCTGTGCCTTTTGATTTGTTTCCAGGTGCTGCAGAAAATGTATGTTCAGACAATTATTTCATGTAATGCTAGCATGATAAGTGGTGACCTTTTGAGCTAAGGCCTCAAGGTTCAGACTGGCGAGAGTGCAGGACCATGTCCTCTGAATGTAATTCTCTTCATTGGTCCTACAGAGCCTGAGGTGGTTGAACTTCAGTTTATACTTCTAGGAGCCCATTGTCGTTATAGTTTGTGAAATACTGCAATTTCGAAGTGATGATCTGTTATAGAAAAGCATATAAATAAACAACTGTTCTCGGATACATCATCCAGTTGAGTTGAAATGGGCAAGAATGTTTCTGTGTGGATAAGAGGGGGGAGGGAAGGGTATTTTGTTGTCTGTGTTCGTAACATTATGTAGGTAACAGTGATGATGCTGTCCCTAGAACAAGGGTTCTCAACCTGTGAGCAGCTCCTTCCCCACCAAAGCCTACACCTGCAGTCCTAAAGGGCATTAATAATTGTTCTCTTGTGAAATTGGTGTGCACATTCATTTCTTTTAAAGGGGATACGGTCTCAATTAAGAAGAGTCATAGCCTAAAAGTGGCGTCATAGCCTAAAAGTGACATCTCCCAGATCTAGGAGAAGAGATGAGGTTTGTTGCAAGTCACAGGACGAAGATAATCTCAGATGGCAAAAGTGCAATAGGCCTGACAGAGAGGCTCTGTGTTGTGGGTAAAGTATTGGGAGCAAATATGGGGATCAGCTAGCGTTAGTGTTTCATAAGTGGGTACTATGGTACGATTTAACATGTCTTTAAAGACTGTGAGGAGCTTCTTGAAGGGATTCCACATCATGACAGGACTGATGAACAGGAAAAGAGGAGAAGGAAATGCCATCAAAGATTCAGTATTGTGATGGTAATGCCACAAAGTGCAATATTGGGAAATAGTTAGGTATCTTCTAGACTTTGTCTCCTGAAAGCAGGCAGGAACAAGGCACTTAGCATGCTTTACTCTTGGAGCGCTCTGGTTTTGTCTTCCAGGATTAAAAAAAAAAAAAAAAAAGCTAAACCAAACAACTTTGTCCCCATGTCAGAGAATCTTAGACCCTTTTCACAGATATCGTAACTTCAGGGTTATATGTTATTGTTAAGGTAGAGAGGGGAAGAAAAATGAAGCCCACGAGGCATTTGGAGAGCGACAAATGGACAATCCCCCCCCATTGGTAAACAGGTTGAGAATCCCTGTTTTAGAGTATATAAAGTTATATCAATACTGTGCCCATGTGGAGCTCTTCGCTGCCACAATGGGACTTGTTTTGGCAGCTCACATCATATTAACACAGACATCCCCACAGCATACTCCAGTCTGCAGTGTAGGCAAAATCCTAATGCAGAGTAGTCATAAAATATGTGTTGTATTTGAGTAATTTGGAAAAAAAAAGCCAGTATCCATTTGAAAAAGTCCTGAAGTGTAAAAACAGTAGTGCGTGTGACTTTGAACTCTCATGGTTACCGTTTGTGCAGGTCTTGGTTAAACAACAGAGTTTTACACCCTTGTAGAAAAGGTAATTTAATGTTTTCTTTTTCAGGCTCCTCCATTGCCATCCTCCTCATCTTGACATTTTTTCATGGACATTAAATGAAAACTTTTCTGATATTCAGGAAGTGACCCAGTTCTGCACCACTGATTTTTGTAGCTATCCCGTAAGGCTGCTGGCTGAAAGCTGTGTCTATGCAACCTTCCAAGTGCGGAGTGTCAACCAACTGGACAGGAGAGAGCACTGCCTCCTACTCCAGAACTCAAAACAAATAAAGCTCATCCAGCTGTACTTCAAAAAAATAATTCCATGTTTTGTATATATCTGACAAAACTGGCAACATTATACAGACTACTGACTTGAAGACCACCTCTTTTGTATTTCTCTGTTTCTGGGCTGATGAGTTGGTTTCATCCATTTTTCCCCTTCAGAATTTCCCTTGGAAAAAGTACTAGCTTAGCTGGTCATTTCTTTGTAAGGTAGTTAGAAATTTTAAGTCTTTCTTTGGGCAACTTTTTTTTTTTTTTAATGTGAAGAGTTAGGTGATATAAATTTTTTACTGCTTTTATGTTTTTCTGTCTTGTTTTGAAACCATGACGGTTACACTTTTGGTTCCTAAATAAAATTTAAAACAATTAACAGCCAAGTCACAAAGATAAATGGGTTGCACATAGACTAAGGAATAAACTTCAGATTTGTGATTTTTGTTTCTAATCTTGATGTAAATTTACACTATTTATAAATACATATTTATTGCTTGAAAATATTTGTGAATGGAATGCTGTTATTTTTTCCAGATTACCTGCCATTGAAATTTTAAGGAGTTCTGTAATTTCAAACACTACTCCTATTACATTTTCTATATGTAAATAAAACTGCTTAGCATTGTACAGAAACTTTTATTAAAATTGTTTAATGTTTAAAGTTTTTCTATTGTTTGAGTTTTAAAAAGATTTTATGTACAGTGCCCAGTTTTTGTTCTTTTTTGAATCTGATTATATATATTTTATATATACTCTTGTGCTTGTGTATATATATAATATATATAGAAACTCGAATATAAATATGTGTATAAAGATTTAGAGACTAAATTTTTCTCGTTTTAAGTTTTACATCTATGGTAGATTTGAGGTGTCTACTGTAAAGTATTGCTTACAAAAGTATGATTATTTTTAAAGAAATATATGGTATGTATCCTCAAGACATAAAATGACCTTCAGACTGGTTTATTGTTAAATTGCACTTTTTGCAATAACAGACCAATAAATAGTTGCTGCCAAAATGTAGTAGTAGAAAATACGTAATGGCTAAACTTTAAAGCTCTGAGAAAACACCGGCTTTGACAGGAAGTTTGGCACTAGTTTTAGTGGAGGAATGGAAAAGGTGAATTCGAGTTTGGCTGGGGATATTCTTCAGAATTCAACCAAATTGCAACTTCTATATTACAATATGTTCTATTAACAATTGAAAAAGTGAAGACTGAAGCATCTTGGCGTCATTGTTGACCCCCAAAAAGGACATTGTTTTGTGGTATACTGTTGTATTTTCACATATTTTGTAATACGAATTCACTGGTAAATTTTTGAAGCACTAGGTTTATTTAGGACAAGTTTATAATATATCATTGTAACAGTTTGCAGTTTTAATGATGGTATTTATTTTAAGTTGCTCCTTTCTCATTAGCTTCTTGAAAATGCATTAAATCTAAATTTCAAAATTGATAGCTTTCTTATCGATCAGACTTGACTGATGCAGAAGGTTCTGCATCAAACAGTTTCTCATAATTTCTCATTAGTGGGGTATGTTAGTGATTGCATTGTTAAATTTTTTGTAATCAATGTGAAGTGTTAAAGGCACAGAGCATGCTAATAGTTTCTTTTGAACAAAAAGCATCGCCTCGTACACTTGTAGCTTCAAACGAAGGGTGTTCTAATGAAGAATGAGTACAGCTTGTCTAACGCTGTCACAGCAGTTTAACCATAGTTAGAAATGCCTTTCTTGCTAGTTCGTGCCACGGCTGGACGAAAGGGCGTAGAGGTGAAAGAAAGGTATAACAAACGCTCTCGCCAGCAAAATTAGCAACTAGCAGTTAGGAAGCCAGTATTTGCAGTTCTGTAAAGATGTAAGTCTCAGCTCTTGATAACAAACTCTACAAATCATAATTTTTTACTTATGTATTTTATGCAGTCGTAAATATTGTAATCTTGACAAACCATGCTGCAACTGAAAAGCTACTCCTTTACAGTAGTCTTAAACCCAAATAAAAGCAAGATAACTTACCTCAACTAATGGTAAACAAAAAGACCTCGTTTCTCAGTGCTGTAAAAGAATATTGCTAACTAGGGAAAGAGCTACTGGGCGCTGATCAAAAGGGCTTTGTACCTTTCCTCCCCTTTGGAAAAGAGGACGTGCCATTACCAAGGAAGAAAATTCCTATTTCACCAATGGACAAGGAGACCAAATCGGCAGAGCGTCGGGCAGTATTGCTCGCTCTGCTCGAAGGTTTTGTCACGGATTTAAATTGCTGCAGGGCTTTAATATTTTGCAGTTTTCCTGCTTCTTAATTACACTATGCTCCTAACCCATGGACAGTTTTGATCTATAAGCTGCTATGATTTAGAATGCTTTTGTTTCATTTTATTAAAAAGGCACAAGTTAATATTTTTATCAATTGTAGTTATTACGAAGCACTTCTGCTTCTTAAATTACGAGGCGCATGATGCAAGCGAAACATTTGTAATCTCTGGATATTTCGGAGCATTAGCAATTGGGTGGGGCGGGGGGAGGCGGGAGTCCTATGCTGAACGGAGGGGGCTAACACGCTTCCCAGGGAACTCAGTCCTGGGGCCCGTGAGCTCCGCAGCCGAGCCGTACTGCCAGTGATTCCGGTCTGCTGGTGGCTGCAAGTTACTGTAGCAGGCAAATTAAAGGTGGAAGTGTAAAAGGATGAAAATAGCCAAAGATGTGGCATTTAGTGCAAGAGTTTTTGAAAGGTACAGGCTATTGCAAAAAGGTATTACTAGGGGATGGATAAAACCAGAGATACAAATGGGTGTTTAAGAAAAGGTAGTAAAAACTTGAATTAAAGATAAGAGGGAATTAGAAATAAATAGCAACATTTGGTACTGAACTGTGGACCTGAAAACTCTCCCAGAGGAGTGTGACAACAAGGGATCCCATAAACGGGGACAAGTGTTTCTTCGCATGTGTCTGAGCTTAATTTAAGTTCTTCTATACATACATCATATTGAACAGAGCATTTGATTTTTTTAAGCTTTCCTTCAGGTACATAACTTGGGAGCAATATCTCTTTGCTTTTTTGGAGAAGTGGAGACCTACCAGTGGTTACATTTTAGAAGTAGTGATGTTGTTAGCTGTATAAGTAAGAAGTATTTAGAGAAAGGTTCACTAGAAAGTGAGAAGTATCTAGTGACAAAAAATTCCCCAAACTTCCTGAATTTATATGGCAGATACTTTGTCTTTAGGATCAAGAAGTTATCCCAGGTCTGTGACTTTCTAGCTGGAAGAAGGACTTTCAAAGTACTATTAAAATGATACTGCTTTGCTTAAATGAGTACAGCTTGGCTCAGTTCGGCATAGTATAGCAGATTCTTGCAACAAAGGTGGGCAAGGATTTGGGGACTCCACAGTTGGTGATAATCCTGGCCACAAATCTGCTTACTGATTAGGAGATGGAAGATGCAAGGATTCGACTGAGATGACAGGGAGGAGGGTGCTCATCCTTGCTTGCTGCCCTGATTGATCCTGGGGTGGAGCTCAAATGAAAACGTTGTGAGGCATAGAGGTCTAGGAACAGGGATTTGAAGCCAGAGCTTCCCCAGGTTTTGTCTGGATCCATAGCAAGAGAGTCACAGCCCAACGATTGAATGGCTGAGATGGGGCCAACAGATAAGAGGGTAGTGGGTAAGCTTCATCTTCCACCACTGCTTTAGCCAGTGTGGGAACCACTCCGGTTGGGTGTGCGATGCAGCATGAGGAAAAGGTTGATGAGGGTGACGATGTGCCCCTGGGGCAGGTCAAAGCCAACCAGTACTGACCGCGTGTCCCTTGTGATGCTGCTGACAGCAGAGGAAGGAGGGATGCAGGTGATGGCCAGACAAGTTCAAGCCGAAGCTCAAGTTCAAGCAAGCTCAGTGCAGGGGGGCTACCAGCGAGGAGGCTGCTAGCAAGGCAGCAATGTGGGCATGGGGCCCACCAAGTCCCAGGGCAGCCTCCTTCCAGGAAAAACACAGCATTACCTCCATTTGGTAACTGGGGAAAGTTTGGGGGACGGGGAGGAGGAGATGACAGATTTCTATGTTGGTGTCAGGTGCTGCATGCGAAGCTAAAGAAAATAGGTGGAGAGGGAGAGCAGCCCCTGCACTGCACCTGGGGCAGAGCCTGTGCTGCAGGAGGTTACGTGGGGTGGGGTGCAGCACAGCCCCGTGTCTCAGCTAAGGACGTGGGAACAACCCCTGAGCCCCACAGGAGCTGTCGCCCTGGGTCTGGGGGGCAGCCCACGGGGCTGGAAGAACGCGAGTGGGTGTCGGTGGCCTTGTGCTAGAAGACGGCTTCTGGGTCCCCTCCCCAGCCGGNCCTGCCCATTAAAAGATTAGGTATGGGATGAGGTGCACATGTCCTTATTTATTCTGGGAAGCCATAAAGACATCCTGGAGGGATGGAAGAAGGGAAAAGGCACCTCATGGTGACAGTAGCAGGGAGGGCTCAGCTTCCAGCTTCACCACTTGGGCGGTAACGTCAGCCATGGGCCATGTTAAAGCATTAAAACGCAACTGCTGCTGCCCCTGCTGGGGGAAGGGCAGGGCCGTGGGTGCATGCAGCAGTTGGGACACGAGAGTGGAAGTGGGATGGAAATGGATTTATGGTTAGAGCCCGCTGCCTCCCTCCTGTCCTCCCCCTGAGCTCCTGACGAGCTATGGCTTTCTCTCTCAGATGGCACCATGCTGCGGTTTCAAGCAGGACGGGGCACCACTCTCAAGTGACACATCCCACAAATTTTCCCTGGCAGGAGGTATTTTCAGGCCTGGTTTAATGTGCGCTGTTGCCCAGGACATAAGGAGTGACAAGTGGTTTGGGTCACATGGTGACTCGAGCTGGTGAAAAGGGAGAGCAAGCCAGAAAGGGCAGAGGAGAGAGCAATTTCCAAGTAGCAAAGCGCAGGCAATGGTTAATTGATGGGATAATGGTTAAACAAATTGGCTAAAGCACCAACTCCTTTTAATTCATGGAGCTGGGAGATGCTTGAAAGAACCCCACCCAAAGCCAAGATGTACAACCTGGCCGTTGCCAGAGTCCATGGGAACACTGAAACGTGGTACGAAAGAGTTGGCTGTAAGGTACACACAAAACACTTAAAATCATTGAAAGGGGCAGAAAGGACACCACAAGAGAAGACTGAGAGAAGTAGCATCAGATGTGTCCAGTGACATGTGGCTGGGCTATCACTTATACTGCCTTTGCGGCACAGAGAAAGATAAACAGGAACAAAGAATATTTTCAGCCCTTTCCTCCTCTGTACTTTTCAGCACCAAACCAGTGGGAAACCGAGCGGTCCTTTGAGGAAACTGGACCTTTCTTGTGGCAGCGGTCAGGCACCTTTGGCTTTCAACACCATATGCAAAGTGCAATGTGCAGCTCAGGCCCTAGCTGCTGCTGGAGTTTTAATCTGTTCAGTTTTAAGATATGGAAAGTTTAGGGTTTTGAGGTAGGTTGGGTTTTTTTTCCGGTACGTCATTACCAGTGGGCTGTCCCACAGGCTGGCTGACCTGCCCAGCAGGAACTCGGAGGACTGTTCCAGTGCCCAGAAAAGGCTGTGGAGTGAGCAATGGGTGCAAACAGGGTTTGGTCACCTCCTGTCTGCAGGCAACTTCCAGGTGGGTGCAAAAATGATCTATTTAAGAACCAAACTGGACCTCAGATACGAGTGAAATTTGGCTAGCAGAGGATAAGCGTGCTACCAGGAATGACCTCACTTGGGCTGTGGAAAAAAAACCCCAAGAAAAATAACTAGCAGCCAGTCACAGTTGTCACAGGTTTTTTTTCAGGGAGGAGAGCGGAGGGGTTTTTTGAGGGTAGCAGCACTGGACAGGGTGTCCAGCACAAGGTGAGAAGAGCATCTGCTGTAGTTGGATTCCAGGCATCTGAGGCCACCTCAAAGGGCAAATGTCTTCGTAGCTGAGGACCTGGAAATGCACTGCAGGGGCTCAGGAGCTGCTGGCGGGCTCGAGGCAGACTTATGGCCCCGTATCTATGTGAAGGACCTTGTCTTGCTCATGAGATGTCCTGGATTAAATGCTGATGATGTGGGGATGCAAACAGGGCAGCTCTGCCAGCTCCGCTGTTGGGCATCAGGAGAAAGGAGGACCGAGGGGGAGCTGCCTCCGCTCCACGTCCCCTGGGGCTAGGTCAGCCTGGGGAAAACTGTCAGCAAGACCCGTGAGATGTGTTGGAGGGGGTTTAGGGCTGTTGCTCCCTAATACTGTCCCTAGACTTTTATCTACTTACGCTTCCCAAGCTGATGGAACCCTGAAAGTGTTGTGAGAGTACATGGGAAGGTAAGCTTTTAGGTGGCAAAGTGATGGTGGTTACGCTTGAGGAGGCAGAAGTGCCTGGGCAGCTTAGGGGTGCTGCTACGTAGTCATCAGATAAGGGTGCGGATACCCGACGCCTGGCTGGCAGATTTAAAAATAAAAAAAAAATCGGTTTTAGTGACGGGTTGCCTGAGCGTAATGTTACTGCCAAACGGCAGTGTGGGCTCAGCCCCGTGGTGCCCCACCGTTGGGCCGTCGCAAGCACTCACGTGGCACGATGCTAACAGGTTTTGCAGCAAAATGCTGCACTTCGGCCAAGAACCAGCCTACAGCAGGTCATGGGCTGGTGGACATCTTGGGAGAAAAAGAACTCGTCTCTACATGGATTAAGTTTCTTTCATCGTTGTCTATCACAGCACTCAAACGCAACACGAGATTTTCGGTATTCCTAAACGTGGATGAGGGAAATTGCTGTGTCTGTGTGCACTGAACCGTGTTTGTACCCTGCGGCTATAAGTAAAGTTGCAGCCTGACATTTAAATCTTCCTTCAGCATCTTTCAGCTTTTACCTGTGTGCCCCGGTCAGGAATTCTACGGGGTTACGTCTAAGACACAGCAGAAAACGTTTCCCCAGAAAAAGAAAGACGAAAAGAACAGGGGGGGGGGGAAAAATCACTGGTTTTATGAGAAGTGTCTTAGAGGTGCAAGTATACACTTTTTTAAAGGGAGGAAACCAAGAAGAAAAAGAGCAAAGTCTAGCAGGGCAAAAGTCTGGGCAGGCAAAAAAAAATTTGTTTGAACAAGTGCTCAGTTATCCTCCCTCAGTTCTGGTTAACACAGAAACAATACGTGTGTCAGTGGCTGATGAGACCTTTGAAAAGCCGCTTCTTCAGCAGCTACCAAGTAAAAAGCAAAGGTGGGATGAGTTTTCCAGCACCGAACAAAATGAGTTGGCAATTATTGTTAAGTGCAACTTCAGTTCCTGATTTTCAAAATCGGTGCAAAATGCTGTTTCCAGAGCTTGATGGAGACTTTAGTCATTATTGCTGTGTTATGAAGAATATTGCGGATAACGCTGTCTATGGCTTATTTACACAATTACAAGATGGGAGAACATAAGACAGCGTATGAATGAAGTGCTGCTGTGTTTGAATAGGTATTTGATTGCCCTGCGCGCGCCAGGAGCTGGCTATTTCAGCGCTGTCTGGTGTTTCTCCAGCCCACCAGTCCCTTTGGCCCCTGCTGGGTGAGAACCCGAGGTCCTGCCAGCACAAATTCACTCCCTCTGGATCGTAGCTACGAGATGTTTTGGACGTGATGCTGGACAACGTTAAGTTGTGGATTAACGCGGAGACCACGCTAGAAAAATCAATTTGGCTTTCAGCACGGAAATGTTTCCAGCCCCTGAACTCCAGCAAAGGCCGGTCCCCTCCCCATCACCTCCTCCTTCTCAGTGGTTCACCCTGGGGGTAGCGGGGGCAGCGGCAGCGGAGGTGTTGGCTGCTGGAGGAGGGTGCTGGGGCAGCTCCCCACTTTCTCCCCTCGCTGCTCACCACCGGCCGGGTGGATGGGTGCTGCTCGGCAAACGGGGACCGCGGGGACCTGTGAGGGAAAACACCGAGCTCTGCTGAGAAAGGGACTTGGGAAGGGATAAGGAGGTTCATGCTGGTAGATTTTGGCACCTGGAGGGAGGATAGAGGTGTGGAACATTGTGCTTCGACGTTTCCTTTCCTCCTTGCCAGTGATTACCCACGTTTAGCGTTTCTGCCCCCTCTCCACTAGGGAGACCACGCACAGCACGGCGGTGGATACAGGGCAGCAGTAGATATACGAGTTAAGAAAGTGGGGGTTTCTGCAGCTGGGGAGAAGGGAAGTGCGTTTCTTCTCATTTTCCAGAAGCTGGGTGGTGTATCTGCTTTCAAAAACTGGAAAACACAGAAAAAAAAGGTTACATTGACAGGAGAGCTGCTCACTGCTCTGTGTCTTTTTTTTGCATCTCCTTCCTCCTGCAGTTACTTTGGCAAGCTATCGATCTGCCATAGAAGAAACCCTCTTTCTCTCTATTCTGGCAAATCTCTTCGCTTCTCGAATGTCTTGTATGCTTTATGTGCTCATTTCGGTGGCTTTTAGGGGTTGTGATCATCTCTTCTTCTCAAAATACATCACCTTCTCTTAACATTTATCTCCATGCTGTCACTGCCAAGCAACCTGAACGTAATTTTTCCATGCGTTAACACACTCCTTGGGTCTCAGCCACGCTCATCACCTTCCCTCACTGCATTTAGTGCTCAGAGGGGAGCAAGAATTTGGGTTTGAGGAGCAGGTTGGCATTAGCAGGAACTTCCAGGCCAGAGGATATGATAAAGCAGTCAGCTCAATACTGTACGTAGATCTGTGCCTGTCACTGACAATGGCAACTCCACTGGGATACAAGAAAAACAGTTCTTTTAAAATAGGCATTTATTTGTCTGGTAGGAAGGTGACTCATTTGCTTGGGCTGCCTGAGAAAGCATTAAGTGTCTTGAAGTTTTTAAAACTGTGAAGGCTTAATGTCCCTCCAACGCTCCTCCACCTTAGTGAACCATTACTGAAATGCTGTTTTAAACGTTGATTTAACTTGAATTACTCTGTGATTCTTTATTTGGCTTTCTTACGTTTGCCTCTTGCCATGCTACAGCGCTCTGGAGTCATCGCTTCCCTGCCGCACGGGTCACATCTTTCCCTCCCCTGCCTCCATCCTTTACCCCCTGTGTTACTGACTTGAAAATCTATACGTTTCATCCTCACTTCTTCAGCTGGAGCTGTATGGTCTTTCTGCACATATGTGTGCAGTCGCGTTTCCCCCTCTCTGCTGCAGCCTGCACACCTCCCCCCATGGGAAGCTGCTGCCCGTCCGTGCCAGGCTGCGCTTCCTACCCCATTGCACCACGCTTCCCTGCCCGGGATGTCCTCCCTGCATCAGAGAGCATCTTGCTCCTCTTGCTGATCATCTCTGGCTGCTTCTAACCTGCTCCCCTGTGTCTCCGCTTGGTTTTAGGTGACTTCACGTGGCAAATCTTTCAAGTTAATGATGTGCTGTTGATGTGATGCGCTGGACTCTAAGCTCAGCAGGCGGGGACATCTCCTGCTTCCAGGGGGCTTGGAAAAGGGATGTGGGACAGGAGCTTTGCTGGAGGGGACGTCATTTTATTATGGCCTTTTCCCCTGAGGTCTGCAGTGGTTATCAGGTCAGCAGGAGAAGGAAATTGTGATCCAATTAATCGGAAATGGACTAGAAAAGTTGCATTTGCATTTTTTGCAGTGAAACGCCCTTCACAGTTCCTGCCTCCTGTAATGTATTTGCTGTATCTGTTTGGATGGCAGGTTCCCCTGAGTAGAATTTATCTCACCGGACGTGGGGTGGCACCAGCAGAAGCCCAGCACCTCGCGCCACGAGGCCCTCTGCCCCGCCATGCTCCCTTAATTAAGTTGGAATTGAAGGACTCAGCGGTTTCGGTGATAATGACCTTTCCCTAACTCTTCTCTTTGCAATCTGCTTTCGTCTCCTCTGGCACGCACCCGGAGGAGGTTTTTCCCCTGGCGCCTCTCCAACTGCAGCAACTTCCAGGAAACAGTTTCTCTTCCCTCTTCCAAGCTGCCAAAGCAGCTCGGGTCCAGGCAATGCCCGGGCAGAGCTCCTCTGCAGCCGGTCCCCTGAGGGAGAGCAGCAACCTCACAGCTGGGGCCGGTGGCAGAGAGGGGACATACCCTGGGAGCAAACGGGGAGATGGCCACATTTCATCTCGGGGGAGGGAAAGGTGTCCTCTTCCCTGGCTGCTTGCCCCCAGGCAGAGCCGGGGAGCACCACTGGATGCTCACCAAGGTCCTCTTTTGTTTCAGTTCAGAAAACACAAAGGTCTCCATTTCTGGAATGAGTAATTGCCCCTTAGCAAGGAGGCTGGGGTCTCTCAGTCCTCCTGGAGAAATGACTCGACCTCAGCAAACATAAGTGAGAGAGGATGGTTAGAAGAAAAAGCAGTCTTACAGCCACAGGTGAAGCTGTTTTGGGTAAGATATCAAGAGAGCTCGATCATGGTAGTTAATATCTCAAAAAACCTGAGGCGGACACAAGGAGACAGGAGGAGGGACAGGTTCCTGAGCTACCAGGCTTCACCTGGGAGTAAAGAAAGTTCTCCAAGCCCAAGGTTTCCAAACCCTAAAAAGCAAACAAACATCAGATCATCTCTCTTGGACCATTTCAAATCTATCAGAAGAGAGAAACTTTTAGTAATCCACGTACAGCCACTGAAAGCTGCTTCGGATGTTGAAATAAAAAGTCTCTTGAGGGTTCCTGCCCTCTAAAATTAAACCGGATTTGGTTTTGCCTGATGACTTGCTTTTGATTATGACGAAGATTTGTTCTGAATGAACATTTCCAGGCATGCAAAGCGGCTAGGCTGGCAAACAAATGTTTTAATAGATCTGAGATCTCAATGCTCCCATGTGCCATCACACAGTGCTCTCTCCCTCCCACTCACAACACTGATCATAAGATCGTTTCTCTGGATCAGGATAAGCTTATTTCCTTCAAGTTGTGGGGTTTTTTGCCTCCAAAATGAGATATCAGTGGAAAATTAGGGTGTTTCCTTGAGAAGACAGTGAGTCATTAGTAGCTATGTTGCAATAGCTTTATTCATAAATACTGTTAAATTATTCACATCTTTAATTTTATGGACATCGCAAAGCTAAAGACTCTTTCCCCACCAACGAAGATGTTTCCTTGGTCATTGGAAGTGGGTGCACAGCCACAAGCTGGGACATCACCCCAGGAGCCCCAGCCCTCGCTCCAGGCTGTTCCTGTGACCTTTGAAATTCACTTGGGCTGACACATCCTGCCGAATCTCAGTGTTGTGTTTGGGGAGGAGTGTAAGAGACAAGCTGAAGAGGGATCCTTCTCCTCTTATGTTCTCCTGCTGCCCTGCAATCCCTGACGTGGGGATTTCCTCTGCGGTCACCTCTCTTCAGGCTCAGGATGCCTCGCAAGGCTGACCACCCCCCCCCCCGGAAAAATCCTCCTACGCCTGTACCCATCTGGTTATCCCATTTTCCTCTGCACTGCACTGAAAACCCAACCCTTTCCAGACTCCCTTGGCAGGCTGAGCTCCTTGGAGCCCCTGCCCCAACTGCTGCTCTGCTCCTGCTTCTCCTCCCATGATGAGCTTCTGCCTTGAATGGGGTCGTACCCACCCTGTGTCCCCCCTGCCTTGGCAGTGAATAACCGAGCAGGGCTCCTCACTGGCACCCCCTGGGTAATATTGCCATCAGATCCGTTATTTGCCAACTTCCCTGCAGAGCAGCAGCAAAGTCTCAGTCGAGGGGAGGTGTATGGCAACCCACCCTCCCCCATGCACAGCCTCCCTACCCTGACAAACGGGGACACGGGGGTGGGTTGCTCTTAACAGATTCACTTAAGCTACTACTGCTTTTTCCTCTTCGAGACACCACCTGTGAATATCATTGCAAAATACTAATTTCTTTGTTCCTCGGGCCTCCTTGCACTGAGATCGCGTGCCGGCCACAGCAGCTCCTCTGGCAGGCTTTCTGCTTCTGGTGTGTTTGAGAAAGGGTTTGTTGTCAGCCTCCACGCTGTTAGCAAGTAGCTCCTTGGATTTCTCTTCTGGGGCTGCCTTATTGTAGTCTCGCATCTAATTTGCCTAATTTCTGCATTTGATTTCTACTTTTTGAAGGGTATCTGTTTGCTTTGAATCCCTCCGTTGTGCTGCTGTTTAGCCACCTGGGGTATGTGTGTATTTATTTTTTTTATTTATTGTCAGCACACATTTACTCTGAGCTTCTAATGTGGTGCCTTTAAACAGATCCCACTGTTGCAGGGCTCCTGAAGAAAAACTTGGGCAGACATCACAGCAGATCAGGCTTTCCTGTTGGCCTCCATACATAGCTCAAAAAGTTAAGTCCTGAAGCAGCTCACAGCTGTCCTTGCAACCTGCAAACCCGGCCTCCGCAAGCCTCCCTCTGGATGAGCTCACTCATCTGCCATGTAGCATCCCTCCATCCTCGTCCAGCAGCGGGAGGTGATTTAGGGGGCTGCACCTAGGGCCTTTGCCCCAACCTGCTCCAAAAGGAGCTGGCTGGTGTCTCAGAGCAGGAATGGGTGTGCTCACAGATCCAGGTCTGCAACAGGGAAAGGAGGCACTTTGTAGTTGCACCTTTTTCAGTAACTCTTAATTTTTAGCTCTGTAGTACCGAGACCACTGTCTTACCACCCATCAGTTAAATCGGTGTTTCTGTCAAATTTATGAACAATCCTTCTCATAAAATCCCATGAACAATGACATCCCTGGGGCTGACAGTCTTGAAGGCTCTGGTCCAGTTAGAAAAGTCCTGGTTGTTTCCATAGCATTTGGCCTTTTATACTTCCTCCTTGACTTGCTACTGCTGAGGGCTTAGGCTATTTTTTAAGGTAAAAGTATATTATTTCTGGTGGCACCTTCAAGGTCATATTCGTACTCATGTCCTCCATTCAGAAGCTACTCTTTTCTGCCTTCCTTCCCCGGTAACTTTATATTGCTGTATATACAATCCTTCAGTCATGCAAAAGCTGTATTTTTAGAAAGCTCTGCTTGGCTCCTACCTAGGGGCGTGCAACCGTAAAGTTCAGCGCTGCTTGGCCGGCCCTCCCCTGCTCTCCCTGCAGCGGGACCTTCCCTCCTGTTAGGCGAAATACCGATAACCCCAACATTACCGTTGGAAAAAAAAAGTTGAACAGCTTAACTTCGGAGAGCCTTTCTCTTCTCAAAGCACGTTGACAAAGCAAGTCAATAGCTGTTTGTTAGATTTTCTGGCCATTTTGCTCAGGGATTGCAGAATTCAGCAAAAGTGGCCCTTTTCCCTCACACCCTTGTAGACACAAAGAGAAACCCCTGTCAATATTTGTCCCCAGGCAACGCACCCATGAGATGGAAACCCCCTGAGCACCGGGCATCACCCCTGGCCTTGCTCATCAGGCGGCTGCTGCGGTCCTTTGGCACCTGGGAGGTTTTGTCCTGCACAGCCTTCACGTGGCAAAGGTGCCCGGCAGGGTCTCCTTCTCCAGTGGAAGGGGACAGGCAGAGCAAGCAGCACCATGAGTGGAAATGGAAACGGATAAACAATTTGTTTCCCAAAACCTGGATAATTGTTCCCATCCTGTGCCCACTTGCTGAAGGGATTTCCGTTTTCAAACACCAGTGGTGATGCAGTGACTCCCTTCAGGGACATCTGAAATCGTGTTGGTTGCCCTGACTGGGAAAAGAGATGTTTAATCCCAGCACTTTCTCCCAGCAGCATTATTCTTCCAGCACCTTTCTGCTCCTGTCCTTCAGTACCTGAACTGTACACAAATCCTTGCTTTGTTTTGCCAGTAGAAATAGTGCAAACATATAAGGGCACTTTCTTTTCTCCATCTCCAGCTTGAGATAGTGGGGGGAAAATGAGTAAATGTTTACAGCTGCTCCAGCCAGAGTGGAGTGAAAACCCAAAGGTGATCTTCTCTCTTGCTCTTTCTGTACCAAGAATATGAACAGAGGGAGTTTTTCATCCCTGTGAAAAGTCTCTGATTATTCCTAGTGACTGAATAATTTTTTCAGAGCAAGAAAAAACCCGCTATGTTAAGACATCACTAGAGGAATGAACTTGACAAGCCTTTATCCAACTGAATGTTTAAATTCTGAAAGGAAAAAAAAAAAAATCCAGCATGACTGACAAGGTCCTTTTAAAACACATAATATGCTGAACCTTACATGACACTTCCGTGGGTGTTAGTCTAAAAAGCTATCTCTGCATGCAATGTAGCAAATGAACTGTGTAAGAGAAGGGCTGTAGCTATATGTATCCTTGCTGAGTAGTACTATAGGATTGTAAAACCTGACAAACTTGTTCTCTTAAAGCTCCACGTCCCCAGGGAAGAGGCGGGTGTATTCTTGTTCTTTCAAACACCTGAAAAGTTTGCTTTAGACTGACTATTGCCATTTATACTCTATGTTTTAAGGAATAGGGCTTGCTCTTAAAAACCCCGCTAGTCCCAGGCAGTTGATCCCCAAAGAAGTGAGGGGCTCAGGCTCGGAGAGGTGCTACAGAGGGAGCTGGTAGAGGTGAAGGAGGTGCAGCTCTGGCTCTCACCAGAACTCATCATCCTTTTCCTGTTGAGGAAACTTTTGCTTGATCGTTCCCCTCGAAGGTTAGGAGAGGGCTGGGGGTCCTGTAGCCACCCCCCACCCTGGTCTGATGGTAGGGAGAGGTGAGAAGCTCAGTGGTGGGATTTCAATGGCCCTTAGGGCAGGAGCAGGGAGTGCCGGCAGCAGCTGGAGCTACTTTACAGGGCAGGCAGCATCCTTCAGCTCCAACTGAAGACCTATGGAGAAAGGGAAACTTCCTCTTTGCTCCAGAAGTGCAAAAATGTAAAATGCAGCAAAAAAACTATGCCAGAAACATAGTGTTTCTTTCTTTAGTGAGAAAATTGGCTTACTGCTGCTGCCTCATCCCCTCTGGTGGTCTATGCACAGATGGGTAACTCCACTATTTTCTTCTCTGGATTTAGCCACCAAACAGCCACCTCTAACACCTCTTCTTTTAGAAGGTCTTGTCTCCATGCAAGATGTGTGGACCACAGTTTTAAGGGCTGACAGCTCATCACACATGATAGAGATAACCGAGGCGAGGCAGTCTGGCCACCTCAGTGGCCATCCCTTGTATGGGGAAGGATCTCCAGTGGTCTTGGGGTCAGCCTCCTGCCCGGTTTGGTGCCATGTGCAGCCACGTCACTATGCTCTTGCTTCAAGTCTCCCATCAGTGGAGACCTTGCAGATCCTCTATCCATTTCCATACTGTTCCTACTGAGGCCCATCTAGCCTACTACCACGTAAACTCACATGCAGAACAGCTTAGCCCCATCCTTTTATTGCTTTTTAAAAAAAATGTTTGAAGACCTTTATCAGGTGACCTTCTCTAGCTTTCAATCTGTTTTCTCTTTTCACTTCTTCTGGACCTCTGGGTCATCCTCACCCTTCCTTGGGGGTCTCTTGTCAGTTGTTCAAGTCTTCCTTGAGGAGCAGTGCTAAAAACCCACCAACACTCTCTGGCTGAGGTCATCCTTATGAGGAGGAAAGCAGATGAGCTTGGCCATTTTTTCTAATCCATAAGGAAGAAACTGTTCATGCCTCCCCTAAACCCCCAATGGACTTGCCATAAGTAGCTGTTTTAATTTAATTTCCCTTTCCCTGAAATTCATGTTTGTTTGTTTTTAATTTCAGGATGGCTACCAAGCTTCTTTCAGCACTGAATTAGAGAAACAGAGGATACAGTGGCAGCTAGACTCACCTATTAATCAAATGAATGTGCTTTGGTACTGTGGTGCTGGCTCTTGTGATTTCATAACATCTCATGACATTCAATATTTTTGTTAAAGCTCTACTTTCCATATTCATGTGATAATGGGAGAAGCTGAGGTTTCACTTAGGAAGTATAAGCAATAAAGTATCCAGACACCTGGCTGTAGAGAAGGATTGGCAAATGGGACCCAAGTGCATCCTAAAGTCTCCGAAAACCAGAAGTCAAATGAAAAGCACCTGCAAACAACTCTTGTTGGCTGAGCTTGCTGGAAAGATGCTTGCAAATAATGTGCTTATCCGGCTGCTCCTGGGGACAGGAGCTGTTGAGTGCTGATCTTAAGTTCTCCATAATGCCACTATGTTTTCTGGATGGCCCCTTGTGGGAAGCTGGGAGGGGCGTGAAAGAGATGCAAAGTGAGATAAGGAATTATCCCCCACGAAAGCTATGGAGTGGGACATCTGGACCTCCAACGTCCCAGGACCAGTTGTAACGAAAATCCTGCCTGCTAGAAGGTTTTGGGGTACTGTGCACGTTACCAGATACCTTGACTTCAAATCCCTGCATGGGTTTTCCTGGCAATACACAGTGTCCCTGCCAAGGGTGCTGGTTGGAAGGTGATGGGAGGTGTCAGAACAGCCCAGACTCAAGGGGCACAGACGCACCTGTGACGTTTGGGAGCACATGGCTACTTCAGAGGCTGTGTCTTGGTGCCATTGCCCCCGTGCATCAGCCACATCTGAGTCAGAGGGTGGCTGAATGAACACAAGGGTGTAGACCAAATAGGCATTGGGTGCATTGCTCTTGAAGGGGAACCAATTTTTACCAATTTTATGCTTTCTGTGATGAGGACCTGTTTCAGCCAACGCTGCCAGGGTGCTCTCTCTTTGGTGGGAGAAGAGCATGAAAAATGCAATTTAATGCCATCGTAGGCTGCCGTTCCTTCCCAAGGGGCTGTGTGGGGCAGGGGGCAGCGGTGTGAGCACCGTGGACATGTGTGAAGGTGCTGACTGAGGATGATTCTTAGAGAAGTGGTGAGCTGCGCTGGGTGAAACTGGGACTGTTGGTTGCTACAGGCTGTCCGTACACAGGCCACATCCCCTGAGAAATCAGAGTGTTAAAATACATCACTAGACAAGATATGGCAGAAAATACAGTTTTACAAACTTTTTTCTTGACATGAAAACTTTAAAAATATCTGGGATATGGGGCAGCAAGAGAGACACCCGCTAAACACCTGGGCATAAAGGCAGCTGCAAACTACCCACAAATAAAGGAAGCGTTGGGGCTGACTGCGAGACTGGTGGAAGACTTCTCCTGCCATCCTTGTCCTCCTGTGGAAATGTTTTAAGTTGTTACCAGGAACAGTTTGCAAAGGTTCACACAAAGCCACCGTCAGAAATAACTTGAATGCAGAGAGGAAAAAGTTGCTCGAGAGTTCTTTTGGGAAGGATTAGGCTTAAAATAATTGCCATTTATAAATTAATTTCACATCCTTTTGGAGCTTGGCCTACTAGCATTTCAAGGTTTGACTGGAGCTGGCAGACAGGGTGGGCACCGATTCCAAGCCCTGACTGCCAAGAAAAAGGAAAACACTACGAGAAAAAAAATGGCAATGCAAAAAAACAGGCCAGGGAAATGCAGGGAAATGGGATTTAGTTTAGGAAAATTATTGTTCTCTGAGCCATGGACTGATTTTATGGCTGGCATATTAGTCACAGTCTTACATGAGCCTGGCCTTTGCAATCAATGTCTGAAGAGAAACTGGTGGTGAACACAGCTCCCAATGCTTTAATAATTTTTAAATCCACGATTCTGTTATTTTTAATCTTTTTTTTTTTTTAATTCATAGTCTATTGAAAGCAGTGGGGAGATTCCTCTCAGCTTCAACAACTTTGAGTCAAGCCATGTAAAAATAGATGCCACGTGCCTCGAGACTTCTGCTGCAGTCTTGCCAACTGACTCTTCCATTTCTTACACCTGACGTTTTAGGATCATGAGTTATCAGGGCCCAGCTGAAGCCTGCGTGACACCTCTCTGTCCTTTGCCTGATGATGGATTGGACCTGAGAGATCTGGGCTTGCTCCTGCCATTCGCTAAGGTGCTGAGCACATGCATCCCCTCTGCATTTCCCTGGGCTTGTTTGATAGCAGAGAGATGCTCTACTGCCCACAAGACATTTTGCACAGAGCCATACAGTAGATGAATGGCTCATTTCCAGAAGAAAATATACAAAAAAGATGTGGGAAGGCTGGAGAGGGTCCAGAGAAAGGCCACAAAGATGCTCAAAGGACTGGGAAGCTGGCTGTATGAGGAAAGGCTGAGAGAATTTGGTTTGTTCAGCCATGAGAAAAGAAGGAGCAGGGGAGACCTTATCGCCATGTTCCAGTATTTAAAGGCTGGTTACAAAGAAGATGGAGATTCCCTTTTTACAAGGAGTTACATGGAAAAGATGAAGGGTAATGGGTACAAATTACTCCTGGGAAGATTCCAACTGGACACAAGAGGAAAATTTTTCACAATGAGAACAACCAGCCATTGGAATAATCTCCCCAGGGTAGTGGTGGGTTCCCCATCACTGGACACTTAAGATTCAGCAGGGCAGGGTGATGAGCCATCTTGTCTAGACTGTGCTTTTGCCAAGAAAGGTTGGATGAGATGATCCTTGAGGTCCCTTCCAACCTCGTATTCTATGATTCTCTGAAAAGAAAAAAGTGTGTGGTGAAAAGAAAAATGCCCAGGACCCAGGGGAGAGGAGTGCACCCAGTGTAGAGTCCTGCTGCAAGGGCTGTTCCCCCTTCCAGTGCAAGTCAAGCCATTGCTAAACCAAAGAACGCTGAATCAGAGGCCAGCCTGAGTCACGGGGCAACTGCGAAGACCTCTCTGCAGACCATGGCTTGCCAATCATCTCTGCTGGGGCACAGGCAGACCAAGCCAATTCTTCATCTTGGCCCTTTTTGGGCATTTTGCAGTGTGCGTTTTTAGTTACAACTTCATGAAGAAGGCTGCCCTCCAGCACTGAGAGGATACTGGCAGCTCGCAGCCCAGGCTGGGCAGCACCTCACTGCTGACCCTAGCAAGAGTGGTGGTGAAGCAGAAGCTCCTCCTGCCCTGCGCAAGGAGGCCAGCCTCTGGCACTGAGGGGGGGGACTCGCTAGAGGGGAAGGGGCCCAGGGCTAATGCCCAGCTATCAGGTAAAATCACAGACCGAGAGATCGGAGATGCAGACAGATTCAAGAAAAACTGTTGAAAACAGATTGTTAGTCAGCCTTATGGATCTCGGCGAAGGACATGTTTTTCTTATTGGAAGAGAGCCATGAGGTAGAAATAGATTGAAATCGAGAAAGAGGGCTGCAGCCGTAGCTTAGGCTGTATATTTAAACATTTTTGCTGTTGGACCATATGGGCCTGGAGCTAAATTTACCTACAAATTATTTTCAATGTTTCTACTTCTTGAGAGGTGAAAGGTGCGCTGCATACTTTATGCCAGCAGGGAAGGCAAAATAAATGTCCTGGGTCAGATCTTCCCAGTGTCAGACCTGTGTGTGGTTTTGGATGCCTAATCTGTCTGCGACACCTGCCTCGAACCCCAGGCCGGGTGCTCTGCACGCACAGAGCCCCTCCACAGCCAACACAAAACCTTGACTTGCATTCCTGCTCCTGGTGACTCCATACAACAATTAGCAATGCAAATGCGCTCTCATCTTTTTCTGCTTTTATGGTGTTACTGATTTCTTTTTTGAACCGTGGCTAAAGGAAGACTGTTTCCACGATGAAAATACATAGGGGGGATCCAGAGTCTGGTTTCTGACTCAGCTCAGTCAAATTTTCTTGGTGACTCCCACGCACCTGGATCCCAGGAGAAAGCCTCAAACCCAGGTGAGGTCTGGCAGTCCCCTAGACATCAGGGAAAGTTTGGTGTGGGCCTCTGATGCTCCACGAGGAGCACACAGGACAGGGACTGACAGGCGCTGAGTGAGAAAGTTGTGATTCACAACTCTGCCCAGAAAACGAGACACCTGTGTCTAGCCCTGGGTTGGCCACTGCTGTGAAAAAAGAGTCCACCACCCCAAATATTAAGTGCCTGTGCCACTCCTTTGGTGACTGGCTTACTGATTCCTCCTTTGAAAGGCAAATGGATGAGGATGGCTGTACCTCTTGCTGGTCAGGACTTAGACCTCCCCAACTCTTTGAGGGTGCCCCAGCACCTATGCTGGAGTATTGAGTGTTCAGCAAGTCTTATCAGGCTCAGGGTAAACTAATCTCTCATCCTCTGCCTGTGTTGTTCATCCTCTTAAGGTAATTTTCCCATTTAAATGGTTTTGTGCAAATGTTTCAGTTTTCTTTGGAGAGAAAAGTGTGTGAAACTATCTACCGGACAATCGCATCCCAGAGTTGTTTTTTTTTCTGATCTTAAAACAAGAATATTTATTAGTGTCCAATTACTGCCCATCAACCTGGGAAAGACTAAAAGTAATTGTATTTGGGGATTAGAGAAATTAAGTCTCAAGAGACATGGGACCTCTCATTTTTTTAATGCTGTTGATTGCGTCTTTCTGTTCTGTGTGCCATAAAAGTAACAACATTTGAATATTTTATAAAAGTGACCTGTGATGGCTGATGGTACGGAACTGATCCGGTGACTCAGTTTATCTATGATTTAAAAATCCCCACAAGGCAAGTCTTAAATGCTTCCATCCATTTCACATTATGTACATATCACCTTGATCACAAAGACATTCTTGGTAATAAAGGTCCTCTATCTAGCTAGTTGTGAGTGTGCTGTGTTCAGACAGTTTCTTTTTAATGGACGGCATGGAAAACCCTTCCGAGGCCAAAATACGTGAATAAGATTTATTAATCTTGTAGCCCCTGTCACTCACGATAATGCTAATAATCCATAAGTCTTACATCACGTCTAACATCCCATGTAACAAATGCATCTCTGGGAGATGAACAATAAATCCCATGTGCACTCTGCTCCCTTGTCCAGGAAGCCCCAAATTTGGTGCATCTCTCCAGCTACCCTGGTTCCTCCTTGTTTGCCGCGCTGGCAGGGGGCTGACACTGCCCCAGTCCTTCCCAGGGGACTCCTCCTCCGAAGCCATCAGTATTTGTCACTGTATTTGCAGTCAGGGTAGCGGTAGGCAAAACGGGAATCGCAAGACCGCAGAGGTTTCAGGATCTCTGCCAGCTCTGCAACCGCTTCATTGACACCCTGGTCATCGGCAAGGCCATCGGCGCAGTGCTGCAGGAAGCTGTCTATTTTCTCCTGCACGGGTTGCAGGAATTTCCCCTTCAGGAGCTTAGGCAAAAGCTCTTGACACACCATGACGAGGCTGTGCTTCTCTCTGATGGAGTTACAGGACACAAATGCAGACTGGCAGTCCACAGTCAAACAGCTAAATATGTCTTTATACTCCTGTTGGCCGTCAATCAGCTGGCTCCCTATTAGAGACAATTAAACCACTTGTTAGAAGCACGGGAGTGAAATCTTGGATAATCGCATATGTCTGTACCTCTGTATTAATGTGAGGTTTGTTACTATCTAAAGGATACTGCTGTCTCACCACAAAGTACTCTGTGCTGTAGCTGTCTATGGGCCAATTTTCTCACTCCTGAAATATATATATATTTTTCTGAATGACAGAGCCCTGCAGAACAGCCTGACACAGGAGTTGGAGAGGAGCCTGTCGAGTCAAACTGATGCAGAAAAAAATTAGAAGAACTGGAGTACTAACCTAAACCATGGAGCTCCTACAAAAACTACCACAAATAGTCAAAACCATAATTTTTCCATGTTACCCCAAATCATTAAATTGCAACAACAGCTCATCTAGCTGGAGTCAAGTCAACAGTAATAGCTGCTGGGACAAGAAAAAGAAACCCAGTGGAAAATTCTCTGACAGCTGCTTCTGAATATTTGAGATCTACTCAGCTGAATGTGTGAGCTGAGCAAAGGCCTTCTGAAAATTTGAACATTCAAAATGAAATTGTTAAATTATTGGAGGAATGGTCTTTGACTAGCTCTACTTCCAGGAGTAGACTAATGTAACCTTTGAAAAGTGAATAGTAACCCTTGATTTTATGCGAAAATGACAAAAGGGGGATTTTGATTTTGTTATAATGATGATGATTAGTTATTGTGGCAAATGCACCCAAAAAGAGTCTGATTTGACCCAACACTTAAAACAAATGAAATTATGAAATTTCTACTTGCAAATATTGACATTTGTGTGGCAAAAGTTTTAAAAGGGTTGATTTAGGAGGACTTCAAATGAGAGCATTCAGCACTCTGCATGCCGAATGCTGCTGCCAGCCCCCCAGGGGGCCGGGCAGGATGTAAGCACCCACGATCAGTCAGCAAACCACTGACCACACAAAAAAACCTCCTGTTGTCTTCCCAGCTCAGCTCCGAGCCAGGACGACAGGAGCTCCTAATGCTTTTGCTGTCGGCAAATCTCTCCGTGAACTTTTCATTATTTAATTTAGCAAGCAATGTTTGGTTGATTAAAAAAAAAATAATAAGCAGCAGAGCCGAGTGTAGCAGGTGAAAGATTTGTTTCCCCTGTCTCGCTAAGCCCTCCTGCAACAGATGCGCAGCCACGGAGCCTGCTGAGTACCTTCCTCCTTGTCGATGATTCCCAGCGTGCTGGCATCCCGGATGAACAGATGCCCGTTGCTAAACACACCGAAGGTGCCAGCGTCCACGTGGGTGAAGTAGAAGAAATAGTTGAGGTCATTGGTGCCCATGGAGCGGAGGACGGCGAGGAGCTGGAGGGCCAGGTCGGCGGCCACCTCGGGGGCTGCCCCGTAGAAGTCGCGCAGGGGCCGGGTGCTGGCGCTGACCACCAGCCGCCCGCAGGAGCCCAGGTACCGCGGGAAGGGCCATCCCTCCACGTCGGGGAAGATCTGCCGGGGAAAGCGGAAATGGGGAGATGGCTCCTGCCTTCTGGCCACTGCGCTCTGCCCGTGGACCCACCTCCCTCCCAGAGGACTTTCAAGTGCCCTGGCTGGCTTCAAGCAGCAATGCTGGAATTGTCTTTTGCTTTCTAAAGCAGCCCGGCACCCTTCCTCACCCCAGCCTGCCCCAGCAGCCAGGGACGGCGCTGCTCCATCCTGGAGTAGCTATGCTACTTTTTTTTTCTTTTTTTTTCCTTCTTTTTTTAATTAAGGAAGACGAATCAGATATTTCAAGACCTATTCCATGAGGGATACTAACTGGAAAGTCCAATACAATAATAGATTTCAAATTCATGAAAATTTTAGGTGCAGAAGAGCTAATTTTAGGTGTCTTTATGGATCCTTTGATGGATCCCTCATGAGCACCGCATAGCTGAAATCACGGTGAGGTGGGTTTTCATTAATTTGAAAGAACTGCCTCGCTGTTTTGTAAGAGACTTTGCAGTCTCAGGGACAGAAGTGCTGGGTGTGTGCTACAGTGGGGACACCTGGGCTGGGCTCCCTGCATCACTGCAGCTCGTGCTAGCAAGGCAGTTATCACAGGTAGAAACCAAACTGCATGACTGCTGAGCTGCAAGACTGCTGAGCTGCACCAACACAAAGCTTTCTGCCATTTACTTTATAACTTGTCTGTCTCCCCAGCACCCTTAAACCTAACCGAGGTGGGGGCTATGAACTCATCCAGTTTCACGTTTAAGGTTGCTTCTCCCTTCTCTTGTGAAGGCACTTCAGCACCCACGTAAAATCAAGCCATTTCTCTTCGGCATATTTTTCTCACCTCTGCAAGCTGTATTCCCCTATCTTTACAGTGCTGAGAGCTGCAGCCTCGTGCCCCAGCGAGCTGTGGCCGAGCTGGCTGAATGACCTGCAGGAAAATCCTAGAGCACAAGCACCATTCCCCCTCCCTGGGACTGGGCAGAGCCCTGTGAGCTGCTGAGGGCAGCGGTGGCCTGGGACAGGAGACAGGTACTGCCGCTGCCTCTCTTCTTTGTGGAGTCTTGAAGGGTTGAAAGAAACAGCAGTGAGGACTAAAGGTGGGGCGTTGGTGGGTAAGGGTGAGGATACTCCCTAGGAGATGTGTGTTAGGAAAGAGAAGAGGCACGTGCCAGGTGTGTCAGCGGGGGACCAGGAGAGGTATGTGAGGCCTCCCAGCTCTGTGCCTTCAAACTCAGAGCTCAGTTGTATTTGGGATTCCACCAAACACCTCTGCAAAGCTGCACTTTGCCACAGAGATACTTACCAGTGGCATGCAAATAGAAAAAATACAGCGCTGGCACATGGAGCCTGGAAATCAGTGCTCCTCCAGTCCACGTTCAACCTCAACACTCCATCTTGGTCCTCCCACGCTAAAGCATGCACTTTCTCTTTTATAAACAGGCTGTGATTTTAAGTAATATATTAGCAATGCAAACATAACACTGTGAAGTACCGAGGACGTGTAAAACCCTGGCTTTCACAGTGTGCTAGCGCAATAACCCGTCTGGGTTCTGATTTATTTAAGGGGCTGGGCATCCGTATCTCGCCACAACTTCACAGGCTGATGCAAGGAGCACCGCAGGAGCCTGCCTGGCTTCAGCCATCCAACCCCATAGAAGAAACACTCTTTATGAAGGCTAGGAAGGTTGCCAAAGGCCAGGCCTGGGGCTCCTCTGCAGTTGAGGGCTGGCGTGCATCTTGTGCGAGGGTTTGCTTGCAAGGGGCTGTGGGGTGGCATTTCCAGCTGGGGCAAGGGAGTATGTACCTGTAACAAGATGGGGTGTGAATTCACTGACAGCGTGTACAGCAGGCGCAGTTTGTCCCGGTCAGTGAGGTGATCCATATAGATGCTGCCAGCGTCTGGCACCTCAGCATAGCGCCGCACAATCCTGTCCAGGAGACGCTGTGACGGGCAGCGCAGCATTGGGCTAGACAGGCCCTGGAGAGAGGGGAAAACACAACAAAGTTGTTTATTTTCCAGCCTGAGATGTCGTAATGTGCTTGGCCCACACTGGGGGTACGGGCACCTCTGCCCCCTGCAGCACAGCTGCAGATGGGTACAGGCACACGGGGGGAACTCTACAGCAAATCCCTCCTAGGAAAGAAACCTGTGCCATCCAAAAATGCCTGTTCGCAACTCAGGTTCCCAAAATGGCACCCAGTCTTCGTGGCATAGGTGTGGATGCTGCAGACCTCATTTCCCTACGGCTGAGCGGCACCGTGTTACTCTGTGCCGGCAGGCATCGTCTCTCTGCCCGGGCTTCCAGCCCTGGCAGCCTGGCTCGCTGGTGGAGGCCTCCCCATCGTTAAGCTGGTGAGTCACTTCCCTCGTTAAATAATGTCTTCGGATTGCTTCGCTATTTGCTTAGCCTGTGAGCGGCTTTCTTGGAAATGCTATTTGCTAAGGTCAGTAAATATGCCTTAAAAGTGTAAATAAACACTGAATGTGGATACAAGCACAGGATATATTCTGTCTCTGATCAATCTGCACATTAACTAGCAAAACCAAATTTTAATAGCCCGTACACATTTTTTGTAAATACCGGCAACAAATAAAGAAATGTTGGGCTAACGGAGTCAATCATCACTGTATTTCACCTTTCAGATTTGGAGGTTTGGCTTGTAAAATTGCAACAAGCAATCTATGGCTGGGATAAATGATGTAGAAATTTATACATTTGTAGTCCAAAAAAGACCTTTCTTTTGAAGTCAGTGACCCTTAATAGCCAAAGAGAATGGATGTACGGAGAGTTGCCCATAGCGGTGCAGAAACACTGCCCTGCCATGTCTCTGCTGGGGAAGGGAATCAGGTTTTTGATAAGTCTTTTTCTTCCAAATGGTCTGAGTAGCCAAATTTACTCTTTTGGGTTTTCTTTCTAATTCAATGGCTGGGAGATGTGCTTCAGAGGAAAAGGCACTGGAGCTCACATTGCTCCCTGCCATTCTTCACGCTGAGAGCAAAGATTTGACTCAGGATCTCCTCAAGTCATTTGGTAACTCTGAGGTAGGTCTCTCTCAACCCTTCCTGTGCGAGCTGTTCATTTGGCATAAAACACTTAATTACCCAGCCATGATGAAGAAATGAAGAAATGAGGAAAGGAAGAGTGTGCTGCTCTTGCAGTTGGAGGTGGAAAGGGGGAATTGGACCTTGCACGTGCCTTCCTCTGCCTCCCTGCCAGCCTCAGTGAGGTCCCAACCGCTCCCTCCTTGGCCATCATTTGCATGAAACAAGCCCTGAGTGCCCTGAATGGTGTTGTTTCACCATTTTTTTCCCAAGAGAATAAAACATTTGTCAAAAATAATTCTCCCCGGTTCTAGTTACAAGTCTTCATACACTCATGTCTTCTGGTGCAGCCTTATCAAGGAAATGTTTTTTCAACTAATTATCTAAAATCATAGAAGGAGGGGGGAAGGGATGGCTATGGGTTTCTGTCTCGCAGCACTTGCAGGCACATTGTGGCTGACTCTGTCACTTTCCCTTTGGAGGAGAAGTGAGAAAAACTGAGCAGAACAGAGCTGCGTTAAAGAAGAGATAAACTGTGGAGAAAGTCTCTTACAGCTCGGCGTGTATGCAAATATTTGCAGCCAAAGTTAGAAAGCCTTGCTGCCTCCAGGAGTTTGCAACGCAAAAGCTGAGACCCTTAAGAGTATACAGTAGGAACAAAAATCACGGTGGCAGAGAATGCACGAAAGTTGTAATTAGGATTTTTTCCACGGTCAGAGCTCATCCTATTAGCACAGACATGGACATGTGCTGCACGTGGTGGTCATGGCTGCTCGTTTCCCGAGGAACCGTTGCAGGCACACCAGGGGCGGTGCTGAAGCAGAGGAGCAGGGCTGAGTGCTGACACGTTTATATCAACCATCAGTGCAGTTTCCTGTGATTTAATGAGGCCTCGATCTACCAAAGCTGAGCAGTGGGGTCAGAGCTATTCAAATGCATAAACTTCAGCACCTGCTCAAGTGTTTCAGCAGAGCGGGGCCTCCCCTTCCAGGTGAACGATGGAAACATCCCTACAGCAGAAAAGGAGCTGAAGTTGTACAACAAAGAAATGTCGACGGAAGAAAAATCTGATGAACAAGTACTTGGAACACTGGAGATACTGATTTATGGGAGAATTTCTGAAGTCCTTTGCAGTGTGACTTGAAGGCAGCCTGATGTCTTGTTTGTGATTGATATGGAAATCTTCTTATTTACCTTGATTAAATTGCCACATTTTTATATCTGATAATGAGTACTTCCTGCAATAGCTACCTACACTCAACTGTGACTTCTTTTTACTTACTGTCCAGTATGTGATGTGTTTTAAACACCTGTGCATGCATATGTGTGCATATCTAGTGCAGAAGCGCCCAGATTTCACTCCAATGTAAAGACAACCTCTGGAGAACAACTTTTCCTCACTCCACTTTCTCTTCAGCCAGGCTGAGGAGGGATGGCACAGCTCAGGAGCACCGCCGCCTCCTGCCCCACATGCCACTGCCTGGGTGCAGCTTCACCAACGACCAAGTTTGGGGTGAGATCCAGGAGGAAACATTCGGATGTAGGTGTCAAAGCACCTGCAGCTCCTGGCTGTTTGAATCCAAGGGTTTTGTTCACCCCTAAAAGAGAGAAACTGAGGACACCCTGTGAAGCTACGGGGCTCGTCCCCACTGCAGGCACTGCTGCTATCATCCCCCTCCAGCAGGGGATTGGATGCGGTTGGTGCCAGCAGGTTTACTGATGCATGTCCTGATGGTGAGGTGCAGGGTCAAAGAGGCAGCAGGTCTGGGAGGTGGCTCTGGGACCCTGCTAATGCCCGCACTTCCCTCAGATGGACTGGCTGCCGGGTCAGTGAGCTGCTGCCCATATGCTGTGAGCAAAGTGATGCCTACTGGCCACATAACCACGGTGCCAGCACATCCACCGAGGGCTGGCAGAGGTGGGGGTCAATAGTTTCAAACATCCTAGAGAGAGAGGCTGAAAATGGCTGGATTTTCACCTTGGTACTGCTTTCGTCTGTCTGCCTCCAGCATTTTCCAGGCTGTGCTTTGTAGGCAGGGCTGTAAATTTGCCCTGTGGGTGATCTGTGCTGAAACTAACTCGCTTTTTTTGTTGTTCTTCCCCTCGAACAGGAAAAGCATGAGGTAGGGTTTGAGGTGATGGGCTCCTGGGCGAAGCAGTGGGTGGCTGTGGCTACCGCGCAGGCTGAGCCCCAGCGAAATCCTGCTCATCTCTGAGGCGGGTTGAATTTTAACACTGAAGACTTTGCTGCGTCCAATAAAGATTTTCATTGTGGCGGGTGAAATAATCTCTGTGGCAGGCAGCTCAGCTGATAGTTGGGTCAGGCAGGGCAGGCAGTGTGAAGCGAAAAAACATTACTTCATGGTCTGTCATTTTGATTCAAGCGCGTTACAGTTTGTCGTAATTTTCTGCTCTATAAGACAAAATTACCCGAGCCCATTAGCTTCTCTTGGTACTGCGGAACTGTGGGGATGGAAGTACAGACATGGCTGGGTGACTGTGCGTTTGTGAAACAGGGTGGGCATCGTGTTGAGCACCAACGGTGGTGTGCTGTTAACACCTCCAAAAAGATGTGGGGGAAATAAAGGCCAGTGCTCCAGGTGACATATGGTACCCCCAAGAAACCCTTCTCCCATGGCTCATGGTGGGTTACCAACATGCATCTGCCCAGCAAACGCTGCAGAGGGGCAGCAGAGCTGGGCTGGGGTGCAGGCAGAGGAGCCCCTGCGACTTTTGTCTCTGAGGAAGGCGGGTGGGGTGGGCAGAGAGGAAGGGTATTCTTGGCTCTGTGGGGATGGACGGCTTGGGGGGGGTCACCCTGTAGCCTGTGGTGGCCCACACAGCAGGGCTGGGGGCCTCACATACAAACTCACGCATGCTGTATGACTGAAATATTGTTGCCACAGGCTGTTTTTCAATTCAGACCACTGTGAGACCAGCAGTCATTTTGCAGAGCGCATGCCCGATCTTAAATAGCGATTGCTGCCAAAATTTAGAGTGGGGGGGAGTTAGTACCCAGGGCCTCTGTATTGCTATACTCCTCTGTATATTCAAGCTTATACGCTGCTAGAAGAGATTTATATCCCAGTTTAGGTTTCCCTGCTTGATTTACAGAACCAAAGAAAACATGAGCGACACAATCCTGAGGCAGGCGTGCAAAGGTCTGGGCCTCCCTGCAGCCTCCTGTGTCCTCACCAGCTAAAAAACTGCAGGGTTTGCTGAAATGTCCCAGTGTGTTTGTCCCTGGGTGCGTCCCCCGCGGCTGGCCCTCAGAGCTGGCTTCAGAGGTGCCCTGGAGCTGGGGTCAGCTCAGCTTCCCACTGCTGCATGGGGAAATTCAAGCGCCTGGGAGAAACTGGATAGGTGTGAGGCCAGGGCGCCCCAGCCAGAGGCTCCGCATGGTGCTGCTTGTGCATGTGTGTGTGCGCGTGTGTATGTGTGTGTGTGCCCGTGTATGCGTGTGTGCATGCATATGTGTGTGCATGTGTGTGTGTGACCCAGCCAGCTTAGCCAGGGATTCAATTTCAGAGAGGACGGTGTAGGGAAAGCTGTATAACACATCAGGAGCCTTTTAAGGAGAAGGATTTGGGCTCAGCTAATGCCTTAACTTTGCAGCAGATCTGAGACACTGCAGAGCTACATTTCCCCAGTTACTTTTGCACTCAGCTCAGCAAATTTAAGTTCTCTACTTCTTCTGTTTCACATAGCACTGCTGTGGGGGGGCACCGTGGTTCTGCACGAACCCCTTGGACACTCCAGCAATTACAGGGGGCCTGGCACCCTGCCTTGCCCTCCCACAGCCCCCTGCAATGCTGCCTTGGGGGACAAGCGATGGCTAGTGGGTGCCTGGGAAGCTGCTGCCAGCCACCCTGGGAGGAGGTGTCCCTACCCACAGCCCACCAGCTCAGGTGAGGGATGCTCTGTGTGGAAGTGATGCTTATTTACCCCCTCTCCCTAGCCCCTCTCCTGAGGTTACTAGACAAAGTACAGCGCAGTTTTGCTCCAAAGAATTTTTCCCTGTCTGGCACATGTCATCCTGCTCCTCAACCCGTGGGAGGGTGCTGGCTTCAGGGTGACGTGCCATGGGGGGCTGTCTGTGACTAGAGTGAGTCCTTCTCGGATCAGCTCAGGCACCAGCCCCAGCTCTGTTCCTGCTGCTGCTGCTGCAGCATGGGGTGTCCCGCTCTTCCTCCTCAGGTGTGCGGCTTCATAGGGTAACAGAAGCGGAAAAACTAAAGCAGCATATCTTTAACACTCAGCAAAGCTGAACGGATGTGGCAGCGTGCAGGCAAGAGGAAGCAGTTGCCTTGAAAGAAAAAAAAGTCATCCCTTTTTCACAGCCACTTCTCTCTTGGAAGGGGGGAGAAGTACTGGAATAATCTTTCTTTGCCTCTCAGGGTCTTGTTTAGAGTATGTCCAGCCTCTACTCTGGCCCTTGCCCCTTGCCAGTGGATATGGCAATGCTTTGTTGCTGTTTGGGTGGTGTGGGAGGATGTGAGTGTGTTTGGGGAGGGCACTTTTGCTCTCAGGCGCAAGCCAGCTGCTGCAAGACCCACTGGTGTGCCAGGTGACAGTCCCTGGCTGCCCGTGGCACCCCTCGGCATGGGCAGCGCTCAGTCACCAGCTCTCTCTGGAGCCTGCCTGCTCTGCCCCTCCGGCCCGACCTGCATGTCTGTCTCCCCACACCATGGCCGCCTGTCTGCCTGGTGGCAGCAACCCCCCGTGCGCCTGTCCTGGCTTTGCCTGTGACACCCCAGGACTGCGATAGAAAGGGCAGAGCACTTCTTCGTGCCTGAGATCACTTGCTATAGACAGCAGGGGGATGAGGAGTCAAGCCTCCGACCGCCCCTGCCGCTCACCCTGCCGGCCACAAGCAGAGGGGCCCAAGTTGAGTTGCCCCAGTTCCCGGCCCAGAGCAAAATCACTTGTCAACACACGGGCTGCCCGTTTGGGTATGATTTTGTGACCAAAAAAAACCCCCAAAAATAACCACTGAGACATGATGGAATACTGGAAAAAAGCCCATCAGAAATATCCCTATGGCTTTCCACAGGCCTTCAGCCCCAGCCTGCATGAGGAGCTGGGAACCCGTGCTTGCCTTTTGGGGGCCGAGCCCCAGCCCCGGCCAGGCTGCACCATGGCGTTGCCTATGGCTGTTGGCCCCGGGCCTCTGGCGCTCTGTTTCCCACTGGGGCCTCATTTTGCCTCTTCCTCATGGTGAGTGGACTTGGATGGGAGGAGGACGGGGCTGCCCCCTCTCCACCAGCCAGGGCAGGAGGGACAGACCCAGCCATTGCCCAAACTTGCCCTCCACCCGGCAAGTCACAACCATGTCTCCTTCCTTTTACCCCCTCCGCCCCAAACCACATAGCACCCCCGCCTTGGGGCTCCCTCTCCCCGCTTCCCCCCAGCCATTGTGGGGCACAGGGGGGAGTGCTGTGGGGCACGGACCTGGACCAGGTCGGGGGTGAGGCGCTTGGCCCGCAGCCACTTCTGGAAGCGGTGCGTGCGGCGCAGGGCGCGCTCCAGGCTGCAGGTCTTCGTCTTCAGCAGGGAGGTGCAGATGCGCTTGTCAGCCCGGTCGTGCTGGTACTTGGAGGTCAGCCGGGTGATGTCGACCAGCCGCCAGCTCTTGGCATCGTCGGTGTAGTTGCCCGAGTAGCTGAGCAGGTAGCTGGGGGGCAGCTTTAAACGAGAAGAAAGCCAGGTGTCAAACCTGCCAAACCAAAACGAGAGCCCCACGGAGAGCGGGTTAACAAGCCACACGGACAGACACGCAAGCGCCGGCCCCCACCGCGGTCGCTTGGTCGCACGCCGGCCCCGGGGGTCTTTCTGCCATTGCCCCGAGCACCGGGGTGAGGAGAGATGGCCGAAGCTGTCAGCCAGGGAAACATGCTTTGGAAAAAAATGTCTGTCTTTGCTTCCCACTTAAACCACCCCTTGTCTGAACAGTGCCATGGGACCGGGGGGAGAAACGCCCAAATGGGGTCTTTTGGGCCCCCTAGAGAGAGGCAAGGAAGGGAGAGGGCTGCAGGGTTTTGGTTCATGGGGAATCCCTGGTGTTACTAAATTTCCTTAACCTTAGAGAAAGGGGCCCAAAAGAGGAGTATTTGACACTTCAAGGGACCCTACAGAACAAAACCTCCTAACAATAAATGTATTTGGGAATATCAAAATGACCTTTTTTGGGTTTTTTTTTTCAGGTGGTGACTTTACTCGGTAGTGGGGTTGACAGGTCTCCCCCTACATGGCTGGCTGTGTTTTAGCAGCCGGTATGAGTGACCTCCCCAGGCAATAGCAGAGTTTGGGGTGCAATGGGGGAGACAGAGGGACACGTGTCCAGGGTGTGTGCCACTGTAGCCATGGAGATCTTGCACTAATTTGCTCCCCCTACACAAGCACAGGAGGGGAGCATATGGGCCGGGTAATTAGGCTGTGACGATTTTTTTTTGTTTCAGCAGCCCCCTCAGCCCTGCCCACACACGCGTTGCACATGCAGGAGCTGAGGAGCACGGTGCCTGTTTTCTAAGTATGTCTGTAACCTGCTCTTGGAAAGAGGCTGAACTCTGACCTTTGGTTTGGCCAATGCCATGCATTCGCTGCCTCTTAAACCTCCTGCCCTTACCTCCTTGCCCAAGTGCGTAAGAAAGTACGTCCTAATTTAATCTCACCATAAATTAAAGCTGATAGCTCAGAAGTGAAACAGGAGAAGCAAGATGTTTCCTGCAGGATCAGCTAGCTGGAGTTAGATGAAAAGAAATTAACAAATCTGAAAGCTGAAGCTGATCTAGTATGAGAAGCTAATCTTGTACCAGGAATAGTGTGGCCAGCAGGACTAGGGAAGTGATCGTCCCCATGTACTCGGCACTTGTGACTCCCCATCTCGAATACTGTGTTCACTTTTGGACCCCTCACTACAAGAAAGACATGGAGGTGCTGGAGAGTGTCCAGAGAAAGGCAATGAAGCAGGTGAGGGGTCTGGAGCACAAGTCTTATGAGGAGTGGCTGAGGGAACTGGAGAAAAGGATGCTCAGGGGAGCCTTATCCCTCTCTACAACTACCTGAAAGGATGTTGTAGTGAGGTGGGGGTCAGTCTCTTCTCCCAAGTAACAAGTGATAGGACAAGAGGAAATGGCCTCAAGTTGCGCCAGGGGAGATTTAGATTGGATATTAGAAAAAATTTCTTCACTGAAGGAGTTATCAAACATTGGAACAGGCTGCCCAGGGAAGTGGTTGAGTCACCATCCCTGGAGGTATTTAAAAGACATGTAGATGTGGTGCTTAGAGACATGGTTTAGTGGTGGACTTGGCAGTGCTAGGGTAATGGTTGGACTTGATCTTGAAGATCTTTTCCAACCTAAACAATTCTATGATTCTATGATTCTGTGATCTTTCTGTTCAACTTCCAGTTGGGAAATTGGCACAGAGAAATTTTAGGGTGGCTAATTTTCACTGATTTCAGGCAAATAACTTCGGCCATCAAAGCTTGGCGACACTAGCTGCCCTCTGTGATCAGAGACCGACCAGCCTCCTCCCCACAACCCCTCTTGAAGGCAACGCCTTGCTTCCCTTCCCCACCATAGACCCTGTGCAGCTCAGCTCCTGGGCAAGCATGGGTGCCCAGGAGGGGAAAGCCTGTGTCCCTGAAATGCTGGTCATTGCCCTGCTTTGGCTTTTGGCTCTAGCCACATGCCTCCTTCAAAAGATTTGCAGTGGAGATGCAGGTTGACCAGAAGTGGAGGAGCCCAGCCCCTTGCGTGAACAGGTTGGGGAGTTCAGGCATTTCAGTCATTTGGGCATTTTGCCCAATATGAAATTGAAGCTTCCCTACGATTAGGGCATCTGACATGAAAATAAATGCCTTCTTTTGAGGTGGTTTTTTTTGTTTTTTTTTTTGGTCTGGTTTTGAGCTAGGGCCAAAGAGCAGAGAATAGTTGCTATGCCTCACTGTGATTTGTTGTGCATCATGACCCCTCCCAGTGCCTAATCTGCAAAGCAGGCACAGTGTGCCAGGCACGTACAGGGAAGAGATGGCTATGGGCTGGGTTTCTCTTGCTTTCTTTTTTTTTTGTAAGTTAAGCACAAATGTGCCTTGTGATTTGGCTCAAGCATGTGTGTTCAGGGGAGCTCACGTCAGGCAGATACCAGGAAAGCGCCGCCTTCCTCATGCAAGCAGTGCATGGATGTGTGAAATCCAGGGCTGAGCACTAATTTGAGTGCGGATGGAGCGATTTCCTCCACAGAGCTCCCGGGGGAGAGCCACACGGGACTGGGAACCCGCCACAGGCCGCAGCAATTCTGTATTTGGCATCATTTCTGGGCAGCGCAGCACTGGCCTGGCACACTTTCTAGATACTTTCAGGATTCATCATCAAGTAGTACTGCAACAATAATTCACTCTCATATGAAGCCTTTTAACTAAGGGCCTGAATGTGCTCTAATTAAGACTTTCAGTAAGATCTGTGTGAACAACTGAGTCACAGATTACAGATTTTAGATCAACCCAGAACTAAACGTTGAAGAAAATCAAACTTGTTTTTCTTTTTTCCTGGATGAAATGAAGTATTTTGTTTCAGACAAAATAATTTTGCTTGCATTTGGAGTTCTACATTTTTTAAAAAATTAAGTAAGTCTTAAAACCAAAAATCAAGAAATGCCACATAAAACCCAATCAAATTGAAGCATTCCAGCTTTTTCAGACTTCCTTCCTATTATTTTGAGCCAAAGCTCATCACCAGTGTTGGCAAAAGTCTGCAAATAGTTTTGGTCAGCTCAGTTTCTTGGTGTTTTGAAAAATCTAATATTTTACGAAAACTTTTGCTGTGCTCTGCTCTCAGGACAGTTGGTAGTCAGGCTTTGGTATCCTCATTTACAGATGGATAAAGTTGGGCAAAGATAAGGGAAGTAAAGAACATTAGAGCACAAGATGAGTCACAAGCCGTTCTGGGAACAAAATCCACATCTTCTTACTCGTTAGTTGAGTGTGAATGCATGTCACAGCTCCCGGAAATGATGGAGAATTAATGAAGCATGTTCTAATGAGGATTAACACAGAGAAGAGCCAAGTGCCATCCACCTTTGTGAACATGTGAAAAGGTACACGGGGGTGGATCAAAGAGCATAAGTGCCACTGAAATTTCCCCAGTTTAAGCTTTCGCTTGCCAAAAAATCCCAGCTGTTCAAGAAATCAAGTGGGAGAACAAGTTTAACCCCTGCAAAGAAAAGCCTGAAGCTGACTGACTGCTGAGGAGAACATTTTTAAAACCTATCCTTTCCAAAAGCTCTCAGAGCAGAACTGTATGTTATCCCTTGTTTGTGTGCTGCACTACCTGGGGGAAGCCGATTGCAGGCTCACAAGAGAGGAATAAGAAGTCTCTGGTTTAGGAAACCCCTGTGCCTTCCTGAGGCAGAAACATCGTGCTCCCACACGTTTGCAGGTCTGCCCTCCCAGACCCCGCTCGGACCCTCTGCACACCCGCACCCCTTTCCTGCTGTCCCCTGAAAGGAAAGCCAGCATGGGGGCCCCCTGTTTTAGCTCATGTAGCACCTCTTTCACGCACCCCGGTGCAGCATGCAGCTGGCCACCGGCCAGCCAGAGGCATTTGCCCACTGCAGAAGGCTACTGCTATTTTCGGCAGGGCTGAAGGAAGCTGCACAGCCCCAGCTTCCCCAGTGGCTGAGTGGGAGTAACCGAAACGGTGCACCTGCGACAAGCTGCATGCGCGGAAGCTGCTTTCTACCCAGCGGCGGGTCCCTAAAACCCCTGCACAGGTGAGTGGCAAAGGGGCTGCAGCAGGCTGGGGCATGGGGCAGGAGGCAGCTCCCGTGCCACCCTGCTGCGGAGAATAAAATGTAGGGCAGCCTGTACCCCAAATGCACCCCCAGCCCCTGCAGACCCACACCAGCCCGTGCCAGCCATCTGAACACAACTGATTGCAAATCCATCCCACTTTTTGGGACAGGAGCCCAGGCTGGACTGGGAGAAATTCAGCACTGCTGGCCTGGACCTTCTTAGTGCCTCTGCACCCTACTTACTGCACACCCTGGCGTCACCCTCGGCACGAGTCGCAGGAGACAGAAAGCCAAGAGAGCAAAGCGCCAAGGACTGGGACCACCGGTGTGCCACGGCGAGGGGTGACCTGGCCTAGCACAGCCACAAGCTGCCTTTTTCCAACAGCAGTAAGGGAAGGATGGATCTTCGGTATTACAAGTCCATCCCAGACAAACCATTACGGTTTTACTATGCTACATTTTATAGCATAGTTTAAGATAAAAATGGTGATTTGTCCAATATTATACTACTTACATTATAGCATTAAAAATACAACTTAACTGTAATAATTTCTTCTCCCCCAGGCTTTTATATCTATAAAAGAAAGTGCATATGGCTCTATAAATCATATCAGACCCAATAAACCCTTTCTCTGACAAGCACTGCCTTTAACTTTCTCCTCAAATACTCTGGCAACATTTTCCCTGTTGTTGTCGGATACGCTCTGCTTTTGAGCCTACAACTGATTGGATCAATCCGACGACCACTTGGGCAGCATATGTCTCATCCACTTCGAGGCAGATACAATTTCTGCCTCTGTCTTCAAGTTCTCACAGAAACCTCCCAAAAGCATACTAATAATTTAGCCCCGTCTATTTTCGAGCGTGCAGGTAACCTGATGTGCAAAAGTCCTCATGCCTCAGGCAGGTTTAGATCACTTTTGATCTTGGTTAATATGCACGTGAAATTCTGCACATTTGTGTTGTTGCACCTGGTACAAAATTATATAGCGTGTTTATATGTTTGTAGTTAACATAGTCTGTTGGAAGCATACAAAGCTAAACCCCCTCTGCCTTTACTCGGTTGCTCATAATAAAATACTTCCAGTACATCTAAACAAGCTGATTTCTTCCTTCCCTCTTCCCTTCCCCCATCGCTGCCTTGAATTGTTTTGTAGCCACTCTCTATGCAGAAAGTTGTGCCTTTTACTCCTGCTTTCAAATTATAACTCAGGGCTGAAGTCTGATCATGTTTGTGTGGCTTTAAAAGAAAGCAGAGACAAAGCAGCAGCTTATAGACATTAATTAAAATACTAGGCGCT
The DNA here is from genome assembly GCA_008711295.1 of Anarhynchus alexandrinus. Taxonomy (NCBI): domain Eukaryota; kingdom Metazoa; phylum Chordata; class Aves; order Charadriiformes; family Charadriidae; genus Anarhynchus; species Anarhynchus alexandrinus. The sequence continues at coordinate 1,102,643 of VUYV01000235.1, read as the reverse complement.
GTAATGGCAACCAGGTGCTAAGTTACTCTTTGCATTGCTGTTCATTAAAGTACCTGGAAATACTAACAGGCAACTTTCAAGTTACTATGCAGAATACTTTAAAATTTACTGTGCTGAGTTTCTGACCTTATTTCTTCCTTAAAGAATTTCTTGCAAATGGATGTCCCAATGCAGGCGTTGCATTTATCAAGTCCCAGGAAAGTCCGGCCAAAACTGTAGCTGGGTTTGATGTGGGGTGCAGACGGAGAAGCTGTTGCTGCTGTGGAAGGGTTACAGCTCAGAGCCAAAACCAGGAGCAGCATCAACGAATCTGCAACTCTGGAGCAAAGGCAACATATCCAGCGCCCCATCTACAGTAGCGGAGAGCTCTGCCTTTTGCAAGTTACCCCTCTCTACACTTTCAGTCTCTTTTTGATGACCTCAGCCTTCAGCAGTGAACCCCGAAACACGGCAAGACACGCTGGGCGCGGGAGACCCTGCAGCAGTCCCCATCCTGCCAGCTGGTCACTGGCTGTATTGGCTTGAGGTTTGGGTGGGAAAGATATGATGTAGGGTGGGGAGAAGGAAATACATGGAGGATGCAGATAACTTGGGTTGCCATGGTTACCTTTCCTTTACTTGGTGCAGCTGCTTCGGCCCCTGTTGACCCTCCCATCAGCCGACTTGGAAAACAACATGAAGAAGTGCTCATCTGCACTTTGTGCAGACAAATGAAGGATATCCTGTCGCTGGAGCAAAGGGCACGTGCGGGACACTTGGCAAAAACTGATTTGGAAGGAATAATAGTGTGGCAGAAACCCACATTTTACCAGAAGCCAGACCCTTAGCGTTGCTTTATTCCTGGCGACTTGTGACGGTGCTTTGCTTGACTTCTCGGATGCGTTCTTGGCTCAGTTTCCCCTTCTCACAGCAGTGCTGAAAAGACTGTCAGGTGGAATCATCGCTGTTTTGTTCCTTGAAAACAGCGTCATTTAAAAGCAAGTGCACCGCAGTGTTTCATGCCGTGGAAAGTGGGATAGCATGAAGCTTTCCAAAACACCCAGCTGACGTAACAGCTCAGCCTCTAAGCTGCTCTTAAAAAATGGGGCTTTTCAGCAAGGCTTGCGTGCTTTTGAATACCTTTTCCTGATGGTCCTGGCACTGGAGAGAAACTAGAGAAAGGGACAGGGGCTAACGTGGGAGTTTGCCAGAAGTTTTGAATGTGCTTAGAAACTACTTCAATCCCACCCAAAAGCTGTTCACATTAGGCCGAAGACTTGAAAGTTACGGAAACTACTGGTTACCCGTCCTGGCCCGGATGCCGGGCGCAGGACTACGCCTCTCCTGGGCCCGGAGTGGCTGGAGTGCAGGCATGGCCCTGGCAGGCTGCTGCAGGAAACTGCTCAAGGCCGGGAAAGCAGACCTTGAAGGGGAATCCCTTGTTGTACCCTGGCCCCAGACAGTACAGCACGTAGCGTGCTGCTGCGGTGTCACCAGGCTTTGCTCCTCTCCCATCCCCAGCTGTCATGTTTTGATTGATGCGAGAGGTTCTCCTGGGCTGTATCTCACCACGGGAGCAGTGAGGAGCAGGCTGAGGCTTTTGAGACTCCTTGTCCCCCCGGCTGGACCGCTCACACCATGTGGGCAGCCCATTTCCTAGCACATTTTTTGAAGGAAAAAAAGGTGCATTGTATCCATCCTTTATTATCCCCTCCAGCATTTAACTGCAGCCTGATGGGACTAAGGGACACGAGAGCTGCAGGGGTGCACGCTGGGGTCCGCAATCACCCCTCGTTTTCCAGGGGGGCTGCCGGAGGAGGGTGATCCTAACAGCGCAAGGCAGCTCTTTCAAGCACAGACGCTCATTAGTTGTGGCACTTGGGAGATGTGGGGTCTCTCCTCGACTCCATACCCTTGTGAGAGGTTGCTTCATCTCCCGGTGTGTCCCTGCGCGCAAAATGGAGATAGTGACATTTAGGGTTTGTCTACAGGGTGCAGCACAGACAGAGGAGGATAACGAGCCCTGCTGAGAGGGAAGGGGGATGTAATGAACCCTGCCAGCACTGCAAATGAGAGGGGCTGGGCGGTGCTGGTGTGCCAATGAGTGCACTCACCACACAGCTCTGCATCGTGCCATGTTCACAGCTGGCCTTACACTCCAGTATAAAGCTCTTTGACATATAATGGTGGAAAGGGCCGTACCAGAGCTAAACACCAGTATTAATCGCTTCCCACATCCAGAAGTTCATCCCTGTCATTTCCTATTGCCGGTAAGGTGCTCCTTCCCCCTCTGCCGAAATCAGCCCTTCCCACTGTTTCCTGCCAGTAGCTCTGCAACACTATCCGTGTTCACATTGCTCCCTGCCCAGCTATTCCCTGGATGGTACCAAAATTAAATGCCAGCAATCTGTCTTTATCTTCATTACATAATATATAAAACACATATCCTTCAGTTTCTTTAATATTTTAGTTGCCTGCCTTCGGTCTTCAATTTTCCTTTGTAATGTTAAGAGCAGAGACCCAGGCTCGCATCTCTCGGCGCCTCAGCCTGCACTGCCCCATGGCGACCCACGGGAAGGGGAGGGCTTCAGCCTCTGGGGCTGGTAACCAGACCTTTCCCACTGCAAACCCCGTGCTCTGGCACAAAAACCCCACTACACGGATAGCAGGGTTTCTGTTCTGTTAATGATGCCTTGATGGCTGTGTTGTCCTTGCGCTTTTGCGTAGTTTAGGCACAGGTAAAGGAATGTTTATCCTTCCCTAGGAACAGCATGTGTAATTGTGTTTTCTTACAGCATATTACACCTGCATCCCCTTGAAGCAACTTTTTATTCAAAGAGTGGGAACTGCTCCATCATACCCACCTCCAGCTTGCTGCTGGCATTTGCTCTTGCCCCCAGGGTCTGAGCTCCCTTGTTCCCTCAAGCATTTTTGCTCAGGCTGGGCTGTGCTGAGCACAGACGATGTGTGTAGGAAACACTCAGTCCTGTTCATGGCACTGAAAACAAAGCTTAAAAAATGAGTACACATACCTCTGAGCTAGCCTGAAATGGCACCTGGGAAACTGCGGATTGATGTATGTTGTGAGAGGGGCTGTGCTTCTGAGAGCAACCTCTCTTCTAAGGAGGTGGTTCAGCTGGTAATGTCAATACTGTGTTTGTTTTCCTTTCCTTCTGGTAATACAACAGGCAGGTACTGTGGTCAGATGGCGAACGGCCAGGTCTGCAGTAGCCTTGTAGGTCCTCTGCCCATGTCAGGTGGAAGTAGCAGCTCAGATTTTCAGGACACTGGTCACAGTGGTGTCTGATGGAACTAGCTGCTGATGGGTTGGCCTAACGACCCGATGGGACCTTCACAAACCTTGTAACAAGTCACTTCTATGCAACACTAGTAACCACATGAGAACATGGAGCCAGTGGCCCTAATGGAACAGCCTAGTTAGTTTTATAGAAGCTATAATTTCTAAAAATATCTAATATGGACCAAAATGACCTATCAAAGTCAGACCAAGCACAGAAAAGCTTTTGAAGTGGTTTCTACCAACAGAGGTAAAAGGATTTATTTAGCCTCTGTGCCCTGATCTCTCCTTTCTCCATACACTGTGAAGGGTGTAGAAACCCACCCAGCAGCATAGCCCCACTCCTGGCCCCAACCCTGCGGGCAGTGGATCTTCCTGGTCCCCAAAATGCCCAGTTTCTGCAGACCCCGATAGCTTGGGTTTGAAGGGGTATGGCTGTAGTCTCTGACTGCTCATCAAGGCAGGAGAGGCCCCGCCCTTCCTTGCTGCTGGCTCTGGAGGAGATGAGGGGAGGGCAAGCTGATTTTCCCAAGGGATGAAATACACCTTTTATTTAATCCACTCAATCTATTGGGTGGGTAGTCTCCACTTAATCCACTCATACAATCCCATTTTTCCCCACTGCCTCTTTCCAGCCCAGTCCCTTGCCCGCCTCTGCCTGAGCAATGCTGGCTGCCCCCAGAGTGGGTTTCATGCTGGTGGAGCCTCTCAGCCACCCTCTCCCCATCTCATCGGTGCTGCTGGCTGGCTCACCCCATGCCAAACGTGATGCCAGCTCTGTGCTCTGGATCTAATTGGCCCACTGGAAGATGGCTTTGCAGAGCTGGAGACCTTTTTAATTAATTAGTTAATTAATTAATTCTGGGTAATCACCATTAAATGCTTCAGAACAGACCAGATGCAGAGGAGCAGAAGGTGCAGCACTGCTGCTCCTCAGCCGACATTACCACCAGAGTCCTTGCTGCCACTGACCTGCACCTCCTCATAGGGACCTTGCTGCTTGGGAGCCCAAAGTGGCGGGTTTTGGGTGTCACATCACCTCATTTTCCTCTTCAGCCCAGGTTCACTGCTGCAAAAGAGCCCTCTCAGCAAGTACAGGGTTGCTGAGCAACAGAGTATTGCCTGATGGGTTGCAGGAAGGCTGCATCTCACTGCCACGCACAGAGAAGAAACAAAACACAGGAAAAATCAAACTTTTGCTGGAAGAGGAGAGGCTACTGCTCTTCCTGAGGTCCTCGGTGGGCCCTGCCAGGGTGTTGCTGCCTGCGGGGCCTGGATAAGACCTTGGCTGCTGCACAGAGTGGCTTCGCAGGACAGGGTGGAAGTCAGCTCAGGGTGTGGTGCAATGTGATTATTCTTAATAGTATTTTTCATTAATCACATCCAAGATAAGCATTAAACTATTGCCAAGAAACCAGTACAGACTTGATATCGAGCTGCTTATCACTTCAATCCCAGTTCAGGCTGGATGCGTGGATTAATAGCTAGGGCGGCTTGACACATTTTCAATTCTTTCAAAACAAAAAATGTGTCTTTTTGAATGCTACAAAACTCATAACATTCAGGAGGATGTGTTCACTTCCTTTTTCTGCGTTTTCCTCCTGATTGCATGATTATGAAAGAAACATCTGTTTTGAAGTGATCTGCAACAGAAAATTTTTGTTCCAGTTGGATTTGTAATGGACAACTTCTGTTATACACTCTTGTTCTCCCCATCCCATTTCTTTCTCTTTTTTTCTCCTGCTGAACGATGAAAGAGAAAGGGAGAGGAGGAGAAACAAGCAAGCAAGCAAAACCCACTGCCCAGACTACAAATACAGACAAAAAGGGGCCACTGAGGTGTGGGTGGTGTCAAACACCACAGCTGAGCTGGTAGAACGTGTTTGCATTTAAATTCACTACGAGAAGATACGACGTTTCGTGTGTGTGCATGTGTATGGATTTTTCTAAATTTTGAATCAATGGAAATACTAAAACATGAATAAAAATCTGACTTTTTTTTTGCCTCACCAGGAAATAATTCCTATTGTTTGATAAGCCTGGCTGTAATTCATAAGAAACATCAATAATCTACTCTATTAACAATATAAGAAAATAGGTACTGTTCTTTATCTGTGGTATTTTTTTGATTCTCCCTGACTCCGTTCTTCTGCTGCAGAAGAGGAAACCTGCTGTTCAGAAATCTCTGCATACTGGTAGGCAGCTGGAGGAAAAAGCCAGCGAGAAGAAAAGCCTCAGGCACTGCGGCCAACAGATAAGGCCAGTTCTAGTTTGTGAAAGGCTGAAATGTCAGTACGAAAGGCCACCAAATGCTATCAGCTACTGTGGTGTTTGTGGTGTTTACCGGAGATCCTGCCAAGCAGCGAAAAGTGTGGACGAGGACCCTGGATTTTGGTGCATCAGTGTCCACAGAGAGCAAATGAGACACAGGGATCTTGAGCCTAAGGGAAAACGATAGTGAAAAGAAAATTGGCTGCACACCAGATCGGGGTGTGCGGGTCACTCCCTGCACAAACCATACAGGAAAGAGGCAAGGAGGAGCTGTCTGGAAAGGGAACAAAGCTCCTTGTCAAGGAGCACTTGGCCTCCGTTGGCAGTGGCCTTGCAAACGCAAGCGGCAGTGGCGCACGTGCTCCTGCACCACTCGTTCGGCAAAGCAGCTCCTTACGTGGAGTCCTGGCCCACGTGACTGCAGTTGAAGCACTGGTGCGTGCGTCATGATTTGCTTTCACAATACGGCAGCAAAGAAACAAAGCATCCCTCCCCAGGCAAAATAAATAAATAAATAAGATCCTCTTTCTATAGAAAACAAGAAGTATTCTCCCATCATACAATTTTCCAGAAGGGAAAGACCTACCCACCATATTTTTCTTGGATATGTGCTATTGATTCTGTGTCCCAACAGCTAAAAGGATTAAAAATAATGCAGACTTTTTGGTGTTGTAACTTCAGATTTTCTATCAAATTCCTCTGCGAGGCAGAAGCAGGAGAAAACAGGGTCATCTACAATAAAAATGGCATGGCAGGGAGACGTTCTTGGAATGGGCTGCCTAATGAACTGGAGCTGTTAAAATAGCAGCCTGGTTTCCAAGACTAAAGTGAAACACATTTAAAATATGGGTATGAAAAGATTCCTTCTGAACTAGTTACCTGGTAAAGGAAAAATCTTTAAAAGAAAATGCCCTGAAAGAATAAAGCATGGCAGATGTTTGATCCAGTGGCAGACTCCTAACTTTGTCAAACCATGTATTTCTTTCTAGATACCAGTTATTTGGTCCCATTTGGTTTCTGTCCATCAGATTGGAACCTCTGGTTAATTATTTTTGAGTGGGAGTACTGTAATCCATGTTTTTCATCAGCTGTATTGTTCCAGCTGTCTGGATGCAGGGAGAGGTCAGGTAGCTTGTGAGAAAGATGTGAAGACTGCTTTGACTAACCTTGGGAGTGGTCTTGACCAATACCCAGTTGCTAGGACAGGGAATCCAACTATGAATTTTAACAATACAGGTGCACTCTAGGCAGTGACATTTGTTTTTCCCATGTACCAAAGAACACAACCCTATAGTCTTGACTGTTCTTGTTATCATGCAACTGACATTTGCAGGTGGCAATAGCGGAGACACTTTTCCAAATGCATTAACAATTTTTGATAGTCAGGCATCGATTCCTGTTCAGGCGGGATCAGAGCTGATGCAGATCAGGTGCTATTGTGTCCAGTGCAAACATGAACAGGTTCTTAAAATCTGGCCTCATCTAGAAGTTTATTAATTGGAAAGAGAAATGAATCAAGACATGAAATGTATTGATTTTCTTTAAAATTTTTAATCTCTCTCTTAAAACCCTGGCTTCTATTATCTTCTGGCTATAAATCTGGCATTTTGATGTTTTGGTAACTAGATGCGTGACCTAGGCCACCTCCCTTCTCTTTACCTGTTTTGTCCCACCAGCATCCTCCTTGCATTGTATAAGAAAGAGCAACAAAATGAAGGAGGCTCCTCCAAAATCCCCCCAGGTCTAAGCAGAGTATTAAAATCCGGAAAACCTTTTCTACATGTAAGCGTTGGTGTCTGGGGTCCATCAGTGTGGAGCAGTAGAGCATATACATAAATTATATTTGTTTGGGCTTGTGGCGGACTGAGGTACATGATTCAGTGCTTTATTTCATTGGGGTTTACATGTCTGGATCCAGATTTTCTAGGATAGGCACCAAAATCCCTGTTAATGAAGCAGGCTAAGTGAATCAATTCCCTAAACGTGACTTAATCTTGGATCAAGTTCAGTCATGATATCAAAGAAAAACTGAATAGCTCATGGTCCATGAGCAGTGGTCAGCCCTAGCCTGTACAAACTCAGTCTGTAATACTTTGGCTGCACATTACGTTGCATATGTTACCAGGCACCTTTGAAGGCTTGTGACGTGCTCCAGCACATTGCCAGGTTAGGAGAAAAAAAAAAAAAGAGAAAAAGATTTGTTAAAATCTGAGTTTCAATGGTTTTATAGTCAAAATGGGGACCATGCATGGCTTCAGAGGAGAAATACTCTAGAAAACTCCTAGAAAGCAATTAGCAAGGAGGTGCCGTTTTTTCCCATCAAGTTGCCTTGCTCCATTGCCAGTTTATTACTTCTGTCTTTAACCTCCACGTGGGGCAGTCCTGCATGTCAGCCTCCCTTGTATCATGCATTTCTTCTTCCTTCTACTGCTGCTTTTACTTCTGCAGCTTCTGCTTGCCCACAGGTACCATTTTCCCTGTGAAACACCAACATGACACAGCAGCCTTTATGCTAGCCGGGATGCCCTGGGGACCAGCTCCCGTTGCAGAGGAGAGCCTCATGGAGCCCCTTGTAGGTGGGATACCTTTGTGAGGAGCATGACCAGGCAGCTCCAGGACTCAGTGCACTCCTCCATCCCTGATATCATCCTGGAGATTACAAGCCTGTAAGAGAAAGGTGTCCTGTCAACGCAGGGACATAACTGGCTGCTCTTTCCCACTCTTCCTTAACTCTCCTGTGCGTTAGTTATTTTCTTGAGGTTTTTTAGCATCCTTAAAGTAAATTGGTGACTACTTTGAAGATCCATGTTAGAAAATGGAGTGTCACACAGGCACATACACAAACACACACACGCACGCACAGATTCATGAAGATATGTGGGCTGCTCTTCCTTGCATTTCCAGTGACTTTCTATCTGCAGTTCTGGCACCAAACGAATCTGGAAGTGGAAAATCCAGAAAGGGTTAATTAAAAAAAAAATAAAAATCAAACTTTGCCTTGTTTGCACTGATCTTACATCAGTTTCCATGGAAATGGAAGTAGAACAAGCCAAGAGCAGTGGTGTAGCCAACTTCAGCTGCTGGCTTCTAGTTCTTGCTTCTGTTTCCATGGAAATAGATGCCAAATCAGCAAAAAAAGAAGGTAACTTGTTTTAAAATACTAGAGTTTTAAAGGCTTGTCCTTATTTAACCTCAGTCAGGAAGATAGCTGGTGAGGGGAGGCAGCCAGCAACGAAGTGAAAACTTTCAGAGGCTCTTTCAACGGCTTGTTGAACTCTGTAGAGAGTGAATTCACAGGGCAGCTACCGACCTTCAGAAACATTTTGTGACTTTCTTCCATGTTGTAAATAAAATACATTTTTCTCTTGGCTTGGATAGTCACAGTAGTCTCTAGGAGGCCAAACCGACTAACAGCTCCTTGCAATGCAACTGTGCAACTGCCTCCTTCGACTGTCTTCGCCTCCAAGAGTTCAGAAAGAGCCGTGCTTTTCTCGGAGCTATAATGTACAAACTTCTCCCACTCCAAAAGCAATACTTCGTGTCTCAAAGTTTCGAGAGAGAAGCAACAGAGAATTAGCTGGGGGAATTCCTAACAGTGTTTTACAACAAACATCCCACTTTCTTTTTTTTGCTAATCTGGGAAGGCAAAATTTCACCTAGATGAAAGAGGTTGACCATAACCTATTGCTTATAGAAAAATGTGGATGGGGAAACAGGGAAATATGAACAGAATCCAAACAAAAAAATTCTGCTGTAATTTCAAGAACTGAAATTTCATCCAAAGCTCATTTTATTAAAACCAAGTTTAATAGAAAGTTATTTCAAGGGCGGAGGTTGGCTTTTGATAGCTGTTCTGTGGTGGAACTGTATGTAGGGAAGAGTGTTTCTTGGTGGGAAGTTGTGTGAGGACAGAGATGAGAGTCCCATCCTCGGCCCCATTCTTCTTTGAGTTGCTCGTAAATTGGGTTTGTTCCCAGATATCCTCCACCTTTTTCTTCCCCCACAACCTCTTTGCTTACATGCTCCTCGGGCACCTCTTTAATAGGCTGCAAACACACCCTAAGACAACGGATCATATCACAGGTCACTTGTGGGCCCTTTTTTGGTAGAAGCATATCTCTGGAAGTCAAAAGTGTAGGTATATGTTTAAAAAAAAATATCTTGGCTGGCATTTGTGGGGAAGCACATGAAATTCTAACGAGACATTTCTTCATTTGCAGGATTACATTTCTCCTTTTAATGACATAAAATCTGCTCTTGCAAGGGCACGTGCTTCATTTCACACACTAAGTATATTCCCTTGGGCTGCTGAGGGAGTAAATAAATGGAGAGTGCAGGCCAACCTAATTTTAAAGAAGTGGATCAGGCCTGGAATGGGGCCTCACAGTTGTTCATTTTAGGTATTATAAGGAATGCACTCATTTTCTGACTGTTTTCTTCTTTGAAGAAACCCCAAGAAACATCAAGACCTTCAAGAAATTGCCAAAAAGGTAGAGTCTTTTGCATAAGGAACGTTTTAAAACACAGAAGATCTCTTTTTTTTTTCTTTTTCTACTGCACACAATGTCTTAAAATTCAAGGAATTTGCTCTGGTTGCTTTATCAGATGTTTATTACTGCTGTTGCTGCTGTGATGTTATTGCTTTGAAGCTAGTTTTAATCTGTTGGGGTCCTGCTTGAAGGGGGAAACCCAGTGCCATGTTACCTATAATCCTGCACGGCATTTCACTAATATTTCCCCTGGAAAAGCTTTAGTCTTTGCTGGAGTGGAAAAAAATATCAGGGAAGTGATGGAAAGCCAATTCATACATTTTAAGGGAGGGAGGGGTTTGCGAGAGCCACTGCTCCCCAGGTGTTTGTAATTAAACTTTCAATGTACCTTTTTTGACTCTCCATTACACAATAGTTCATCATCCCCCAGGCTTGCACCAGCACTTCCAGGCCTCCAGGTCACTAACCAGCATAAATGTCATGCCCCTTGACTTGCAATGGTTAAATCACACAGGCAGTGAAAGAGGAGCTATTTGCCAACTCTTCTGCAAACAGCTCATAGCACCATAGCATGACTCAAGGGATCATGAGAACAAACTACAAGAACAGCAAGTTGTGGAGCCAAATCCAAGGGAAAAAAAAGAAAAAAAAAGAAAAAAAAAAGAAAATATAAAAAAGAGCAAGGTCTGACTTGAGGTCCTCGAGGCAAAAATTACATGCCTGCACTTTTCTGTGAGTTTCATAACGTTGGCAGATCAACCTTGCTGCACGAGGCAATCTGGAGCGTACTGATAGCCCTGTTCCGGGCATCCTGCTCTGCCAGCCTGCCCTGGTGTCCCTGCCCTGATGGTGTCCCCAGGATGCCACAGCGGGTGGGCACAGAGCACAATGTGGCAGGAGGGATGGAAACGTCCAAAGAGAATATGGGCTATCCTCTGCTTTTCCTGTAACGTGACTGTCGTGGTCCTCAAACCAGGACAGTGACCCTTCCCGGAGCAGAAACTGCTCCCATCAGAAGGGAGCATCTCATTGGTAAAGTGGAGCAGCAGCAGCCACCAGGTGCTTGCCCTGGGCACAGGGTGCCACCACGCTGGGAATGTCCCTCCCCCAGGGCTCTGGCCAAAAGTCGCTGTATGTGAAAATCTCTTCTCGGAGGCACTTGACGATGCTGGATGGTGACTGAATTATGTGTAAAAGCACGATCACATGCGTCCCTGCTGGTACCTCATGCTGGACAGGAAGAAGCGGACAGGGAGGATGTGTGGAGTTGCTGCACGGACGAGGTAAGCACAAAGGCTGAGCTGCGTTTGCCCTCTGCTACCTGCTGGGGCTGGCACCCACGGGTGCTCCCGGGCTGGTCCTGGTGGCTGGGTAACCAACCTTTCTTCCAGGCTCTGGTCCCAAGCTGTCACCCATTTTGGGCCAAGCTCCTTCCCCTCAAGGGCCCTCCTTGCTCTCCTACTTCTCAATGCAAGTGTTTCTGGGGCAAGTCAGAGTGGACGTGCACGACACCTTGTCCCGTGAGAGCCCCCTCCGCAACTGAGGCAAGTATTAATAAAGAGCAAATGTGACCAGAAAAGCAGCGTGATTGTTTTGCTCCAAAGCTCAGCCTGGACTGGGAATCAACCTTCATCCAGGCATCTTGCCGATGCACTCTTGGTGCTTGCAAATTTTCTCAGTGTCTGCAAAATTTTTAGGTTAATTTGAAGTCTAATTTGTTCCTGAGCTGAGATCATACAGACAGTCACAGAAAAAAAGTCATGTCACCTTTCTTTTCCCTCCTTCATCCATGACTGTTATAAGGCCGCCTTGTGTACAGCTTGCATCGTGTACCTGTACAGCTTTTTAATCTTTTTATTGTTTGTACTAATGGTTTTAATTCTGGAGGTTTTTGCATTGGAAATGGAAGGCCTGTAGCTTTCACAGCACAGATGGGAGATAAAAGCACCATAATCACAGAGCAGGGTCAATGAGACTTTTTCCAGGAAGATGCTAAAGGCATTATTTGGCATTAACAAAGAAAGGGATAATTAGAAAATATGCAAAGAAGGCTTTATTCCTGTAATTAATTTCAAAGCTGGAAGTTCCCTAGCGCTCTTCTGTTCAAAAGTGACAGCATATGAGCCACCGCAGAGGAGATATATCTTAATCATAAATCAGAAACAGGGGAGAAATTGAAACTTGTGTTTCCACAAACTTTAAAAAGAAAAAGCTGTAGTCAGGAGTTGATGTGTATTCTGATTCTACATGAAGAAAATACAATTATAAATAAGTATTGACACATTACATGAAAGGCAAGAGGAGGATGTAACCAAACTTGGTTTCCTGGGAGACCGGGCATTCCTCTCCAGAGAAATATAATGCTCAGAAGTCACTTTGATAGCTTGAGGCTGTGCCTATGTATGTTTGCAGCTGCTTTTTCTCGCTAATTTCCTACAATTACTATCAGCCCCACTGGTGGTAGCAATGATGGAAGCAAAATTCCTCTAGCTTCCTTTGTTTTAACACAGTCAAACCAGTTTCTGAACAAGTCTAAATGGCTCTGCTTTGAGAACACCAGCAGCCACAGAGGTCTTGGTTACAGCCTTGCTCCCGTTTGGATTTTCAACTTTTTAACAGGTAACATTAACATCTTGCCGTGCAGTAAGATCAAAAATAAACAAAGGAAAATAGCGTGCCCAGCTCCCTGTATATGTAGTTTTATCCTTTTTGCCCCCTAGTCCATGGCCGTTGCCCTCATCACCATATTCAGCAGTTGCAGTATTGTTTGATGCAAAGCGCCCCGCTTGTGAAGGCATCGGCCTTGCCTCAAGAGATGCGGTTGGAGAGCTTTAGCGCTGTTGGTTTCACTTAGAAACTCTGGATCCCCTCAAGGCAGCTGATGTTGCACACAGAACCACACATTTAATATTAAATTGTTTGGGGTTTTTGTGTTTGTTTGTTTGTTTGTTTGTATTGGCAGCTGTACAATTGGGCTTTTTAGTCTAAACTGGGTTGAATTGATATTGTTGGCTTTGTATCGTGGGTAGCGCTGGCGTGGCTGATGAGTGGTGCAGGTGAACATAACTCTCATCGTGTCTCCTCACACCATGAGGAATTCACATCCTGCGCACACTTGCAAGTTCACATTTGTGTACATGTTTTTTAGGATTGACTCTAGAACGATCATCCCTTCAGCTGCAATGTAGCATATATATATATATTTATATGTACCACCATTCACATGCTCATAAGGTTGGTTAGGTCTCCTCTCTTACATTCAACTGCAGCTTTCTCTAGCTCTAGGCCTTCGGTTTGTTGGCAGGAGAACTTGGCTTCTTGGATTAAAAATGCATAAAGTTAAGGATATTACATACAGGTTCTATATGGCTCTATTTTTTCCCAGTTAATTCAAAGACAATCCGTCTTTTATGTTTACTAACTTGTTGTAGGTCCTAATGTAAGATCTCTTTGCTTAATGCAAAGAAATACGTGCATGAGCTTATCACATTTATACACAGCAATTCGGAATATGCAGTTAGCATTCGCTGGTGGCAGCACCGATGGTGTACTGAGTGTGTATTTCTCAATGCATGGACAGAGTGTTTTTAAAGAGCAGTTTCCTTTTCTTTTACTTGCTAATTTCTAAATTCTGTTGTCATTACATGAGCTTCAATACTTTGCTCTCAAGCAATTGGTGCTATTTAAATTCTCCTGGAAATATTTTTTGCATATGCAGGAATTAAAAAATTATTTGTGTGTCCCTTGCAGAAATATCTTGTGGAAATGCTAATGGTTTTCTTACCTCACAGCTGCATCCAGGGATCGTTCCTGTATTTGCCATTCCAAATCACTACAGTGATGGTTTAACTCAAGGCAGATGAGCTGCTCTCCTCCTTCCAATAAAATTATTTTCTCCTGATGTGTGTGGTTCAGTCTCATTCTTGAATGTAAGCTGGGAAATCCAGCCTGCTCACTGTCATAAGTTAGTCTTTGGCCAGCAATTGGCCCCTACATACATTGCTTTGGGTGCACAGCAGATGCCACAAAGGATCCCACAGCTGAGGAGAGCGCTTGCACCAGCTGGGGATCATCAAGCTGGAGAAGACCCTTCAGTGAGGAAGGGGGCACCTCACAAGGCCCACAGGTAAGCAGAATGCAAAGGCTCGTCAGCAAGAGGACTCTTCTCTTTGGATTACAGAGCTGCTTTCCCCTACAGCGGCCTTAAACCCCTAATTTTTTCAGTTTCTGATGAGCACCTTTGCTGTCTGGTTTTGGATATCTGTCCAGTACACAGCTGTTGAAGCTCCCTTCTGAATGCCCTCCTCCATCCTGTGCCTTTTTTTTCCTTTGCTTTTTGTCCTTCCCAGTTATTTTGTATCTTGTGAAGGACCTTATTCCTCAGTTTTTGTTATTTTGAATGCAGTTGTAATGCAAATCTTTTTTCTCTTTTATTAACTTATCTCTTCACAAAATAAAATTTACTAACTTTGGCAGAAAAAAAAATTAAGTTTTATATGTATGATTTATTTTACAACGTAGCACCAATTATTTTTGAGTTCTAATAATAAAAAAATCAAGTTTGCAGAAAGGCATAAGTATGAATGCCAAGTACCTGTGGCATCTTATAAAAATACAGAAAAAGACAAAGGAACAAGAGGCCTGGTAGGAGAAATATCAATAGAAATTTTAAGGCTCCAAAAATTACAATTTTCCAGGATATTTGCCATCCCTGGAAGTGTTTAAAAAAAGGGTAGATGTGGTACTTGGGGACATGGTTTAGAAGTGGTTTTGTCAGGGTAGGTTAATGGTTGGACTTGATGATCTTAAAGGTCCCTTCCAACCTCAGCAATTCTATGATTCTATGATACTAAGATATTTAGATTATATGCTAACACTGGCAAAAATCCTTGCTTAGAATACAATGTAATGGCATGACAGGACACAATGTCATTCTTTTACATCCCATGTAAGATACGTTATGATACACCACAGTAACTCTAAAACAAAAATCTTCAAAGACAATTAGTGATGCAATTAATGATTAATGTAAATTTTATGAAACATTCAAAAGGATATTAACAGATTAGGTCAAAGTATAGAATGCAATGTTTTTCAAAGACATATATAAATTTAATCTCTCTTTGGCAATTGTAAATGTAACATTTGGCCAAATAATTTCTGAAATTTCTACATTCAAAACCTTTCAGTAGTTGATCAGACTGTGGAATTAATTTTTGCACAAATCTTCTTGAATGTTTTGATTGGCTTCCCAATTGTAACTGGGAATTGATCATAAAAATTACAGTAGCAATCTTAAAATTATTTGAGCATCCCTAGAGCTAAGAAGCAACTAAATTTTAATTTATTTTTAGTTATTGCACTATAACTGCTCTTTGCCCTTCCAGAAGACAGGGCAAAATTTGGACTGTCCTGGAAAAGAGTCCAGCTTGACTGCAGGCAACCCCTGCCTGTGGAGGAACCCAAAATAGATGCCTGGCTCATACCAAAGCAATAGTTTCCAAGTGAACCAGCTCACAGCTCAGTCTCAGTGACCTCTTACTCATGCAGAGACAGACTCTGCCACCTTGTTCATGCTCGCGATACTCCTCAAGAAATAACACAAACTACTTCCAGAAGAAAGCATTGCTCTCTGTGGATAGGCTTAACACAATCCAGATCTTCGAAATGGCCTTTCTTTGCGGAGCTAGACCTCCTTTGCTCCGAGCCCCTGGACTGTGGCTGTCCTATTCAGCCTCTGTTGGACCACTGCAAACATCCTTCTTTCAGCCCAAGTCACCCTGGTGCTGCCGTGCAGGCAGGAGGCAGCTCTGCGCGGGAAGAGCAATCCGTAGACTGTCGTGGGCTGTTCCCATCCCCTTTGGAAGATCTGACATACCGCCGCGATTTATTGGCAAGGTATTTTGGACTTCAAAGCAAGAAAAATAATTCAAATTCATGGTTTTCTTTGCTGTGAAAGGGAAATTAGCTTCTTACCCACTCCTTCTTCCAGACTGGGATATGACTCAGTCCCTGATAGTTTAAAGATGATCAGAGCCAATACTGGATTTCTTTTGTGAGATGTGTTATTGCTGTACTAAATGCTTAGGATAAAAATACCTTCTGCTGAAGTCTGCTGCTGCACTGGAAAACAAACAGGGCTTCTTCCTTTAAATATTGACTGTTACGTAGCTGGAGGTAGATGGCTTTTCATCTAGACTTCAGTCAAATTTATAGTTTTAGGACTTCCCATCTAATGCAATCTAAAATTCTTGTAAAAAGAATGAAACATACTTGTGCAATTTGAGTAATGGTGCTAACTGGGGAATATACATCATGAGGAATGATTTCAGAAAGGTTTACCTTTTTGCTGGGCTTCAAAATGAAAAATATCACAAGGAAACACGGGTTATTTGTGGTGTTAACAATGCATATTTTTGAGGGTCTCTGGTTTCCTGTGGTGCCTCATCCTTAATGCACTTTATTGTGAACGTGTTGGCACACATCCTTTTCCCAAGCCAAAAGCCACCTGGCAGTTGCAGCAGGAAGAATGAAAAGCAACATCCCATTTTCAATGGTAAATTCACAACCTATGCATGATTTACTGTAACAATCTACCCATTTACTCTCCTCCAGTGATAAATAACTAGTGCCTCAGTACTGCTGTAGAAGGAAAATGATTTCATAATATGTCCTGCACTTATACCCCAAAGCATGAAAGTTTCTCCTTTATTTTAAAACCTGGGAAAGTCTAAAGCAATATGCTCCCCAGGTAGATTTTAAATATTTTTGAAAGACTTTTATTCTGTCTCTGACATTACTTTTAACTTAAATTAAGAATACAAGCAAACCTGCATCTTATAGACACACACACACACACAAAATCATAATTAGTCATTTTGATTGCCTGGCTTAAAATACTTTGAAAGTTCATTGATTTTCAGATGGCTGGAATTGAGCACAGTCCAAACACCTAAGGCATTTCTAGTAGAAAATCCCAAAGCAGAGCATTCACTATTATTATTATTTGCTTTTGAAATTCTTGACTGGGAGTGACATTTCTGTTAGCTAGATCCCTTAACTCCAGGTAATACACAGCAGAGAGGAACCACCCCTCTGTACATATGTTCATGCCTTTTTAAAACGATACTTGAAATTCTAAGTGCTGGAGCTTGCTAACAATTCCCTGAATACTAGTAGTTCAATCAACATGCTAGTCCTTAAACATAGTAAACCTCAAGATGGCACTCTTGAACTACAGAGTTTTTCAGGGAAGTCAATTATGAATTTCTTGCAAATAATTTGCAAAAAAAAAAAAAAAAAAAAAAAAAAAGGGAGGGAATTTAATGGTGAGTGTGAACCTGTGCAGGAATAACCAAAGCAAATATCAAGTAGAACAGCAATACCAGACTAGGACATCAGAGCCTACTGCAAGTTCACATGGCAAAATTTACTTGAAAACATTGATTGCAATAAAAAAAAGATTGTTGATAAAAAACAAATTTTGTGAACAAATGCATGTTTTCTTGAAGCTTCTTGCAGTTTTTTCCTTCCTCAATGTCCCTTATTCACTGCTTCCTTTTCTGACACAGAGGATGTTTTGATGTTTCCTCATGAGTATCTTGAGGTTTCCTCAGGTATCTTGGGTTTGGTTCAGACAGGAGGTAGGACACATTTGAGTTCAATACTTATGCCGATGGCAACGATCTATAAAAGCTGTGCCTCTCAGTTCCTCCTTCCACTCATCACCTCCCTGCATGCAATGAGGGTGCTGTGCTGGTACCTGTAACAGAAGTCCCTGATGGCTTCACCCTGGCTTTTCCTGCTTTCTCCTCATGCAGCATGGGGGCAGAGGGAGGAAGCCCCGATGTCCCGGAGCACAAAGGGAGGGGAAGGACACCAACCCTCCCCTCATTTGGGTGCTGTAGAGCTAACCTGCTCCTCCGCTGGCCCCATATGAGCTCCTTGCTTTTTTCTTTTTATTTTTCACACATTGTAGCACCGTCCCCTGCATCTCCACCAGGCTCCTGCATGGAAATCCTGCATGTGGCTGGAGAGAGGCTGTTTCAACACCGCCAGGGGGGTGGACACGGCTGATGTGCCATGGCTCCCATGCAGCTATGGAGCAGCTGGCTCCAACCCAAGCACTGTGGTGGGTGAGGAAGTGCTGGCACTGACAGGCAGTGACCCCTGTTTCATGGGGTAAGGGGGAGCCCCTCCTCAACTCAGGCTTATGTGAAAGTGGAGCTGGGAAAGGGGGGGCAGCAGCTCCCAGGCCTCCCAGAGCCTTTCTCCCTCTCTTCTTCTTCCTCCTCCTCAAAAGGACATGCAATAGGGAGCATCCATGGTAGGGAGGAGGGAGACCATGGGGGACCTACCCTGGCTTGCAAAGACTTTTCGAGGCCTTTATCCCATGGTGTTTGCTTCTTTCACAAGAGCCTTCCCTCCCTCAGCAGTTTTCCTCAGCTGTTGCTTCTCTCCATGTTGACTTTGGCATCTCATAGTCTTGGCTGTGTCTTACGTGAGGTTAGGGTCACAGCTGGCGCCCACCCAGCCCACGAGCCAGCCTGCCACGCTTGCCGCCCTCGTAGCCACCGCATCGGAGCTGGCTGCCGAGTACTCTTACGAAATCATCTGCTGACTCACCCTTCCCTTGCTTGCCTAAGTGAAATCATGCCTGCCTTTAAAAATCACATTGCAGTATTACATGACATATTTATCCACTTCTTTCACTGTCATGAACTGCTTCAGATAAGCAGCTGTGAGGCTTCTGGAAAAGATAGTGGGGTTTTCTTTGCTCTAGGGCCATTGAAAAAGGCAGAGCATTTGTTTCTGCTTTGCTTGTCTGGTACAAATCCGAATCTGTTGATTCATCGAGGTCATTCCTGGAAATGCTGGGAACTGCCTTCTCCAAAGCAGGTACAGGACAGTCCCAAGGCGGGCAGCTCTGTTTTTTTAATAGTGTCCATCTCTCACATGCTCTCTCTGGTATGTTGTGTGAGCACAGCGGTGCGGCCAATTCGGGCAGCAGATTGATGTCTCTGAGGATGTCACATCATGTCAGCATCCTTTCCTATCATCAGCCCCCACTGCAACATGGCCTCACACAGACAAATCTCTCTGGGCCAAGTTTTTCAGTTACTATGCCTAGGTTGGAGACCTTATTTACTTGCACCCTATTTTGCAGAGCCTCTGTGTCATGCATTAAATCTTTGTCCAAGCCAGGCTCTGGCACAACAGGGAGATTAGCTACCCAAGGAGAGAGCCTGATGAGTGATGGATTTTGGAGATGGACAGACAGGAAAAAAGTGAGTGGGGCTTTGCTTAGATTGAGCCAAAACACAAAACTTTTTTTTTTTTTTTGACTACTGAATAAGCCATTACACTACATTTTGATCAATCCAAGTACTAGTTTTGATTGTGATTTGATTACTTTTTAATTCAGTGTTTGTTTTGATTTTGATTCATATGGCACTTTTAAAACCTTTTTGCTTTGTAAAGTAAAAGGTTAATTTTTAATTGGGAAAAAATGAAACTTGAAAGTTCTGATGTTTCCAAAATTTAACAAAAAGAAGGTTGCTTTTTCAGAAGTAAAACATTTCAATCTGATTTTAAGAAAAATACCACCACATTTATTTCTTCTGGAAAAACTATTTGCCAATTATGACAAATTTCTTTCATTTTGTGATGATTATGAAAACAGTAATGAAAGCATGCTTTGGTAAGCGATATACTACACCTTGTTTTTTCCATGCTATAGAGCTGAGTAGAGCAGAAACATGGATACATTTGGCTCTTCACAGACCAGTTGTCTCAAAGGTGCTGAGAAAACCTTTTAAGCACAATGGTCAAGACGATACTTTCAGTTCCAGAAGTCGATGTTCTACCATTGGAGAACTTACTAGGTAACCTGGGCAGTTTCATGATGTGGCTGGCAATCTAACATCTAGCTGCTTCCAGAAAGACCTGCGCTGCCAGCCTCTGCCTTCCACAGGTCAACTCTATAGTCCCACCATCGTTCCCTCTGTGCCAGCACCAACACTTAGCCAAGCCTGAGATGAGGAGATTTGGAGAGAGAAACTAGCAAAGATAATAGTTCTACTAGAAATAAAGAGTAACTTCCTGCCAGCTTAGCCCCCAAAGCCTGCTTTTCGTGGGACCCCTGCCAGATACTAATGCCAGTAAGGGAAAAGGACCATGAGCAGGACCATCCTGAGAAGCAGGCTGGCTTGTCTGCAGCAGAGCCCTGTACCCCAGGAGGCAGCCATGCCGCGGAGCGAGAGGACAGTTTCAGACATCACGTTGCATCTCTGCTTTTCCTTTTGCAGTGCTGCATCTCCCATTTTCCCGTTGCTTTCTTCTGTCATTTGAATTGTTTCGTATGCTTGGTCCTGTGACATCTGTGTATCGCTATAATGTTTTCTAGAGCTTAAGTAGATCCCCAAAAGCATTAAAAAGCTGTGGAGTACCCATGCAAAGGTGCAGTTCATCAGTTCAGGTTGTTGACTTTTGGTGGAGGCTGAGGATTTCTTCTTTACTATTAGAAAGTTAAAAATAAAGACCTTTAACAGTCTTCCAAGTGAAAAGCATCACTTTTCTATCACTCCGGTTACACTAGTCATATCCAGATCTCAGGTACTTACATAGTCCCACATTTCTATCTGATGGGAATAAATTCTGATTGGTTTTTTTTTCCCATGTATAAGACCCCCAAAAATTGCAAACACTCTTTGGTCTTTGACACTAGAATTTTTTACTTTCACTAGCTGCAAGATGAAAACTAATGCTCCCCTCTGCCTTAGCTTGGAATACTGATTTGCAGAATCCTCCTCACTGGAGGACATAGTAGGTGTTTTTAAACCATGCTTCCTCTTTAATGTGGAGAGCCATCTCTGGGAAAAGTTTGCAAGATCAGGCCCACGGTCATCGTTTAGTCAAACTGCATAATTCTTAGGTCTTTTAATCTTTTCTCATAAATCAATCCTCCAATCCCCTTAATCGTATTTGTTGCTCGTCTCTGAATTCCTTCCAATTTTGCAATTTACATTATAATTAGGGCTTAGTGAAACTGATGAGAAAGTGATTTTTGGGGCCAATTTTTATGCTGCTTGTAAATATTCAAAATCTTGCTTTCCGCAGGATTGTGAGGGCCCCCGAAATGCGTGACAATAGCGGGGACCTGAGGAACTCCCACTCCTGGGGCAAGGACAGATGTTTTCCCAGATTCTCCCACTGTGACTTACCACTAATTAGTATTCATTATCCCATTGATTTCCCTGGGACTATAACTGCCTACAGCACAATTCACAGTGAATAAGGACAGGAGGATCTGCCCCAGCCTGCACCTAGTATCACTAAATCACTGCCTGATTTTACTCAAGATGAGTAGTGCTAGGCGGCAGGCAGGGCAACGGGTTGTAATTGGGCTGGTTGGAGGAACATAAGGCAGCCGGCAGAGAACTTTGCTGAACAAATGGCTGTGCTGGTGGAAGACGTTGCTGGGCAAAACGCCTTCCCTGGGTGTTTTTGGCTGCAATTACATGCTCTGCAGGCAGCTGGGACAAATGGTGAAGTTTAGAGCCTACACCCTGCTATTGCTGCCCTGTGCCCTTCCTTGCTCTCAGATCTGCTGGGGCACTGCTCACCCGCACTCCCTGTAACTACTGTCTGGAGCAGCATTTACTCAAATCCAGTGTGACTCGAGGTGGTTAGCAGATGGGAGGCCTGAAGAAGATGTACAACTGGCAGAGGAGTAGCCACTGCCACCGCAAACACCTTCCCTGCTGCTGCTGCCTTGCCGTGGGGTCATCTGCTGATGGCCAAAGCTTGCCCCCGCACTGCATGTGGAGCAGATGAGAGAGCAAGTGTGATCTTTCACGCTGGGGAGAGAAGGTGACCATCATAAAGACCTGATGGATTTAAATTTTCTCAGCCAGCACAGCTGACTGGGGCGTACGCTTGTCTATAGGTGAAGGGGGTGGCTCAGGGTAAGGCCATCTGTGAGCGTTTGTGGAAGAAGCCCATGCAGAGAGTCCTTGCTGAACCTCTCAGATCAGCTGCCATCTACGCCTCTCAAGGACCGAGAATTGGTTTCTGATTCTGTTTTTCTACCTTAAGATTTTCTTCTCTTATGTGATGGCTGCAAAGAATTGGAAATCTGCCCCACTGGCAGCAGACTGAAGACTCCTGTGAGAGCCTTAGCTCAAATGCAAGCTACAGAACAACCATTAGAAAATAAATAGCTGAATCCCTGCCTGCCTATTTTATGGCCATAGCCATATCAGCCATATTGTCATTTTGGTTCTGCTTCCTCTGAGTGCATGTATGAGAAGTTACCAGCATATGTTTCTAGTCTCAGTCATACAGGTCAATGAAAACGAAGATTTTCATGTGCCCTCTGCTCACTTTTCTTCAAATATTTTGAAGATTCTTATGGGGAAATATCTCATATTGCTCTTATAGTATTGCTTTATAATCATAATTGTTCTGTTACATTAAAATACTCTTTACCTTACAGCATGGATGTTAGAACCAGAAGCAGAATGAATGTTCCCATGTAAACAGAAAGTAGGAGACAGTGCACTCTCTAATAAACAGGAAACACCAGTTTGGGAGAGCAGCATCATTAACTCCGTTCTGCAGACAGGAACATAGAAAGGTGCAACTCATCCAGCTGACAATGCACAGGAGCTGGACATGGGGAGGTTCTGGAATGGAGTCAGTCTCAGCCCCTTGACTACAACCCAAGCAAGCCATTTTCTAGATACTTTCTCACACATCATGTGCAGTCCAGACCTCTCAACCTTCTCAAGCAAAAGAGTCACCAAATTCACTGAATGATGCTGCGAATAAGGACTGCGTGGCGCTCTCTGTGCGATGCTGCCAGGAAGACAGACCAACAAGTATATTTGCTTTCCAAATGTATCACCATGGCAACTAAAAATTGTAGTCAGGAATACTGTAGTTCATTGTTTTTATCATGGCCTTCAGGTTCTACTTAGTGATAAACATGGTCAATTGTTTTGGTAAGATGGTAAGAGCACTCTGAATATGTGAAGTCAAAGAGCTTTTCTCATTTATCTTTCTTAAGTTGGACCCGGAAGATAAACAAGAAAAAGAAAAGTCACTCAAAAAAGTGGAAATATTCTGCAACTCTAGAAGAAAGATGACTATGTCCAAGGATTTAAACGCAACTATTAATTTTATATGACTCAGTTTTCCTATGTCCAAATTGAGACCTCTCAGCAATATGTTTTCTGAAAACCAGGCTTCCTCAACCTGCCTCATGCTGGATTCCCAGGAATCCAGTGCTGGAAATCATTAATAGTTTTGAAAACTGAGGACACTTCATCACTGTGTTGTGACTACAACACTTGAATGGGATTTAGGAAATTTGGATTTAGCCCTAGCTCTGCCACAGGCCTATGGTGTGGTCTTAAACAAGTCAAGCAGTCTGTCTGAGATTTAGTTTGGAGTCTGAGAAAAAACAAAGGTAAAATTTCCTTTTTCCTCTCCATCATTAATACTTACACTGCAAATGCTCAGTGTTGATGGCTGTGTCTTTCAACAATGTCTATCACAGTAACATCTTTATTCTGCAAGACTGATCACAATTAGTAAACAATAATGCAGCTCTGCACCTAATTAAAACAGTTAGAGAGTTACTTAGCTAGGTTTGGCAGACCTCACCAAGCGTTGCCCTATGGTGGCTGCAGCATTGTCTGTATCTAAGTCATCCAGATAGTGCTGGTTAAAGTATATGAACAACTGCTGCAGTCCCGTTATAAGACTCTGATAAAGATATCAGTAGGCACTCAAGATAAGTAGTACAGATTTTCTCTCCATCAGGCAGATTAGCAGGGAGAAGACTGTGAGAGACACTGAAAAAGTGGAAGGGACAATGGCACACACTGCCTCGGCACCAAACTTGCATTTATCTGAGCATACAGAAGGCTGTCTGTACAGATCCACACAGCCCAGTAACCCCATCACTGATGGGGCAATGAGCAAGCCTTGGGAAGTGTGTGCGTATGGTGCTGTGTCCCAGGAAGAGTCTTTGACAATTTGAGGCCTGTTTCTTTCCTGAGATGGATGGGGAGGGAGAAGTGTCCGTGTAATTGCTAGTTCCTGGTGATTTGTTTTTCATGAATGTGTCCTGTCACTTTTTGAACCTGTTTCACTGTTTCTGCTCTTACAGCCCTGTCTAGAGAGGATGTGGAGAGGAGTGGGGGAAAGATGGGCCGTGGAAAAGGCCAGGTACTCAATGCTGCCTTCTTATTGCTCCTTGCTAGTAAGACTTGCTTGCAACAGTCTCAGGTCTCTGAGACCAGTGGGAAAATCTGGAGCAGTGGAGATTTACCATTGGTGGAGGAGGATCAAGCTAGGGAACATTTAGACAGGCTAGATATATATAAATCCATGGGACTTGATGGGATTCTTCCATGAGTGCTGAAGGAGCTAGCCCATGTCCTTGCAAGGCCACTGTCAATTATCCTTGAAAGGTCATGGTGATGGGTGGATGGTTGGAAGAAAGAAAATGTCACTTCTATCTTCAAGAAGGACAAGAACTAGGGTCCAGGGAACTACAGGCCAGTCCACCTCGCCTACATCTCTGGGGAAGCGAGGGAGCAAATAATCTTGGAAAACACTTCCAGACATGTAAAGAATAAGGTGACTAGAAGTAGCTGGTGTGGATTTATGAAGAAGTCATGTTTGACCAACCTGATAATCACCTGTGATGAGATGCCTGGCTTGATGGATGAGATGAGAACTGCGGATATTTCTTGTCTTGGCTTTAATAAGGCTTTCTACACCGTCTCCTGTAATATCTTCATTGACAAACTGATGAAGTATAGGATAGATGAATGGTCAGTGTGGTAGACAGAAAACTGGCTGAACTACTCAGCTGAAAGAGTTGTGATCAGCATCACAAAGTCCAGCTGGATGCCAGTCACTGGTGGTGTACCCAGGTGTTGATACTGGCACCAGTACTATTTAATGTCTTCATTAATGACCTGGATGCTGGGATAGAATGCACCTTCTGCAAGCTTGCAGATGATACAAAACTGGGATGAATGGCTGACACTCCAAATGGTTGTGGTGCCATTCAGAGCAACCTCGTCAGGCTGGAGAAATGGACTGACAGGAACCTCATGAAGTTCAAAACTGAGAAAAGACAAGTCCTGCATCTGGGGAGGAACAATCCCATGCACCAATATGTGCTGGGGGCTGACCAGATGGAAAGTATCTTGTCAGAAAAAGACCTGGAAGTCTTGTTGAACACCAGCTTGGACATGAGCCAGAAAAGTGCTCTTGTGATAAGAAGACAAACAACCTCCTGGACTGCATCAGGCAGAACGTCACCAGCAGGTCAATGGAGGTAATCCTTCCCCTCTACTCAGGACTGGTCACATATATGGAGTCCAGTACTGGGCTCCCCAGTACAAAAAAGCCATGGACATACTGGAGCAAGTCTGACAAAGGGGTGTGAAGATGATTAAAGGATTTTGAGCATCTCTACTAGGAGGAAAGGCTGAGAGAGCTGGGTTTGTTCAACCTGGAGCAGAGAAGACCTGTAGGATCTTATAATTATCTAAAAATACGTGATGGGAGTGTGCAAAGGAAACAGAGCCAGGCTCTTAGCAGCGGTGCCCAGTGTCAGGATGAGAGGCAATGGGCACAAAATGAAATACAGGAAATTCCATTTAAACATAAGAGAAAAAAATTCTTACTGGAAGGGTGATTGAACACTGGAACAGCTTATCCAGGTAAGTTGTGGCATCTCCATCCTTGGAGATATTCGAAACCTGACTGTAACAGCCCTGAGCAACCTGCTGTAGTTGATCCTGCTTTGAGCAGGGAGTTGGACTAAATGATCTCCAAAGGTTCCTTCTGCCTCAGCCATCCTGTCATTCTGTGACAGGTGAGGAGAATGGTTTTACAAAATTTGAAGTGCTCCCTCAATGTAATTTCTTGTATCTAGTAAGTCTACTGTTTTCACTGTGATATGTGTTTTGCTTTGTTAATTTATTACTATTATTAAATTAAAATTTTATCACTGTTTATTGATGACAGCAGAAGTAGGCTGGTTGGAAAGTATTCCCCAGATATCAGTGGTTATTTGGACTCAGATCGTGATTTTAGATTGCTGGGTATAAGGCCTGTAATACTCCAGAAGTGAAGGTCATATGTGAGCCTAGGCCCACCAGTTGCTGCTGAGGTTATGATGGACCAGTTTTTCAATCTTGTTCATCACTGTTTAGATACATCTTGAAGATGATGCCCTCCCTGCATGGTGTCAGAGTCAAACCTAATACAGGGTGAGCAAAAAAACAGCTCTGTTTTCATCCAGAAGTCTCTCTTCACGGGTCTCCTCCAGCTGCTTTTCACTGTCCTCTCTGCCAGGAGAGCTGTTTCTCTCGCCTGCTTCAGGCAAAACAATCTGGAGTCATAAAACGCAACGCTTTAAGCAATCTCAAGTTGTTATGACTGAGGAGGGTTAGAGAGGGCTCAGATGACCAGCTCTGCTGTCACGTCAATGGGGTTGGAGCCTTTGGCTGGAAGTGGTGATGAGCAGCTAGGGCATGGATGAGGAACACTGGTCTCTTCCAGCACCCCAAAACAGAGGATATTCAAACCGTCAGGGCAAATTCCTCCTATATGCATCTTCGTTACCTCTTCCGCCAAAACATAGCTTAATCTCTTCTTCTCTACACAAGATGCAGAAGCTTCCATAGAGTGTCCCTCAACAGGGTAGGCATATGGAAAACGGCAGTCAAAATAATGACTGTAAAGTTAAAATTTCAGTATTTTAAGTCCTACATCAATTTCTCCTGACCTTCAGTAGAAAGGCTTGAATGCACGAAACTGCTTGCCAGTGCTCTGATGAATTTAAACAGGTGATTTAGGATGAAGAAAATATGAGCTGGCAAATCTCTCATCTCTTTTGTTATTTTTTTCTGAGGACTAGTGTTAGTACTGGTACCTCTTGGACTGAACTAAGGTGATGTGTTAACAGCTGCAAAATTACTGGAAGCAACTTTGGAAATAGCCTATATGTGCCAAGTTGCTGTAGCTGTGCCTCTCTCCTGAGCTACTATCTGAATCTCTGGAAACTCTGTTTTCGTTTAACAACACAGACAGGGTTCCAGGTGCTGTGACTGGGAAGGAAAACCACAAAAATGAGAAATTAAGGTAAGCAAGGCAGATATGAGTCTGCAGACAGCCTGGAACCATAGCTCCATGGTATGTGAAATGACCTATTCACCTCATTGAGGTATTCATTCATCATGTTTCTGGGGCTGATACTGAAAACTCAGTGTTAATCATTGTGATGTTCCTGTAAGAGAGGAAGAGCATAATTCCAGATATCCCCATTTCAATACCAAGCACATTTTTTTTTGGTGTCATGAGTCAGTAATGTTTAGGAAGAGCCATGGTGTATTACCCTGCTCTGTCTCTTTCAGGGTCAGGAAGAGACTGAGCCCAAGAAGCCTGAGGTGTGCCTTGACAACCCAGAAGAGCAGATCTATTGGTCAAAGCTGGGTCTTTCGTAAGATGTTATGGCTGAATATGGCTGAGTCTTACAACCCCTCTGTATCCGCCTCTCCAGGCAGAACTGCCATCTCAGGTCACTAGTCAATAGATCAGCTTAACTATAATACCAAACCACAAAAGGGACATCTGAACAGCTAAAAACATGACATGACAATATTTTTATCAGATGAACTGTCTACTGCAAATCATATGTCACATTAGCACCCCCAGCTGGAAGCCAGTGGTAGGAATGATATGCAATGTTTGAACACACCCAGTACTGAAGCCTTTGAAATCCTAAAACAGTCTTGAGAAGTCCCTGACCAGCAGCTCAAACTCCAGAATCACAGAATGGTTGAGGTTGGAAGGGACCTCTGGAAGTTATCTGGTCCAACCCCTCTTGCTCAAGCAGGACTATCTAGAGCCAGTTGCCTAGGACCATGTCCAGATGGCTTTTGAATATCTCCAAGTATGGAGACTCTACAACCTCCCTGGGCAACCTACACCAGTGGTCAGTCACCCTCACAGTGAAAAAATGTTTCCTGGTGTTCATATGGAGCCTCTTGTTTTTCATTTTGTGCCCATTGCCTCTGGTCCTGTCACTGGTCATCACTGAGAAGACCCTGGCTCTGTCTTCTTTGCACCCTCCTTTCACGTATTTGTATACATTGATGAAATTTCCCCTGAGCCCTCTCATCTTCAGACTGATGAATCCCAGCTCTCTCAGCCTTTCCTCACAGAAGTAATGCTCCAGTTCCTTAAACATCTTTGTTGCAGCCCTTTGCTGAACTCTCTCCAATATATCCAGTGCTGAGGAGAGGGGAAGGATCAGCTCCCTCCACCTACTGGCAATACTTTGTCTAATGCATCCCAGGACACCATTAGCTGCCTTTGCTGCAAGGGCACATTGCTGGTTCATGTTCAACTTGGTGTCCACTAAGGCCTGTGGGCCTTTTCTGCCAAGCTCCTTTCCAGTTGGTCAGCCTCCAGCATGTACTGCTGCATGGGGTTGCTCCTCCCCAGGTGCAGGACTTCACACTTCTTGTCGAATTTCACATGGTTCCTGTCAGCCCATTGCTCCAGCCCATCAAGGTTCCTCTGGATGTCAGCACAACCCCCTGACTCATCAGCCACGCCTCTCAGTTTTGTGTCATCAGCAAACTTGCTGAGGGTACACTCTGCCCCATCATCCAGATCACTAATGAAAATGCTAAAGAGGACTGGACCCAGTAATGACCCTTGGGGTACACCGCTAGTTACTGACCTCCAGTTAGTCTTCTTGTCACTATCACCACCCTCTAGGCCAGGCTGTTCATCCAGTTTTCAATCCACCTCACTGTCTGCTCTTCCAGGCCACACTTTACCAGTGCCTCTTTGAGGATCTTATGTGGGAAAGTGTCAAACGCCTTACTGAATTCTAGGCAGACAATGTCGACTGCTCTCCCCTTGCCTACCAACCTAGTCATTTCATCATAGAAGTTTCTCAATTTGGTCAACTGTACCTTCCCCTTGGTGAAGCTGTGCTGACTACTCCAGATGGCTTTCTTGTCTTTCATGTGCCTGGCAATGGTGTACAGAATTAGATACTTCATTGCCTTCCCAAGGATGGAGGTGAAGCTGACTGACCTGTAGTTCCCTGTGTCCTCCTTCTTGCATAGGCAAATAGTTGTTCAGATTTGTAGATACTCAACTTCACCCATTTTTAGGCTTATAAAAGCCTAAAATGCCAGTCTTTTTAACTGTGTTCTCTGAGAACAGGAATTAGACTAAACCATGTCCACCAAACAAGTCCTATGGGGTGTCTCTAGCATCTCCCCAGCACATAAGGGTGTTAACAGGTACATACATTCAGCACATCGCTACCTGGTGGAGCTTGCAGTCCAAACACAGAGCGTGGGGAGTGGAGCAGAGGCACAGAGTGGTGAAATGGTTTCCACAAGGTCATGTTAGAGGGTCAGTGGAAAAGTTGCAGGGGGAACTCAGGGACAGAGCTGAAAATACTGAAAACAACAGCTGCTTGGTCACTGAGCAAGGACTTTATCACTGTATTTTTTTGCCCTGTGTGGTACAAAGACACTAATGCTGAAAGAGTTGGCTCAAAACCAGCTTTTCAGCTGTGGGAGACCAGTCCTCTAACTGTGCTTGTAGTGCTGTTGGCAGGTATTGCGCTGTGCCCTGCATTTCTTGCCTAACTATCCATTTGCCCAAACTAAAAAAAAATGGGAGAGAGTTTTAAAAGTTACATGAGAGATTTTATAAAAAAATCCTTACTGTGAACATAGGAAATACTGGAAGGGAAACTTCCCTGGGACAGACCATTGTTAAAAATTTGATGTTGGAAGGTCTTCCATACTCCATGCATCATCAGAAGTCTGTCCAGGGGATGCCTGGTTCTTATGTCAGCTTCAGTTTGGGGAATCAGCTACCACAGCTTGGTCATCCCTGGACTTTTTCTGATCAGCTCCTACAAGCTGAGCTTGACTGGTAACATCATTAAGAGTGGAGGGTCCAACAGATCAAACACTGCTTGCAAACTTTTGCATTCAAATATAAAAGTGGAGGAGAAAACTTCCCCCCCCCCCCCCCCCCCGCAAACGGAGTTATTCTCAGCTATTTCACCACTTCTCACAATTCTTCTCTAACACAGCTCTTTCTGATGACAGATTGGTCTCTTCTGCCCTTCAAACAGAGGATTTAT
This sequence comes from Anarhynchus alexandrinus, assembly GCA_008711295.1. Taxonomy (NCBI): domain Eukaryota; kingdom Metazoa; phylum Chordata; class Aves; order Charadriiformes; family Charadriidae; genus Anarhynchus; species Anarhynchus alexandrinus. The sequence continues at coordinate 1,072,393 of VUYV01000235.1, read as the reverse complement.
CACAGATGTGATTGCCATGTCTCCTGGAGTCTTTCCATCTGAGATGTGCTTGTTACAAACACCGTCACAGGCTAGAAAAGTTAATCTGAAAGAAAGCTTGTCTTTTTTTTTATACACCACCCTACGTAGGTAGGTTCTTTCCTCCACATGCTGCTTAACTTTCTTATTAGGTCAGATCACCCATGTCTCGAGACTGGTGTTGGCTTCTGGCACGATCAGTCCCTTCCCTGTCAGAGGACTGTGGGAGCTTCTTCCCCCGGCCCCAGGCTATAGTGGAATTAGGCAATTATGTAATTCAGAGCAAACCAGGGGATCTGTGTCTGTGCTGAGTGTGGTGCTGCTGATGGTGGAGAGGCAAGTGTTATTGAAATGGCAGATTAAAAGCAAGAGAAGGACTTTCTTCTCTCTCTCATGCTGTCTTGTTTTCTTTTAGTTCAATCTCTGCTGTGCTGCTAATCAAGAGAGGGAGTAGCAGAGAGATCATCTGAACAAACAGAGCCCAATATTTGATTTGGATGATGACAATGAAAATATCTTATCTTGCTTTAGTGGCCAAGTGACCAACCCCTACTGCCCAGCCTTCTGTGCACTACAGACCGGCCACGATATGCTGGTGTGCTCAAAGTCACTGCAAAGGTCTCACCCTCGCAGCTGTCTTTGAGCAGAGCTTCAGCAGGGGAGAAGATGAGAGTGTGCGTGTTTGCCCGCAGGCAAGGGAAAGAGCCTGGAAGGAGCACTCCTGCAGTGAATGGAGGATTTTATGTTTCTGGCAAAGTTTGAATTCTTTGCCAAAGCTTGTCACCACCTTCCAAAGCACCGGTCTGCTCTCTCCCTCCCGCGCTGGTATTTGGTTCCTTCCTGCTTTCCTCAGCTGCTGAGAAGCTCCCCCTGACTGTGGAGGAGGAGAGGAGGCCCTGGCCTGGGGCTCAGCACCCTCCTGAGCTGGAAGGGAAGCTGCTCAGGTGTCCAGGGTGCGTTGGACCTGTCACTCCTGCTGCCACACACCCTGCCGCAGCGCTTCTCAGCTCCCATGGGAATACTGACATCTCCTTGCGTGTTTAAATCCATTTCATGCACCAGATGCTGTGCTGGTGAGGGCTGCCATCTCATAGAATCATTGAATCATAGAATGATTTGAGTTGGAAGGGACCTCAAAGATCATCTAGTTCCAACCCCCCTGCCACAGGCAGGGACACCTCCCACTAGACCAGGTTGCCCAAAGCCCCATCCAGCCTGGCCTTGAACACCTCCAGGGATGGGGCATCCACAGCTTCCCTGGGCAACCTGTTCCAGTGTCTCACCACCCTCACAGTAAAGAATTTCTTCCTAATATCTCATCTAAATCTGCCCTCTTGCACTTTAAAACTGTTCCCCCTCATCCTATCACTACACTGATAAAGAGTCCCTCCCCGTCTTTCCTGCAGGCCCCCTTTAGGTACTGGAAGGCCACTGTAAGGTCTCCCTGGAGCCTTCTCTTCTCCAGGCTGATCAGCTGCTCTCAGCAGCACCTTGCCGAGAGGTGCGGGAGCTGCTCAGTGGCAGCAGTGGAGCTTGGGAGGGCGATAGATACGTTCAGGGTGAAAGAGCTGCTCAGCCCTTGGAGGCAGGAGTCTGGCAGATGCGGGAGCCAGTTCAAGCTCTGCAAAGAGGAAGGAACTACTTTCCATGTTTAAAATGTACTTAACCTAAGAAGAGGATGTAGACTGTTCTGAATTAGCCTGAGAATTGGGTGGAGTTCTGGGCAATTTATTTTCTTTATAGTAGAAGCTACCATAAGATAGGGTGAGTTATAGGGTGTGTACACTCTCTTTATAAAGGACCATATATGGCCTTAGAAAATGAATGTATTTTGTATTAGTAAATTAGGTAGTATCCTTCCCTTTGGTGTATGCTTTCTTAACCTCTAATTCCTTGTCCAATTATGGCATTGAGTTTAGCTATTTCAAAACATACATATGCATAGGTATGCGTGCATAGATACGGGCATATGCTGTCTCCTTTTTTTGCTTTTGTCATTTGGTGATATTATAGTTGATCTGAATGAAAATCCTTTAAGAGATGTTCCAAGAGAAATGAAGATGTTTCAATCAAACTAAAAAGCAAATGCAAATGACATTTTAAGCAGAGTAAAGTTGTCCAGTAGAAACAATGATTCGCCTCCTTGCATGTATCTTAGAAAAACTGATCTATGCTGTTCTCCACTCAGGGATGAGATATCATTATTTTGAAGTTACATATTGTTAGGGGTTTTTTTCTTTCTTTTATGGAGAAGATGTATTCCTCACAGAAAATTTTCAGAGGAGCAATCAATACACAGAATGAATTGTCTGTTGTTAGATCTGAACTGCATGTCTGTAGACAGTACATTTTTTCACTGTAGGGTGCTCTAACCAACATCATGGCTGAATCATAATAAACATTTGATGCCCCTATCAAAAACACATATACGCACATAAACAAACGCATTTCACTCTACCTTCACTGTCTTTGACAGTATAAAATTTAAATACCTAAAGCAATTTATATAGTATTTATAATACAAAATCCATAGCAGCATGCAGTTGTGTAAATGCTCCATTATTTTTACTTTCCCTGCATTCGGAAGGAATTAATAAAAAAAATCCCCCGTCATGTGCTATATCCCCACCTGTAAGGCATGCCTGCAAATTCTTTGAATGTGCACATCATCACTGGGGATTAAATTTTCATATATGCATACCAGTCTCTTCCCTCCTCCCCATACTGCTTCCTTGGTCCTGCTTGGGTAACAGCTCTGGCCCTGTTGGTGGAGGACTACTTCTCTGATGTCCATTCTTGTGAGGATGGCTATGGAAGAATTAGCAGAGCGCTGTCTCCTTTCACACCCAGTCAAGGCCAAAAAAGCTAGGCTGGAGCTCATCTGCCTGCCCAGAGCAAGTGGGAAGGATGGAGGACCCTGGTGGGTTCCTGCTGCTCCCTTAGCAAGAGCTTGCTGCACAGTTACACTCCTACCCCCTCTCCCTATAGTGATAATTAAATAAGTATACAAACTAGCTAATAGTTGGTGTGGAATCCTACTGAATCATTTTCCCAAGATATACAAGCAAAAAGACTTCTGTCATGATGAAACGCTCAGTTCTTTAAACCAGCCTCAATTAAATCAGCCTGCTGGCCAGGACTGTGTATTTCTCTGCTGCAAAACCCACTCATCTTCACAGTTCTGTTTTGACACGGGAACCTCTTCATTTAGATCTCATTAAAAAAGTTTTTACTTGCTCAGTTTGGAGGTGCGGAATGGGGAGGCCTCTGATCCATAAGGGTACAAACACTTGCTGCTCGTTTCTAAATCCTACCTAGGCACAAGTTTTTTGCTTAAATGTATCTGAAATTTGACATTTCAAAGCACAGTCTTTTGTAAACTAGAGGGAACTGAAACTGTTAGACTTGCAATCTGGAAGCTGTTAGATCTACAGGGAATGTACTCCTCTCCTATGCATTCCCAGATTTACAGGAGGTCCTCTAAAAGAGAACTGGATCGAACCACTGAGGATTATGGTAGTGGCACCTAGAGATCCCCACGCTGAAAAGCTCTGCACCAACACTTTGTAGTTGTAAGCCCTTAGAGATACAGTTTAAGCCGGCAAAGAGAGGAGAAAGACAGGCAGAGAGAAATTAAGTACTTTCCCCAAGATGACACCGAACCTTGGTGGCAGAGCCAGCCTTTAGTCCCGTGTTTTGTGATTTCTAGTCCAGTGTCCTGTGATGGGTCACACTGCCCCCTAACACTTGTGGAATGCATTTCTTCTGATATCACGGCATATTTCTCTGCCTATATAGACACGTCTCTATATAATATACAGACAGGGTTCTCTATATAGATGGGTAATTGTTTATGTTTTTACTAATTTGTCATACGTACCACATTCCAAACAATGTAAATATTTTAAATACTTCATTCAAAATGCTATCTGTGTGTTTTTCTCCTTTAGAAATATCCAGAACGTCGCACGCTTTTCTTTCCCATTTTGGAAAGGAATCCTTTCTTGCCTGCAGAGAAAGCGGCAGCAATATTGAAATTTCCACAAAGAGTTTGTCCCTTGAGTGTTCTTACAGGCATTTGTGCTGAAGAGATGTTAACACGAGCAGTATTTTATGTGAAATATATTCCCGTTGCTCAGGGTTCTGCTGCTTGATGCTTGCGACGTTGCAGCTCCCCATGTTTCCCAGCCCTCAGAGGAACCCTAGAGCAGAAATAAGGAAGCCAGGACTTAATATTTGGATTTTAAAAAAACAAACCAAAACAAAACAAAGCAGATGAAATAACACTTCAAGGTTTTCCTTTTATATGCAACACAGGAGGGGGAAATGGGAAAGATTTGCTTTGGGACCACTTTAAATCAACTTTTTTAGTCCTGTGTGGTCTTTGCTTGTGGTGAGGACCCAGGCAGGTGGGTGCTGACCCCCGCCACTGTGTTATCCTCGGCGCAAACCCACCCAGCCCCTCACCGGAGGGTGAGCCATCACCCCAAAAGGGGCAGGGGCCCTTTCTCATTGCACCCTGGCAGAGTGAGGAGCTCCCCTTCCAGGGATGGGGAGCATCCCCTGACCTGAGGCCGGGAAGGGTTTTGCTCACACCGGCAGAGTGCTTCCAAGGTGAACCACTGGTGTTATGTAAATGCAGATTTTTATTGCTGCCGGTACGGGTAGAGATTAACCACCCCAGCTGGCAAGGGAACTGAAGTGAAGACTCCTTCCCCACCTCTGATCTCAGTTCAAAAGCTTCATCCCTGCCTGCTGCACCCCGCTCCTGCACGGAGCCACACCGGGAGGGTGATGCCGGGGGCGCCCAGATGGCACGGCCGCCCCAGCGTCCTCGGCTCTCAGGGGGCAGCGCGGCACTGCCGGCTCTTGTGAGCACCTGCGGTGGGTCTCTGTGCTGAGGGAGGGCAGAGAGGAGGAGGAGGAGATCCCAGAGAGGAGGTGGGAAAAGGAGGGAAGAAGGACAGAAAATGCCACACCAGGATGCGCTTCGCACAGATGTTAAAAACCAGGAGCATCTCTACTAATTGCAGCAAACTTGGCAGAAATTAAGCCTAATAGGCCTCCTTCATACGATTGTGTGACTAAACACCAGATGCCCTCAAGGCACAAACTGACAAGGCTGTGTAAATCTTCAATAAAGCGTCTGTGATCCTTCTGACAGAAAGAGGATGTTGCAGGGCAGCCCCCCGAGCAGCCGTCCTCCTGCAGGGCAGAGGCTGGTGGGGCAGGGGTGGAGGCGTTGGGGTTGCTTGTTAAAAATCCCAACACCAAAATCAAATTTAATCACAAAGATGCTCTTGAGAGTGCGTTTTCCTTAAAACGCCATTTTTCTGGAAACGTGGCAAAGCTCCAAATACTTTCTATTCCTATTTTGCTCCCCTAGCACAACACTCCTGTCCGCTGTCACAAAGAGAACCGGATACTTTATGAATGGTCTTGGTGCCTTGTGGGAGGAGAGGGTTATTTTGGATTTATCCAAGAGTGTTGTAAACCACATGGCCCTTCTCTCTCCAGCCTTATCTTTGAAAAGCCTCAAGAGACATCTTATTTTTATGACTGCTCAAGGACTGTAAGCCCGAGGAGCTGCTTTTGGGAATGCATATGATCCCTGTCACATCAAATGACTGCATCGTAATGTCAGCACTGTCTGTTGAACGTAAAGTAGCTGCTGGGTCCCAGCTCTCCATCTGCAGTTCCCCAAAATCCAGGATTTTGAATCTGAAATTTCCATTTCAGTATTTTCAATAATTCAAAACTGTTTATTAAAAGGGCTAATGCATAATATTTTACCTCCGTGCGTTCTGTGGTCAGCAAAACATACAGAGATTGCTCTTGAGAAATTTTTATCTGTGTTTGTGGTTAATGTGCATGATTGCCTTCGGGAACATCGTGGTACCATGCCAATGATTCTTCTTGTTCTAAAGCACAGTAAAACTTTACAATTTTAAATCATTGGCACAATTCCTTTTTAGGTTATGTCAGAAACACCAGGTATCAGTTTCAATAAAGTTGCAGCATTTTGCTTTGATGTCTAAATTTATTGCTAGCATGAGAACAGTAATCTGCAATACACCTGCAGGTCAAAATGAAGACATTAACGCTCTTGAAATGAAACTTTAAGGGCTTTTCTCCCTGCTTTAAAATGCCGCAAAACAGAGGTTGGAGTTTTTTAAAGACACAATTTTCTGATGCACAAATTCCATGGAAAGATGTGTGACTAACATTCCTTATCAGGACAAATCTGGGGAATTTGAGGATGGTCAGAACAAGAAAGCGAGGAAGCGCGTGCTGGTAATACTTTGACATGAGTTACTGCACATGTGAGTGAAAGTTTGAGGGCTTGTGATAACTCTGTCTTTCAGAAGATAAAATCAGAGGGTGTTTCTCCAGACTGTTTTTGTGAAGCTGATGTCTGATTCATCCTCCTTGACCCCCTAGTGGACTTGAATCTGATGGAGCACATCACTAAGCGTCAGAGGAGGAAATAAATACCTTTAGCAAAAGGCATATTCCTCTTTGGTGATGGTCACTGTCAGACTTTTGAATTTGTTCTGGCTCTCCTCGATAAAGAAATAGCTCACAAAAATGTTACTGCAATGTCAAAAGATAACTGGTTGATCTCATTTTCCAAACTACCTCACCTATTTCTCACTGTGAGCTTGGTTACTCATTTTAGACATCATTTATTTCTGTTTCACACAGACCTACGTTATGCTGCCATATGTCAGTTGCAGCCTTGATGTCAGGAATGACTACTCTTGTACCTGTGAGTCTAAATGTTAGAGGTTAATTAAATAAGTCTCTAATGATTGCTTTTCTCATGTTGCTATTCAGAGTATTGGTCCCATGTTGAAAGGGACATAATCTAGGAAAAGACAGCAGCCTGGGAGGGATGACTTCACAGGAATACTTATTTTCTGGAATATGAAAACAGTTTGGTAATGTGGGAGAAGCAGTAGGCTGGCTGACTGGGTTTTGTGTATTAATGACTAAGTGTGTATCACGCCAAAGGTCATTCATTTCATGTACCCCACAAATATGCAAGACTAGGTCTGCCTGATAGTGACTAGTGGCAACACTTCTTGTTTTGTCTCCATCATCTGGGCTTGTGACTGTGGTAAGGACGTCTCAGTTTTATGATTTTATTCCTGCTGATGTAATTATTGCACAGCTAATAGTCATGATTCCCCAGAGGCTGAAGGAATTGCAGTAGATGGGAGAAATGGCTTCTACAACAACCAGCTCTGTAACCCAACTACTCTGTCTTTCTCACCAACAGGAGACATCTCTTTGGTGAATGAGGATGATGTTTCATCTGGGTTCATGCAGAGGCTTATAAATTTAAAGTAAGACCAAGAAAGGTGAGTCCATTCACTGAAATTGTAGTTTCAAATATGAATCCCATAGACACCGAGTACCTCCAGCCAGATCATAGCCTGGAACTTACTTACAAACCCAGTGTCTATGTCTGAGAAACCTGAGTGAGGACTTTCTTTATAAGCAAGTATTAACAAGTTAGTTTTCCTTTTAACTGGCAAACCAGCAGACACCTATTTGAATCTGTAATATAAGGAAAAAACTTAGCATAAAAGTGACTATTTAATCTTGTGACGTAAGAATCCTCTGGCAAGTGTTCCGCATCTACCCAAAGATGATGCGTAAGCAGGTCGTCACAGCATGTGTTGATATTACTGTGAGATAACGGATGTCATGTGCGTAGCAAATGGCAGTGTCACCGCCTTTGATCAGTCACAGACGCAGTAAGGCAAGTGCCCATTTGCTTCACGCAAAGGCAGCGGCACGTTGCACATCACTCTTACTGTGTCACCATGTACCAAATCGTGTCATAACCCAACCTCTGAAGTTGGAGCAAAACCTACAATGACTAAAAAAAACCTGAATGGTGGAGTCCTCTTATACAATTGTTCTTGCCACAGTCAGAAGGAAGGAAGACTTATATTACCCAAACCTAAAGGGGCATCGTCTCCTTCCTTCCTTGGAAGCACCGCTTCTTTGCTACTAATGCTGACCCAGCTGAACACCAGCTAACTGTGTGCTTTGCTTTCCAGTGAAGGGTGACTCTCTTAACAGGGTACAGATCCACTGTGGTCTCTACCCCAGAAAATCTGGGTATTTTTTTAGAGAAAGTGCCATCTTCTCAGACTGGTATTTCAGACCCTTTCTGACACATAAGAAGTAAAATTTCTTACAGTCACATCTGCGTTAGGTTGAGTATGGCCTGAGCCTGACTCTCAGCACTGATGAGTTAAAGGAGTGCTGAATGAAAGGAAACACTTTTCCCTCATCTCCCTTCTCTGACCAGATATTTCTATATTTTACTGTGGAGATACTGCAATCCAAGCTTGTTACCTTAAGTCTGGCAAGAGAAGTTATTCTGGAGTTAGGCACTTCCCCTGAAATAACTGTATGGACAAGTGGGATCCGAGTGAACAATCCAGGATTTAAAAGTAAGTAACACTCCGCACTAAAATACCCATACTGCATCAATAGTTGAATAAAAACAGGCTTTAATCAAAGTGTAAATTCTTTTCCTCATTTGTTGGGAAAAGGTTTGCTTTCCATTTGAATCCTACGCTGCTATATATTTCATTTATTTTTCTGCTAAAAATGTCTTTATTGAAAGTATTTCTATAAGGCTCAGGAGACTTGGCAATCATTTTTATTGGATTGATCAGTTCCACTTGCATACAAATTGCTCTGTTTGAATTGACTGCTGCAACACATCTTTTTAATATAAACTGTTCTATTGATTCTGACATAAATAACATACAGGGTGCTTCAAATCATAAAAACATCAGTTTTGGTGATTCTTAACAGAATCTACTACATACCAGACAACAACAAGCAAACAAATAAAATGCAACTGTAAGGATCTGTGAAATCATTAGCTTTTAGAAACTTTTCTCTTCCTGGCTTTGGCAGCTGCCATTTGTCTGTCTATTATATCCTTAATTTGCACATTTTGCACATCTTTTTGCATTCATGAAAAAATGGAAAAAAAAGAATTCCTTCTAATAGACCTAATGTGGCTAATGAGAGAAAAAAGGAAGAAGAAAATGGGAAGAAATACCATCAGCTATTTTATTTTTGTTTTGAACTTTTATTCTGAGATGGGCTTTTGTTGCCTCATTGGTAATGACTGCCTCTCTGCTCAAGTGGAGTGATAGCTACATGCTCCCAGGAAATATCTGTTCTACCCCAAACATACCTGCCGCTCTTAGGACAGCTTGGCAGCTGCAGCTTATCTGGAACCTGGGTGTCTCGGTCATGGTGCTTGAATTTAGTCGTGCGGTTTGCTCTTCCAGAGAACGCTTCAGGAACCCACATCTCCTCGACCCGCGCTCCAGTTCCTGCATTTCTGAGTTATCATCAGCATGGGTTTAAGGTAGGTCTCTATTTCTCTCTTTCCACTGAGACACCCCTTACATTCACGACAAGCCTCACATTTGCATACTAACCACTATCTGGTGTTTGGGGTTACTTTTGGTTCTCCAAGACCCTGCAGTTAGGCAACATACTCAAATTTCCTCAGCTGCTAGTCAGGGCTCACTAACAGGACCCTAGAAGCAAGGTTCAGCTGAAACTTGCTGAAACAAGGGTGAATTGATACAACAGGCTCCAGTTTGTAATAGAAGTTACTGAAACTGAGGTATAAAGACAGAAGTGTCTTCCAAGGGAGCATGCATCCTGTTCATCTGTGCTGGAAGAGATACAGCTGTCATGTGTCTGGGTTTTGTTGATCTTGTCTCATTTTCTGACTGGAAATATTGCTCGTTCTGGACTGCTGAACATCTAAAAATTCAGGCCAAATGGACATGTATTTTTCAGATCCTGTCTGGACAGAGTGTCTGGGCAGAGAAAGAAGACACAGCTGGGAAATCTGAATCCTAGGTAGATGTTCTTTCTGCCCAAGCATAGCGAGTCCAACACACTGAAGAAGGGTAAAGGCCTCTGAACATGCAGTACCCTGCACGGGCACATGCATTTCTGTCTGGGACATCTCTGGCAGACTTGCAAAAGTCCTAGGAAGAAAAGTCGTTGTGATTGTGGACACTAAAAAAGGGAGAAATAAAAATGGAAAAGCATTCATTATGCAGCTCTCCAGCTAAATTATGTCTTTGATCATGTATTGGCCTTGATTTCCTACCTAGATTTTACACTAAAACCTGGGGCACATTGATTATATGTCCTTGCCCTGCAACTGTGGTGGTCTCTTCTTTGTTGTTGGTCAGCAGCAGCTATGGACCACAGCTTCAATGTGCCCAAGACTGTTAAATGACTGCATTTCTTGCACAAACTGGAAAAAAGCCTAATGCCACATTGTTGCATTTCACATAACAGGACAGAGTAGGTTTTGTTGTTTGGTGGTTTTTTGTTTTTTTTTTTTTTTTACTTTCAAAAAGGCTATTTAAAACAACAGCGGGTTGCCCATATTTCCTTAGACTGCAGAGGAATGGATAAATGGATGCCATTTGTTTCTTCCCAAGGCGTTTATTGGTTGGTTGGGGTTTTTTTTCAGAAATAAAGAAATGAAAAGGAGAAAAAGAAAACAAATATTCTCACCCATCTGTCAGCAGTCCATTAGCAAACAAGTCCTTGGCAGTAGGGAAAGGAAGAGCATTTACCATATTCTCAGGCGGAAGGTGGGGCAGAAGCAATACTGGTTGGCTTGTGGCAGCAGCAGTATGTCATGTCATGTTGGATCTATTCCTTCAGCAACAGCCAGCTTGATGCATCTTTTTCCTCCCTCCCCTCTGCTGACTGAAATTTCCCTTTGCATACAATGCAGTGTCATGGGGTGGGTGAGATTCCACATCTCCTGCCAATGCTGGGTTTATCTGGTTATCTCTCAAAGAGAAAGCTACTTTCCAAGAAAACGTCCCCACGTGAGCTTGAAATTCTTTGCAGAACTTGCCTCACCCATACTTTCCTTGTCTCACCAGAAATCTGTTATTATCTGCTTGCTTCCTCACACTTTGAGCAGACTCAGGAGAAGCCAGCGAGCAGCGGGGCTGCCCTCTCCGAACAGCTCTGGCCAGCTTGCCTTCATCTCCTCAGTACCAAGTTCTAATAAGAGTTTAGATGCCCCTGTCCACATTGTGGAAGATTTCTGTGAAAAACGGAAAAGTATGATCAGCTTAAATTATGGACTACAGTGACAGGATGGGGGAAATGAAGCTGTTTTTCTATTTGCATCGTGCTCCATGGAGACAGCGAAGCTTTACTAGGACTTGGTTGAATAATGAGCCACTAAACAGACAACCCTGCATATTACTTTACAAACAGTTCCTCACAGAGTTCGTATTAATTATCCCATTCCTTCTGATTAGATTCAGCTGATTTCTCACTCACCCTCACATGACTTTGTGCAAGGCTCTATGATGCCTTGTGAGAACAGCAATGACACATCCATGCTGATACAGTCATTAGATAGCCTGAGAACTCACACTTCCCAATGTGGTCATTTGCTTGCAGACAGATACTGCCACGATGGAGTGAAGGTCTTTGGTCGTGTAAAAATTGCTGCAAATCTGCAGTGCAGATTGTCAGGGGGGAATGGCCGGAGGGTCAAATCTGCTTTTCAAAGATCTTCATAACCTTCCGATGCTGGGGCATGGTCATGAAGTTTTATCCTCATCACAGATTCAGTAGTGCAAGCATTGGCAGTTATAACTTTCTCAGTTTTTATTTTTCACTCTGTTTCTGGTGTTGCCCTGTCTTGTGTTGCAACTGGGCAGGTGATGGATTCCACGTGGCTGAATAGCCCTAATCCTACAGGAAGAAGGAATGAGGGAGGAAGAAAGCTTTACTGGGAAGTCAGAGATGATAACGAGGGAGCCCATGCTTTTTCAGGCCACAGAATATAAAAAGAACTTGAATAAGAAGAAAACAGCAAAAGAAACGTTCAAATGCTGAGTGTTGGATTGGTACCTTCTTTGGCTGTTTTCCCAGTAGCTCCAGGGTTTGTGTGGCTTATGTTTATCATTTTCTTCCTAAGTGGTTACAAAATGGCCAGAGCCAAAGAAGAGGGAAGGGAAGGGAAGGGAAGGGAAGGGAAGGGAAGGGCAGGGGAGGG